>CAHIKZ030000435.1:4002500-4070000 GCA_903632075.3 Acanthosepion pharaonis | reverse complement strand
TGCGTACGTATGTACACAACAACACACATATCCATATATATGCCAAGTCCCATATGTTCATGTTTGTGTGAGATAAATATATATATTTACCTAATTTCCTCCATCGAACTGACGGTCTGTTGACTGATATGTGCAAAACCCAGTCGTTGTTCTCGGATATCATTTCTAAACCGGGTATCGAACTCACACTCTTTGGGTCCTGTCACTGGATCTAACCAACGCCTTTATCCACTCATGGCACAGTGGATAAAGGCGTTAGTTAGATCCAGGGATAGAACTCAAAGAGTGTGAGTTCGATACCCGGTTAAGGCAGTGGAGAACCTGGAAAGGGGAATTAACAGAAGATAACTGATAACTGACAGCCATTAAACATGACATATGGAACTAGAACTGTCTACCCCAGTGAGCGAGATAAAGGGTTAAAGTTCGACATTCCAACCACCTGACGAAGGCCGGAGCGTACAACGGCCGAAACGTTGTAATAAATATGGCGACAAATATGAGGACAATAGTCCGAATAATGTAAATAATGTATATAATACCTCATCTCAGAAATATAGACAGATAATAATCAGTTTGTCTGATTATCGCAAAAGAGGGTCAAAGAATCACATCACTCCAACTATATATATATATATATATATATATATAATCATGTATATATATATATATATATATATATATATATATATCGATGATTGTTCCTACATAAATAATGCAACTATTAATTAATATGTGTTTGCTTAGATGTTCTGGGTGTGAATCGCTTTCGATTTCACTTTGGATTAATTCATAATACCTGCGTCAATATTTGCTATAACCGTCAGTGTTTATCATATTTTCTCTCTCTCTTTTCTTTCTCTCTCTGTTTCATTTTGATATATATATATATATATATATATATATATATATATATATATATATAGAGAGAGAGAAGAGAAAACAGAAATAATTAGTAGGACTTGAAATAATCATAATTGAGTAATTCATCGAGTCTAGAAGAAACTTCAACAGAATGCAGAAACCGCTGGACAGACGTTTCGTCCCATATATATATATATATATATATATATATATATATATATATATATATATATATATATATATATTTTAATATATTTTTATGTTTATACATTCTTTTTATAGATATAAATATAATTATCGGACTTTGTCCATTTCATGATATGATTTTCATATATATATATATATATATATATATATATATATATATATATATATATATATGTGTGTGTGTGTGTGTGTGTGTAAGGTAATTTCCTCCATCGAACTGACGGTCTGTTGAGTGATATGTGCATAACCCAGTCGTTGTTCTCGGATATCATTTCTAAATTAGACCCCACGTTCGTTTCGCAGTCCTCCTCACGCTTTTTAGCAGGAGTATTGTAGACGAAGAAAAAATAATGAACGACAGGCGAAATTGTCGACATGATGAAAAAGAGACAAAAAGTACGGAACAGAATACAGGAAGCTGTACATAGAAATAAAAAACAGATTCAGGTAGGCTAAAGAGGAACGGCTCAACGAAAAATGTCCAGGAAGAGAAAAGAATGAGTATCACAAATAAAGTAGACATACGAGAATAAGAGAAGAGTTTCTCTCAATCCGTTTCTCTCTTATAATCTATATGGAGAAGCTTGAGCCGTGGTTCTGGACATCTCTAAAGAGTTTCATAGGATCTGGCGTGCCGGCCTTTTTCATAAGCTTCAGGGATACGGTATTAGAAGACACTGGCTCACTGGGTCGTGCCAGAAGGTTTTTCTTGTCAGAGTCCATCTTACATACATACAAATCTACCATTCGTCCTTGCATCGAATACCATTTCCCTATATTGTCTGGTGTCCCTACTGTTCATCTCGAGGGTCTCGACAAAGTCAAAAGATGAATGTGGTTGATCCTGATTTGGCATCTTGTCCCTTTCTCACATAATGTGGCTTCCCTCTGTCTTTACTACAAATATTTTCATGGCAACTGTTCTATCGATTTTTTTCCTTGGTACCCCGACTACAGCTTCTTTTCTCACACTTCCCGCCTGTGGAACTCCTTTCCATTTACTTGCCTCCTTGGTAACTACAATCTTCAAAAATTTAAATGCAATGTCAAATCGCCACCTTCTGTTGTCTTGAAACCTTTTTATCTTTTATCCTTTCCTCATTTCCCCTATACACAGTTTTTTCTCACCTTCAATCTATGTAACCCACTTGCGAACCCATAACAATTCCGCCTTGCTTGGGGTGAAATGCTTAATTATATATATATATATATATATATATATATATATATATATATATATATATATATATATATATAAAGAACAGTGAAGTCAACAATCAGAGCGACAGATTGTTTCATGCTAAACGCAATCCTCAAGTGGCCAGAAGATTGCGTTTAGCACGAAACAGTCTGTCACCTCTGAGTGCAGACTTCAATGCTCACATTTATATTTACATACGCTCTGATATTGAGCACTTTAGCCCATAATATAGCGCACCTTAAAACTCTATTTAATCATACATATACAGGTTGTTGGAGCAAAATCCGCCACTTTGATAAAAGAAAACGAAATAGGCAATAAAAACAAAAGTTGTATATGCAGAGACCCGACAGATTATTTAGTAACAGTTAGAGTAACATACTACATTATTTTTCAATGTAACCGGCGCCGGCGGCGACGACCATCTCAAGGCGGGCGCAAAATGAGTCACACGCTTTGGTGACCATGTCCTTGTCCATACCAGCGAACGCCTCCATGATGGCAGCCTTTCGGAGAATCGACCGTGTTGTGGACGTGCTTGTTAGTCTTGGCCTCGATCACGACCCAGAAGAAATAGTCAAGGGGGTTGCAGTCCGGTGAGGAGGGCGAACACAAGTCCGGTGACCAGTGGTGAGGAACATTGTTGAGCAGCCACGCCTGGGTCGCCTTGGTCTTGTGTGCAGGAGTCCTGCTGCAAGAAGTAGGGGCGTCCGGCGGTGATCTCGTCCATTCAGGGCTTCACCACGCTCCTCAGCATCTCCTGGTAAATCTCAGCAGTGACTCTCAGACCCTTTTGAAAGAAGAACGGAGGCATGACGCCACTCTCGCCGGAGATGAAGCCAAGGACCACGACGGAGGAGGGAAACTTCGTATGCTTCACGACGGGAACCTCCTCGATGTCTTTGCAGATCCACCTGTCGTTCTGCTTGTTGCTCGTCTGGTCCTGGATAAATTCTTTTCATCAGGGAAGAACCTCAGCATCCCGGCGGACCCGTGCTTGAGTTCGTTCAGCAAAGCCACCGCCTTGACCTTCCTCGACTCCTTGGAGGCATTCGTGATGAGTATGCGTTGAGACTTGCAGTAGGAGGAGTAACCAATGTCTTTCGTGGTCGTTCTGCAGATCGTCGACTTGTGACGGCCCATGTCAGCCGCAATCTTGGTGTAGCTCTGGCTTCCATCATTGTCGACTCTCTCCTTGACGGCGGCGACGAGCTCCTCGGTCCTAACGGTCGAAGGAGGAACATTGTGGGCCTTTCGTTCTCACACGCCTTCCATTTCCTCCAAATGTCCATGACCATGGTCCTCTTGAACCCAAACCCGGCCCTAACTTCCACAAGCTTCTTCCCGACCCGAAAAAAAGCTACTACCATTGCTCTGTAGTCATATTCCATCCTGGAAAAGGGTAGAAAGAAAAACGTTAATTAGTTAAACTGTCGGGTATCTGCATATACAACTTTTTCTTATTACATCTTTCGTTTTCTTTTTGTCAAGTGTTGGATTTTGCTGCAACACCCTGTATATATATATATATATATATATATATATATATATATACTAGCATGGAATCTGTGAAATATATATATATATATATATATATATTTCACCATTTCCACCTAAATAAAGATATATATATATATATATATATATATATATATATATATACCCTAATATATAATTGGTATATACAGGAATGAATTCCAATAACCAACAATTACTATTCTTAAAAGAGTCTCAATACAAAGTAGGGCAGATATAATTATTATTTATAAAAAATTATAACATAAGTATGTTATAAAATCACTACACAAATAGCCATTTGTTTCAACACACTCTGTGTCTTATCAAGTGATGATGTTGAAAATAAAAGGTTTTATTTTCGACATCATCACTTGATAAGACACAGAGTGTGTTGAAACAAAAATGGCTATTTGTGTTGATTTTATAACATACTTATGTTATATAAATAATAATTATATATATATATATATATATATATATATATATATATATATATATATACTGGCATGGGATCAGTGGAAAATGAGCATAGCAGGGTAATAACCGCCTTAAACTTAACAAAAACAAAATTTTATCGTCAATTGCTTATGTTATCATTAAGAAGAAAGAACAAAGTAATTTTTAATTATCTTAAACAAATTTCTGTCTTTATTAGAAAATTCTAACTTTTGATTGAAAAACCTTGTTTCTCTTCATCAGCGAAACTACTACAAAATAACATAGCGGATTTTTTCTTCATTTTTTTTTTAATTACAGACATTAATTTTGAAAATCTTGCAAAAATAAAAATAATTGTCGGATTTTAATGAAACTTTCAGAATCTATTCATAAATGATGGAAATTATTATAAATATGTTTATATTTTTTATAATGTCATGGTAATTTTTTTTATATTTATTACCCCTCCCTCATAACTAATTTTATAAGAAATTCTTGAAATCCAAATCTGCACATTTTTTAGTGTTTAATTTGTTAAAAGCACAAGGCTTTGAGGAAAGTAAATCATGCTTTTTTTTAGTTGACACCCTTCTACCTTAAAATCACCTCTGAAAAAAAAGTTTTCGATGAAAAATACATTTTTGCAACAATTATTTGTTATTTCTTAAATAATTTTATTTTTTACGTTAAAATTGCTAAATATTCTAACATTAATGAAAATGTTGTACAGTTTTGTCACCAGTGTTATTAAGTAGATATGTATCATTACAGATTAAAAATTAAAGCTTGTTACAATCAGCAAACTGCAAATAGATAAAAATCCAATATAACTTTTTTTGTGTCTACAAAATAGCTTAATTCAAATATACGGAAGATCGGAAGTATCATGAAAATAATCCTTAAGGTGGTTTGCGTTGGTATAAATATTGTTCTCCGTTGTTAAGATAGCGTTTTCAGTACATTGTTCGTGCGAAACACGTGTGAAGAAATTGTTGATGTTTTGTTTTACTTAAAACAAAAAATTTGAACTATAGCTGAAAGTGACGATCCAGTAGCAGCACCACCATTTCATTTTTATACCTGTGCAATTAACCTTTCATAAGAAAAAGTACCTAATTAATTTTATGTACCTTTCTTATGAATTTTTTCTCACTCTCAACACTCTGAGTTTAAAAATTTCCATAAAGTATCGGAAACATAAAGATGGAAAGATAAAAAACAATAAAAAATAATGAGGTAAATAAGTTGGTTCAATAAAAAGCTAAATTATATCACTTTTGTCCTTCCGTACGTTTCGTAAGCTGTCACTAGGTGATAAAAGCATTAATCTTCATGTCATCCCTTTTACGACCTGCTGTCTCTTGTTTTAAAGTATATTTTCGGCGTATAAAGTAAGTAATGTTTTCTTTTAAAATAAATTAAATAAACTTTTAATTTTTTAATTTTGCTAAAATAAATTTTTAAAAAGTATAACTGTTTTTTGACAGAATCTTTAACGGAAAAATTAACTTTTGTTTATAAAATTTTAAAAAAAATTGCTGACAATCAATGTTTCCGGCTTAATATATATTAAACGACAATTTTGGACGTGCTAGGAATGATCAAAAAATGTAAAAAAAAAAAAAAAATAATAAAAAATACATTGATCTTTTCTCTTTATAATAGCGTAAACATTTAGACAATAAAGAATATTTTCAAGTTTAAGACCTTTTTTTATGCTGTGCTCATTTTACAGCGATCTCATGCCAGTACACACACACACACACACACACATATATATATATATATGAAGAAATATACTCTTAAGGTGTGCTACATTTATGGGATAAAGTGCCCAATTTCAGAAACAGAGCGTGTGTAAATATAAAAATGAACATTGAAGTCAACACTTAGAGCCGACTGGCTGTTTCATGCTAGATGCAATCGTCGTGGCCTGAGGATTGCATCTAGCATGAAACATGTCGCCTCTAAGTGTTGACTTCAATGTTCACTTATATATATATATATATATATATATATATATATATATATATATATTATAGTACATTATTGTAAATTATGAAGGATGAGAGTTTTTTCAGTGATCTTGGACGAACATTTATGAGCCTATATTACATTTAAAAAAAGCTAACATTTTTCTCGTTTATAAATACTTGTTGCAAAATAAAATCCTTATATTTATTTCGATAAAGTACATCAGGGGACGAAACACGTCTGCTAAGATAAGTTTTCCTTTTGTCTTTACTCATATTTTGGTTTTATAGATATATTCTTTGTTATATCTGAAATTTTATACACACACACACGCACAAACACACACGCACACACACACACATATATATATGTGCGTGTGTGTGTGTGCATAAAATTTCAGTTACAACTAAAAGCACGTCTACAAAATGACAATATGAACAAGGACGAAAGGAAAACTCATCTGATAGACTTCAGCAAGGCGAATGTGATTTGTATTGATAAAGTCCATTAGATGATGAAACGCGTCGGTTAAGATCATTTTTCCTTCTGTCTGTATATATATATATATATATATATATATATATATATAGAGAGAGAGTGAGAAAGATAGACAGATAGATAAAAAGATATGTAAGCAAGGACTTGAGTCTTGACTCTTTATACATATTAGAAAATTCTTCTTAAGGGCATATGAGGCTGGATAAAAAATAAAAAGTAATGTACATTTCAATTACCCCCCCATGCATTTATAATACATTTGGATTTCTTCTTCTTCTTCTTCTTCTTCTTCTTCTTCTTCTTCTTCTAACGTCGTTTATTTAATTTTGAAAATGACAGTATATCGTTCATTATTCAAATAAATAAATAAATAAAGCGTTAAGAGGTCATTTGATAAAAACCGCCTGAGGAGACCGTAAGGTTGAAACCAAGGTAGCAGTTTCAACTGACCTCCCGATTTTTAGCTCTACATGTTATTTTTACTTTTATTTTATTTTTTTTTACAAGTGTATTGAGCACTTTTTAATACCACAGTTTTCCTGGTCTGATTCAACTCTAACTTTGAACCTTTTATGCACATATATATATATATATATATATATATATATATATATATATATATATATATATATAAAAAAATAAAATAAAATCGTTTACTTAAATTGTATAAACTTTTACTCCGAGTTTCTTTTGTTCATATTCAGTCTTTCGTAGATATTATATTTTGATAAATATACTGTGTGTCTGCAAAATTTTTACTCACTGCTTAAATGTCAATAAATGCAGTGTTTTGTTGACTTCCAAACAAGATTAACGATTCAGAAATATTAATGTTTATTGATTTAAGATCAGATTGATAGTTTAAATATTGATTAAAAATAATTGCATCTTTATAAATATTCAAACTGAAAAGCACCTGTTCCCAAACAATGCAGGTGAACCATGACTGAAACTTTCTTCTAAATTGTCATTACCATTCTTCGATGTTTACGTGCTTCCACTGATACTTTATGACAAATTTTCTTAAAGATGATACCGAAAGTCAAAACTTCTCTCTTTTTCTCTCCATATATATATATATATATATATATATATATATATATATATATATATATATATATATTTATCTATTCCGTTGAGTTGACCGATTAAATAGGTCAGTGCCTGATACTTACCCCCCTCCTTACTCAATATTAACTATAGATAAGAAATATAAATATAAATAATAAATCTCTCCCTTTCCCCTCTAAACTCGACCATGTCTCTCATACCATCCCTCACCACCCTCTATATAAACTTATATAAGCTTAATACTGCCCGTCAAAAGTGTAAATTTTAAATTCATTTTTTCGTTTCACCTTTTGAAAGTGAAGTCTGAAGATCCAGAAAAATAAAATTCTCTGGTGAAATAAATTATTACAATGGGAACTTAAAGTGGACTGTTTTTCTTTAAATTATATATATATATATATATATATATATATATATATATATATATATATATATATACTCACTCACTCCCTAAGAACCAAATAACACACATACACACACTTAACAGAGACACATCACCTTTCCAGGAACCAATAAAACTGTCAAAATGACCAAAGGAATTCAGAGAAGCATAGATCCATCCAGCTCTTATCTTAAATAACAACTTAAAAGAGACTGTTTGACCAACAAAAGAACTGACCCAAATTCATGTTAAAAACATAATTTTTTTTTCTCAGTCAAGACATGCATTGCTGTAGTTCACAGTTACCAGCAAGCAGAATTTTTTTTCTCCTGATGATGGCCATGATGGTATTTATAAAAGCGGCAAAGGGAAGGTACGTTACGCCGGTGTGAAAGTGAATGGAGCCAAGAGACCAGATTTCAGACTCTTCTTTAGATTTTATCAAGAATCTCTCTCTCTCTCTCTCTCTCTCTCTCTCTCTCTATATATATATATATATATATATATATATATATATATATATAACTACTCCTTTTTCGTAAATTTATAAATGCCTCCAACTTCTCCTTTTTCATAAACTGGACTATTCAGGCATATAACGACGAAGAATTAATTTGACTACTAAACGAGAGAGAGAGAGAGAGAGAGAGAGAGAGAGAGAGAGAGAGTGAGAGAGGGTGAGAGAGAGGGAGAGAGAGAGAGGGAGTGAGAGAGAGAGAGTGAGAGAGAGAGCGAGTGAGAGTGAGAGAGTGTGAGAGAGGGTGAGAAAGTGAGAGAGAGGGTGAGAGAGAGAGAGAGTGAGAGAGAGAAAGAGAGATAGCAAATTTGACTATAACGACGGACTAGTAATCTGACGCCTAATAGTCCGCCTGCCGAAAAATTCCTATGTCGAATCGGCTCCGCCGAATCAGTCACACTAAATGAGCGACGCTGGAACGTCCCATTCCCTATTAAAAGAGAGTAGTTTCGTTTTGGAGGCATTAATATCAACAAGTCATTTCTTGCCCCAGTTAACAACAGATTGTATGTCATTTTGGAGATCACCTGCCAATTCTGTCTTATTGAACCGATCAGACCGACTGGTTATAGTTAAAATCTCATAGTAAATTCTAAAAGTCACAAAAGAAAGTCAAAATCCTCAAAATAGCGTGGCGGTAGCTTCTAAGAGTTTCTAGACTCATTTACAAGTGTTTAACGCGAGTTCATTTTTTATTAAACAGCCGAGAATAACAAATATTTATCAACAAATTCTTAGATAAACATCCGGCCATCAAGAAACGTGAAATATAAAATGGCGGACTGACATGTTTTATGTAAAACCAAAGTTTTAAACTGATATTATAAGTAGAATGATTGAAACGTTAAACAAACGACACAAAGCAAAATTCATGCAAAAATAATGCAGAATATTTGCTTAGCTTCAAAGCTTGGATTGGTAAAGAATTGGCGCCAAATGAAGGCGCTAATGAGTTGACTGGCGTATATAACAGGCGCATGCGCTAATTGTATTAAGAAAAGGAACGGGACGAAGAACCTTGGGAAATGTTCGGGAAACGTATAGAATATCGAATATTTTGCACTTAGAATGACAGCCGATATAATCGCTTTACAGTCTTTTGTTGCCGGGTGCATACATCGGTCACTCGATATTGATGGCATCAAAGGAAACTGGTGGGGAAGAAGAAAGCGGGATACAATTTTAATGACCCTATCTTAGGAATAGTACGTTGTCGATAAATTAGAATATTCCATATTGAATTGTGTTTGTTCCCAAGAGAGGCAAATTTACGAGATAACGAAGGCGAAGAAGGATTTTGCACTCAGATTGTTGACTTAAAACATCATTTTGCCCTGACATTTATCCATATCTCTAAGAGATTTAGCGTGCCACATGGCTTTTAATACAGATAAGTATTTGCAAACATTAAGTACAGGCCTTAAGGCAGGTCTTAAACATCCCCTGTAAATAATATGAGGGAGTCAGTATCAGAAGGATCTTCGTTGCCACATCTAGTTTTATCCGCAATAATTATTTAATTAGATTAAAAATACCATCAATATATAAAAAAAAATACCAGCAATAAATTTGATTTTCGACAGGGACAATCTTTACACACGAAACCTGATCTACAAAATGATTTCATACAAAGAATACATATTCTATTCACAGTTGTTCTAGTTCCGCATGCCATGCCTTTTCCGGATGTTATTTCGCTTTGACTCAACTCTCCATGTTGTGGCCTGGTATTGAACTCACAACACTTTGGTTCTAGTTATTGGATCTCACCTACGTCTTTATCCACTCTGCCATGTGTCCTTGACGACATCTGTGCATGACTCTCTGGGACTTATAGACCTAATGAAGGTGAGGATAACAGTCCAAATAATGTCAATAATGCAAGTCATCATAATATCTCATCTCAGAGATCCAACCACCTGAAGAAGGCCGAGGCGTTTAACGGTCGAAACGTTGTGAATATGGCAATGAATATGAGGATAAGAGTCTAAATAATGTAAATCATTTAAGTAATCGTAATACCTCATCTCAGAGATATAAACAGGTACTGGTTTGGTTTGTTTTACGGCATATCAACCTCAATAGGTTATTTAATGCCGACAAGATTTTTATAGTTGCTAATACTTTTTATAAATTTATTGGAAAAAAAGACGTTTGAAATTTCTTGAGCAGGTAACAATGTAAGTAGGCTTCGAGAATTTGACATAATGAAGTCAAGAGTAACGCGGCAAACGAGTGAGCTGTTATACGATTTTGTTAGTGGCAGAACAAAGAATGCGTAGGCTGACCCAGAATAGCAAACTACTTAAGAGATTTAAAGAGCTTACTTTGGTTTGGTTTGTTTTACGGCATATCAACACCTCAATGGGTTATTTAATGCAGACAAGATTTTTATTGCTGATATTTCTTTCTTTTTTTTTTCCAAAAATGTATTGCTGGTAATATTTTTTCCCAAAATGCATTAATGGAAATATTTTTTCCAAAAATGTATTGCTGGTAATATTTTACAAAAAAGTATTGCTAGTATTAAAACCTATTTTTACATTTTCATAGTGTTTTGACCCCAGTTTTGTGGTTAACTATTTGCCAATAGCTGGGACCCTAACAGGTTCTACCATTACGGACTTGGAAACACCGACAATTAAGAGGTGATTCCACACTCCTTAAAACCTCCTGATCAGAGGCCTTCATGTTGGATGTAGTTTATGATCTTACCCAGGACGCGGATGTAGTTTATCTTCATTCAATTGACGTGTAATAGTTTATGAAAATGTGTTGCGACAATATCAAACCCAAAAAGCCGAGCTCCATGGAAGGAAATTAATATTGTGAGTGTCGTAAAATCCTCAGATTATTATTCATTTAGATTTGCCATAATGCAAGAAAAAACTAAATGCACATAGAAACGTCCGGAAACTGTAAAGTCTCTATAAATGTTGTCCTCCCCGCCTCCGTGACTAATGCAATGCAGAAAGAATAAAAAAAGAAAAAAATGGGAACTCGGTCAGTCTGTGCTGCTCCACCGACCTTATTCACCTATCTTCGCCCCAATGAATTTTACCTTTTTAAATCGTTGTAAAACGCTTTGATGGAAAATATCGTAACGATTTGTAATTGAATTTCAAAAACCGTTGTAACCTAGAAATGGTTACTGAATGAAGAATAACCATAACAGAGGTTGGAATTGAAATGGTAATCTTTATAACACCAACAAAATACAATACTCACCAGCGACGTGAAATAGGTAAACAACTGCTAGTAGTGGACTACTTAGCATGCTGCCACCACTTACAATATTGTCCAACATATTTATGAGGAGTTGGACATACCAATTATTGTTCATAGGTACGGTATACAACAAGTCGGAAATGACATTCTATTCAATTCTTGTTAAGTTTAGAGATCTTAGGTCGTGTTGTAACCTAAAAAGGGTTACTGAATGAGGAATAACCAAAACGGAGGTTGGAAATGAAATGGTAATCTTTATAACATCAACAAAATACAATACTCGCCAGCGGCGTGAAGTAGGTAAACAACTGCTAGTGATGGACTACTTAGACAGCATATTATCCCCCTTACAAGAGTTTCCAATGTATTTACGAGGATTGGGACATACTCATTAGTGTTCATAGTTACGGTGTATAACAAAAGCAATATCCATATATTTGTTTATAGATTTATTCAATCACATATGTGCATTTTTGTTCGATTATCTGTCGCCATCTTTGCTACAGCTTCATGATGCCATATTCTCAGTATATGACATCCTTCTGATTGATGAACGGGTTTCACTGATTTTACATGTTTCCAGACATATCAAAAATATTCTTATTCCGAGATTTTATTTTCTAAAAATTGAAATAAATCGTAATCCGAAGGTCCAAGTTCAGCTGAAATCCAAGCTGTAACGATTTTACCTGGTTTGCAAAGAAACTTGAGGTCTGGTGTTATCCTTATGGAAGAAGACACCATTCTGATTGGCAAATTATGGGGTCTTTTTATCACTTGAATTTGGAAACAGTACTTGTCTAAACTCATCGTCTAATTATGATGAAGAAGGGACTTGAAGCTAAAGAAATGTGGTTCTACAGAAGGATGTTGAGGATACCATAATCCGAATATGCGAGCAACGACGAAATTTAAGAGAAAATGGAAATAAAAAGAAAACAAAAGGGCAAGACAGTTGAGCTTTCTAGAGACCATAATGAGGAAAGACGGCTTAGAAAATTTGATACTAATAAGACAGATTGAAGGCAAGAGAGACAAAGGAAAAGACTGCATAAAATACTTAGTGAGCTTGAATAAATAGGTGGCAGAGGAGGGTTTAGGGGAAATAACAGAGAGACAAAAATTATTAAGAGCTACAATGGACAGGAAATTGGGGAGAGCCATTATCGCATACGTCCTGCGGGGATACGTTACATAAAGAATAATAATAATAAGAAGAAGCAATGTTTTATTTTATTCTTTCCCAGGATCTATTTCACTCCATATCATTGTAAGCAATCCACTCTTCTGATTTTTCTGTTCAGAATTTGTGTTTGCGTTTGAGCAGAAAAACAGGTGAAGATGCAATGAAATCGTGAGGCACTGAAACATCGAAGTTATTAGAGTAGCCAAATGGTTTTCAAATGCTTCTCATAATTCATATGCGACATGTGGACTATCTTCCCAATGTGTCATGTCGTGAGAACGGAATTATTTTTAATCAATGCGTCAACTTTATCATCGTCAACGACTGCATATCTTTCAGATAAATATATCTACGTCTGAAAATAGCGAACGACTTTCGGACAGTATTCTATGTTAAGACATCATCTCCATAAAAGGCGCATATCCTTTAGGCTTTTTCGTCAGCTTTGTTTTTGCATTATTGACAGTAATTGGACTGTCATCCTCATAATTTTGTTTCAAACCTAATTGAAATGTATGCCATACGAATTCTGAAAGGTGATATTTCAACACCTCTTTCTATACAATTCTTTCATACATAGTGAGTTTCCAATGTTTTTACATTAAAGATCAAAAAGGAAAGAAAATGTGGTATTCTTTTATTTTCTGAAACAATAACAAAGCTGTCTATATTTCTGAGATGAGGTATTATGATTACTTGCATTATTTACATTATTCGGACTGTTATCCTCATCTTCATTGCCATATTAACAACCTTTCGGCCGTTGTACGCTCCGGCCTTTATGTCTATGTCTCTCTCTATCTCTGTCTATATCGCTGAGATGAGGTATTATGATTAATTGCATTATTTACATTATTCGGACTGTTATCCTCGCCTTCACAGTCATATTCACAACGTTTCGGCCGTTGTACGCTCTGGCCTTCTTCAGGTGATTGGAATTTCGAACCGAACCCTTTATTTGTTGCCGTGTTCCAGGTTGATGTTATTGAGTGTTTTTTTTTCTATTTTATAATTAGTGCTACCATTACATTGATTCTTTTTTACATGTGAACGAGTCTATTATACTTGTATTTTCTATAACCGTGTTGTCGATGGAGTTTGGTTAAACACATTTAAATGATTTCTAATTGAGCTATGATCAAAGTGGGGTAATGTGAGTCTTCTTGATAGGCATGTAGTTGTATGTCCAATATCGTTCATGAATATAGTATGATCAGGAAGGCATTTCCTTAAGGGAAAATACTCATAAATATTATTGGCCCTCTGTAATTTAGGGTTTGCAGATGAGTTGTTGCTGATGATAAGGTTTTCTATTTTAATTATCTTAGCTTTAGTGTTCCGGCCAATATTACACAATTTATGCCCAGAAGAGAAACCACTTATACGAACACAAGATAAATTAAATAAAAATCTTAATCAAAATCTGTCGGCTGTCGTTTTTAATCAAACTTGTATGCAAGAGGTATTGCTTCTCAAATACACAACTACACGACACGTGGCTTAAACATTCTAAAGGTATTGATATTGCCGCTATCCAGACATTAGATTTATCCATTACCCAATCCCTTACTAAAATCGTAGACATCTCTACGCGTTTCTTTAGCAAAACCGAGCAATAGGCACCCTTACCTGATTTATTTCTCACCTTCTCTCCTTGATCTTTCCAGGCTTCGCAACACTGCCCTCATTGTAACACGGACCACTCCGTGGTATCCTTTAAAATTTCGTTTTCATGCATCCATCAAAAAGGAAACCCCTATCCATAAGATCTTTTTCCCTTACCAGCATGTTGACTTGGACTCATTCCGGGATTGTTTTCTTGACCCCCCCCCCTTGTACTGATATCTTTAACCTACCAATTGAAAAGTGTTTCATTGAGGTTTCTTCCTGGGTCAGAGCTAGCATTAATGCTTTCATCCCTTCTCGAAAATACTAGCTGAAAAGTCAATTCTCTCTATGGTACACTCCAGGAACCATTATTTTCAGATATACCAGGGTGACAGCTCCAAGTTACAACAGGCACGTATTCGTTATTGCTCATAATAAATATGAGAGTCCGCGAAATAGCTAAGAATGAGTCCCAGCATAGCCTCTAAAAACTTTGGCTCACATGATTTCTGACATCTCTAATAGGATAATAAATAATTGCAAGATCCCTATTCTCACCTTATCAATCGATTTGATGTGTTATCATCCTCCGCTGATAAAGCTGAATGCTTTGCCCGTAATTTCTCCTCAAATGAGTCAAGAGTAGATCTTGATTCATCTCTTAGAACAGAGGCTATGTTGAGTGATATGTATATAACACCTTATATGTTTTCTGCTATCATCTCTAACCTTGAGCCCCACAAAGCATGTAGATCCGATGGGATACCTGTAATAGTCAAAAAGTGTGCTCCCGAACTGGCTCCTGTTCTCGCTAAACTGTATAACAAATGTCTCGCTGCCTACTGCTTTCCTTCCTACTGGAAGTTATCGTCTGTTCCAGTTTTTAAGAAATCTGGTAAACCGTCCGACCCATCCAACTATCGGCCTATAAGATTGCTACCTCTTTTTGGGAAACTTCTAGAGGCCCTATTCAATACTGAATTTGTTCCACATCTTTCCTTGCAGGGCATTTTCCCAGTCAAGCAATATGACTTTCGTTTCTCCAGGTCCAATGCTGATAATTGCGGAAATTGTTTATCATGCTCTAGATAAAAATGGCGAAGTCTTGGTTTACTGACAGAATGGAGCACTGTATAGAATCTCGCAACTTTGGCTCTCGCGATTACTAACGGCTCTGTAATAGGGAATTAAATAACTTTATGGTCTCTATTCTTCCCCTCATCATCAACTTTTGATGTTAACATCATCTGCCGATAAAGCTAAATACTTCACCCTTAACTCATCTGAAGAATCCTTGCCTAACTTCCCACATAAAGCAGACTTTATTGAGGGATATGCAGTCGTTCACTTTTGAACCGACTGTTCGGTTAAACTCTCTTCCTACGGGCGGGAGGAACCCGAAGGAGGCTACGCCGAAGGGCGGAGTCTCCTTCGAGGAGGTAAAACCGGCCCTGAACCTGTTTATACGGGTTCAATGGGCTATTTTTTGGCCGAGCCTAATGGCTCGGGAATGCCCACGTTAAAAAGGCCTTGTGCCACATGACACCCTCGTGGGGGGGGGGTGACTGAATATCCTCATTAAGAAGTGTGCTCCCAAACTGGCTCCTGTTCTCTCTAAACTGTATAATAAATGAGTTTGAGTTGATTTGAGTTTGGAATTATTTTGACTGAGCCGTCTATTCATGTGTTTACATCAAGTCAAGATTTTCTATAAGCGTCCACGAATCTGTGAATGCTTGAAGCATTTTCTCCTTTCTAAAACAGAAATTCTATGACATTCATTTGCGATCTACGTATGTCTGTTGCATTTTGCTGCTAGACTCAAACAATTCGTCGAACACTTATATATCAAAATATATAAATAGCTATATTATTCGAGTTGTGACTAATAGGTAGAGTGAGCGAGGATCAGAGAGTTTGGGATTGTGCACACGGGAATTGACAGAGACAAAATTTCGGTGAAACTCTAGCCAGCCTCTCTCTCAGGCCAAGAGTTGGTCCGTTTTTATAACATTTGGACACCCAAGCAACTTCACGTGGCTACGCCTTCTTCTTGTATGTCACCTATGCTACTTCTTCCGGCCATGCCTCTTCCGGCTATAAGCCCACACAACTTTGTGTGGCCAGGCCTCTTCCGGCATGCAAGCACGGAAGCACGCATTTCCTTCCGAACAGGACACTTTTTATTCAAGGCTCTGGACACCTGTGCGTCCTGTTTATTTTAGCCATTTCATGTTTATGCTATAACCCTTTCCGATTTTCGCTCACTCTCTGATGCAGCAGAAGTGAGGTCAAAGGTCTTTCTCAACAGATATCCAACATGCCGAGATGGGCGGATATTTTAAATGAAGATTATGGGTAGGGAAAGAGATGGTAATCCTGCATCCTATACGGAACCGTCATTTACGCTGACGTGCCTAACCTCTCGGCCACAAAGGAGCGTTCGGTAGTCAAAGGACGAATATTTTCTATGAAAATTTCTCGGACATTCAGGCCGTAAATACTGTTTATTATAAACAGAGCATTTACTTAAATACTTGTATCTATAAAAAAGAACGTTAAATATAAAAATGTCTTTAATAAATAAATTTTCGGACTTTGTCCATTTCTTAATATATATATATATATATATATATATATATATATATATATATATATATATGTATATATATATATATATATGTATGTATGTGTGTGTGTGTGTGTGCATTATTATAGCTTTCAGTATATAATTATGTAAAAAAAACAAAATCATGTGCTGAAAATCGAAAAGTAAAATGGTGCCATTACAAAATCTGATTCCACGAACCCTAATGACTATTCAAATGTTATTAAAATGTTCCCAAGGCGATGAATGAGAAGTCACTCCAGTTGAAACAGAAAACTTCTTCTTGGTGCAGAATGGTGCCCTCTCTGACGAATCGAAAAAAAAAAAAAAAAAAAAGGCGGAGTCACAATGCGTGCGTTTTAGCTTCGCATTTCGGTTAATCACTGATCGTCTATCTCAATTTCGAATGGCCTTTGTGGGCTTAACATAAAAGGATTTCTGCAAAATTAAACAATAAATGCCTCGACGCAACGCGCAAATGTGTACGTGTAATGGCGCATGCGTATGGATCACCGGGATGATAACGGTTATATACTAATCTTAGATTAACCTGGTACAAGGCTACAATAGTGGGGCACAAGTGAGAAGTGAACGTAATACACTTACAGTGGAACAGAGCCCTAACTTGATCTCACAGACGCATAATTTATGTGTATTTTTGAGCAATGAACTCGTTCAACTTTGAACCCATTGACCTCATTTACCCGATGCGGTCTTTTTTTTTTTTTCTTTCTTAGCGGCTCCATTTATTTCCATTCAACTCGCGCACAAGCAGTGGATAATATTTTCACTACATTCCTGGACCTTACTGAACAACCCGCCCACGTAACAAACCAAGAAGACTTCAAGATATAAACGTTAGTTATATATCTTTCCAATTCTAGGCACTTTGTTCGAACCTTTCAGACAAGAAATTGCTAAAAGAATAATTTTGCCTTTCCTCTTTGTCAATTCTCGACTAACGTCGTTCTTTCACGTTAATTTTTATTCCTCAACATTTTATTCATCGTTTATCGATATTTCTTTTCATTTTTATGTCAGATTTACATTTCATTTCACGTTCTTTTCCTCGTTTGTCTTCTCGAAATTTCTCGTTTGTCTTCTCAAAATTTCTCATATGGTCATTTCTATCCATTTATTTTCTCGTAAATTTCTATCACTTGATTTACTCATAATGTCTAGCCTTTTATTTTTTCATAATTTATACCCTTTTATCTTCTCACAATTTCTGTCTTTTTTATCTTCTCGCAATTTCTGTCTTTTTTATCTTCTCGTAATTTCTGTCTTTTTATCTTCTCGCAATTTCTGGCCTTTTATCTTCTCGTAATTTCTGTCTTTTTATCTTCTCGCAATTTCTGGCCTTTTATCTTCTCGTAATTTCTGTCTTTTTATCTTCTCGCAACTTCTGTCCTTTTATCTTCTCGCAATTTCTGGCCATTTATCTTCTCGCAATTTCTGTCTTTTTATCTTCTCGTAATTTCTGTCCTTTTATCTTCTCGCAATTTCTGTCCTTTTATCTTCTCGCAATTTCTGTCCTTTTATCTTCTCGCAATTTCTGTCTTTTTATCTTCTCGTAATTTCTGTCTTTTTATCTTCTCGCAATTTCTGGCCTTTTATCTTCTCGTAATTTCTGTCTTTTTATCTTCTCGCAATTTCTGGCCATTTATCTTCTCGCAATTTCTGGCCATTTATCTTCTCGTAATTTCTGTCCATTTATCTTCTCGCAATTTCTGTCTTTTTATCTTCTCGCAATTTCTCTCCTTTTATCTTCTCGCAATTTCTGTCCTTTTATCTTCTCGCAATTTCTGGCCATTTATCTTCTCGTATCTTCTGTCCATTTATCTTCTCGCAATTTCTGACCTTTTATCTTCTCGCAATTTCTGTCCTTTTATCTTCTCGTAATTTCTGTCCTTTTATCTTCTCGCAATTTCTGTCCTTTTATCTTCTCGTAATTTCTGTCCATTTATCTTCTCGCAATTTCTGGCCTCTTACTCACATTTTTTCATTTCTTGTCATGTTATTTTCAAATTAATTAATGTCCTTCGATCTTTCTTTTAATTTTCTTCTTATTTCCATATTTTATTTCGTGTTCTTTTCTGCTTTTATCTTCTTGTCATTTCCCGCCCTTCCGTCACATGTTCACTTTTACTTATAATTTATCTTTCCCAATGATTAGTTTCATTCTTTTATTCTTTCCATATCTAATTTCTAATTCTTTATTTTCCTTCTTTATATTCTCTCAATTTATATCCATTTGTCACTTTCTTTTTCCTTTATAGGGTCGACTTATTCGATTGGTATTGGTAAGTTCCAATCAAGCCCAAGAACTTCCTGGTTGAAGAGATTTTTGAAAGACTTCCCGATCATTGCAATCTTAAGTCACCGACCAATCAGTATCTATCCTACATATAAACACAGGAGGCACATCTTGCCGTTTCCTTTTATGCTAATTTCTCTCCGAATTTCTGCGATAAGAACTTCTCATTATTTACACTATTTATATTGGGACTACTGTCCTCAACTTATCAAAAAATTTCGTCCTTCTTCATGCCAATATGGATCTAGGTAAGCTACAAATAATCCTGAACTGAACTCTTTATACTAAGCAGATTTAATAAAGGGTCCAGTTCCGAATTCAGTGTAGGTTACCCAGATCCTATTTTTGGTAATACCCGTTGTAGGAGAGACTTTGTAAATCACAGATGGAACAATAGTAACGCCTTCGAACAATACTCGGTCAGACGCCGCTAATTCCCATATATATATTTTCCATTACCCGTCACATGATCTAATTATTTCAAGATGAGATCGACTGTGCTTGCTCTCTGGCGATCTGTGTTCAAATCCAAGTGTCAGCAGTAACACTTTTTTTTATTAATATGACACTATTACGCTTAACCTAAAAAAAAAAAATACACAAGACCTTGACTGGGAAATGAAGATTTTATAGCAAGATTTACATTGTCGAAACACCGGTTCATCAAATTTAAGCAACGTCGAGCCTGGTCAGTATCTAGAGGAGTGACCGCTTGAGAATAGTAGATGCTGTAAGCTTGGATGTGCGGGTGGTGTAATGGATAACGGCTCGGAATTGTTAATCAAAGAGCCAAATTCCAGTTCCCATTGGGTTCGTTATTTTCACTTACGCGCAAATAACTTTGTGAAACATGAATCAACCTCTACTCCCCCAGCTATGGATTAATTAGTAGGAATTATATCACTTACTCATTATCACATAAAAAAAAATTATTACGATGTAAAAATATTTTCTAATTTTAAATACCCTACATAGGGCTGATAAACCGTAAAAAATGAATCAATCAAAGAACGTATTAATGACACGATTATGATGGTGATGATGTCTGCGAAATTGGAATAGGAGAACAGATTTCAAATTCCAGCCTAGTTTGCAGCCTTGAAGTTCTCATTATTATCCTTGGGAAAGGCATGAAACCATTTCTAATCGTTACTCATCGTCATGGATTAAATAGCAGTGTAGACTGGGCTCATTAGCATTGAGTCGCAATCTGTCTCCAAAAAGGACAACACTGAGTGCAAAAGCGTGGAGAAAGCAACAGGAATTTGCTCTTATATCTTTGCATGAAACAATGGCAATTTATCGACAATAAAGAAAAGTTCATCGAAATAATGAAAAAGTTCTTTAGTATTGGGGACTTGGTTGTTGCAGCAAAAATCAGAAATCTTTAAAGATGAAATGGAAATTCGCATCGGTCTTAATTTTCAGAAACGAAACAGAAACTCTGAAATATTGAGGAAAACAATCCATCGATTTAAAATACCAATATTTACCAAAGGACTCAAATAGAAACGACCAATATTAGTACAAGACTAAAGAATAAACGACCAATATTTGCCTGAAAATGTATAAACGGGCTATATTTCCCTTAAGACAGTAGTATAAACGAGCTATATTTGCCTTAAGACACTAGTATAAACGAGCTATATTTGCCTTAAGACACTAGTATCAACGAACTATATTTGCCTTAAGACACTAGTATAAACGAGCCATATTTGCCTTAAGACACTAGTATAAACGGGCAATATTTGCCTTAAGACACTAGTATAAACGGGCTATATTTGCCTTAAGACACTAGTATAAACGGGCAATATTTAGCTCAAGATGAAAGTATAAACGACAATATTTAACACAAGACTCAGGTATACACAATTTTTAGCATAAAATTCAGCTATAAAACGTCACTCAGAGTCAATTATCCGGCTATGGCGCGAATTCTGTTCGGTTTTTGAACCGAAAATGTTGAACAGAATTTATTGAAATATTAACACTTGATGTTGTTTAGTAATTCTTCTATGCGTATTTTCTCTCTTTTTCTTTAAGATTATAATAATATAATGCATAATATAGTTTGGAACATGTCCCAATATTGAAGTCAGAATCAATATTGGTGGAATTTGATAAACGCTAACAGGATGCTCTTTGGTAAAATTTGTGAACCGCGTTACCTTAAAATTCTGGCCTGAATGGATTTCGTGAAATTTGTTAACAGTGATTAGTCCGTTTGGCTTGATCTTAATTCTCCCACAGTCTATAACCCCTTGTATCTTAGTGGCTTTACTACCTTGCAATACCAATTAATATATATATATATATATATATATATATATATATATATATATATATAATAACATAGGCAGCATATATTTTATAATACAAAGAGTTGTAATATTGCTAATTGATTCAAGGTATGATTAACTCTTTGTAATATATATATATATATATATATTAGGCAGCAATTTTTCATTAATACATGTTTCATTAAATAATATAGACAAGTCCACAACTCCACAAATATCCTTAAATGCCTATAATTTATAACAGAAGACATTGGTTAAGAATAAATACTTCTCGATTTCAGTCTCGCGTGGTCATGTGTGTCGTCACGAGCTGCATATACGAGTGTGTCGTTACTTGGAAATTTTCATGCAGCAAGGGCAGACTATCATTAGTGTTTCGTCCGTTGTTGTTTGATTTATTGAAATTGTCATCTTTGATAATGGCTTGTGTAAGCCGAAAGCTTAGATTGGATTTAAACATATATCAATATGGCGTTTTCATTTCGTCTTTCAACGATAATGTGATTAAGCTTATCAGAAATTATGAAAGGAACTTACTTAAAATAAATAGACAAAACTTGTCAATATTATTTAATGAAGCATGCATTAATATATCTATCTATCTATCTATCTATCTATCTATCTATCTATCTATCTATATATATATATATATATATATATATATATGTGCTGTTTTTAAAACAAGGAATTTATTAATTATTCCCTAAGGCCCTTTCGTTCAACATCTCATCAGGAGAAAGTCGTTGGAAAAATTGTTAAATTAAACGAAAAGAACAACAATGAAAATAAAGAGCAAAAAGGGGGAGAAACACGCTAAAATCAATAATATATAAGTATATATACTTATAACGAGGGGGGGATCCCGTGTAAATAATTAGCGAGGGACAGTTAAAAGAAAATATCCCCCAACAAATCAAGGACACTTCATAAAATCCTTCTGTCGGCAAAGAGAAGGGTTCTGTAATCCTATACAGATTGATTCCAAAATCTTCAAATGATTGTTGGAACCAGCTATGTAAATAATTTTGAACCATTCTTTCATATACGACATGGCACAGGCTATATTCGCTAAGAGGTGTTGACCAATAGCCGATTCCATATTTGTAGAGGGAAGATAAAACGTTATTTAATTTGCCATGTCGTATTTTAGAAGATACATGTTGATTAACGCCATTAACGACTGTGCCATGTGTCATGTGTGTTCGACATTTCAACCACCTGAAGAAGGCCGAAGCGTCCAACGACCGAAACGTTGTAATAAATATGGTGACAAAGATAAGGACAATAGTCCGAATAATGTAAATAGTGTAGATAATACCTCATCTCAGAAATATACACAGATACAGAACGGCCGAAACGTTGTAATAAATATGGTGACAAATATGAGGACAATAGTCCGAATAATGTAAATAGTGTACATAATACCTCATCTCAGAAATATAGACAGATTCTGAAGGGCCGAAAGGTTGTAATAAATATGGCGACAAATATGAGAACAATTGTTCGAATAATGTAAATAGTGTACATGATACCTCATCTCAGAAATATAGACAGATACTGAAGGACCGAAATGTTGTAATAAATATGGCGACAAATATGAGAACAATAGTCCGAATTATGTAAATAGTGTACATAACACCTCATCTCAGAAATATAGACAGATACTGATGGGCTGAATCGTTGTAATAAATATGGCGACAAATATGAGGACAATAGTCCGAATAATGTAAATAGTGTACATAATACCTCATCTCAGAAATATAGACAAATACTGAAGGGCCGAAACGTTGTAATAAATATGGCGACAAATATGTGAACAATTGTCCGAATAATGTAAATAGTGTACATAATACCTCATCTCTGAAATATAGATAGATACTGAAGGGCCGAAACGTTGTAATAAATATGGCGACAAATATGAGGACAATAGTCCGAATAATGTAAATAGTGTACATAATACCTCATCTCAGAAATATAGACAGATACTGAAGGACCGAAATGTTGTAATAAATATGGCGACAAATATGAGAACAATAGTCCGAATTATGTAAATAGTGTACATAACACCTCATCTCAGAAATATAGACAGATACTGATGGGCTGAATCGTTGTGATAAATATCGCGACAAATATGAGGACAATAGTCCGAATAATGTAAATAGTGTACATAATACCTCCTCTCAGAAATATAGACAGATACTGAAAGGCCGAAACGTTGTAATAAATATGGCGACAAATATGAGGACAATAACTCATAATACCTCATCTCAGAAATCTCAGAAATATAGATTGATACTGAATAAATCTTCAACTATAATCCCAGTGCTAATACTGCACGTTTGTCTAATGATCTCTCAGAGGATTTCGGTTGAGAAATATGGCTTGCCATAATTGTTTCGCCTTTGTTTCTTAGGATTACCCTTTTTATTGGCGTTTGTTTGACCGATGTTTGACATCAAAAGAAGATGTTGAACATGGTCTGCTGCCGTATTTTTCATCCAAACCAACATAATTTTACAAACGTGACATCTATAAGCTTGCTGACAAATGGAATTAGGTGCTAGGTATCATTGAAGATTATATTGATGTTTTAATATTTCTATAAATATTAGTACCTTTGTAATATGCACAATAAAATTGGACCGATATTTCGTCCCCATCTGATGTAACAGATCACTATTACATTTTGTCCATGTATAAACGACAGATCTTTGCCTTGAGACTAAAGTATAAGCGACTATATTTAACTCTTGTTTCATGCATAAGCGTCCAACATTTATTACGAAACTCAAGTATTTTTTTTTTACTTATGTTCATTCAAGTGCCACTCATTGTAGAGGATGAAGTAGATAAGCAATCTATGATGTTACGTAGGAAAGACAACGATTAACTTGGGTTTTGAAGAGGTTAAGTTTTTAGTGATTGGGAAAGTATTATCTCGGGAGCTTTCCACAAGGTGACTGTCCTGGGAAGAAGCTGTAAGATTGGAATTTCCTTCCTACTTATAGGATACCAAAGGAATTGGAATTATTCGCCCCAGATTTTATCTGTGGAAATCTGAACTGGAGGAATTAAGAAACGCACCTCTTCAGAACATTTACCATAGAAATAGAAGAGAGACTTGCGACAGTTCGTTTGTAAGAAAGGCGTTAGACGGTGGAAAATCATTCATCACCCACAAGGCAAGAATAATTTTCTTTTCGAACTCTTGACAGATTGGTAAGCACCGTACAGATGGAGAGCAGGACTTCAATGTTTATCTGATCTGTCTCTTGTAAATATGGAGCATGAAAGAAAACGTTTTTTTTAATCCTTTCACCCCACGCAAGGCAATGAAGCCACTAAGACGCAAGTGGTTACTGTTTATGAGAGAATATGAGAAAAATGAAAACATTATTAGGGAGAAATAACAATAAAAGAACACGAATTAAGAAGACAGAAGATAACGATTGACATTACATTTAAATTTTTGAAGATCAAAGTTGACTGGAAATTAAGAAGAGTGAAGGAGAATTAGAAGACATTAGTGAGGCGAAAGGACAATACTATAGGAGGAATTAAGTTAACTGGAAAACAAGAAACTTGAAGAAAATTCCACAAGCGAGAGGTGCGACAGAACAAAATCTAAGCATATAAATTACTGTTATATCTAACCATTTTAATTTTAATATCATGAGACCTAGCCGCCAATCTTGTACTGCGCTTAAATTCATAAAATCTACGTATCAAACAGGAGAGCTCGTCAGGAGAATTACTTATAGAAATGGGACAGATACAGTTACGCTGCAGTGATGTAAAAGTCGAGATGTCAGGTCAGACCCAATAACATTGCAGATTCTCATTTGTATTTCATCAATATTCTCCAAGTAAACATAAGAAGCACCTGTCGAGTTGTGACTGCAGTATTCAATGCATGGACTTGGTACAAGGAACTGCACTTTTTTGCGGCATTGTATATATGAGTTTTGACAAGGTACTTTGCTGAGCTTGATTTCCAATAGTCGTTCAAGACGAGATGTCCAAAACCTAATTATAAACAACCAATGTTTATACCTAGACTCAAGGAAATACAGTAGTATTCCTGATAAGCGGACTAAGAAGGCCTTCCGGATATGTGGAATTGGTTACAAAGTCCGGATATGAGGGGTTATATCTAGATTAAAATAAAAGAACTGAAATCAGGTTTAACATTTATTTTCAATGTTTTATACTAAACAAAATAAGCTAATGGTGAGTGAAATATAACGGAATTGATTTTAAGGAAAAAGAAATACATCATGTAATGTTAATGAAATTCATTAAATTAAGTATGCCACGTATGCAAAACAAATAATGTAACGAGGATTTTTTAATCGCTGTTGCATGATGATTCTTTCTCTTCTAATGTCATTCTCAAATTTTTCCGCATTTCGTTTTGCTTTTGTTCAATGGAATTTTTTAAACGAAAGACACTTAAAATATGCGTGCATTATTGCAATCGTCATGGCTGAATGCTGGCTTTCTTTCCATAAAACTGACAGCATTTTCAATAGTTTTTTTTTTCAATTTCAGTCCAGGTTTCATCACAATCATGCATCTCGTCGCTATCTTTTTGCAGATGTGTCTCATCGTCATCCTTTCTTCTTATTCCCATCATCTTTTGCACCAATACAATCCATTAGGGTGAAATAAGCATAAGCAATTATCCAAAGTAAATTTCCTAAAAAACAGAAATTACATATCACCCAAATAGTTTAAATATACACATCAAAATCATATCCGGATATGCGGAATTACGGATATGAGGTACTCCGGATCTCAGGGATTCCGGATATGAGTTACTCCGGATATGAGGGATTCCGGATATGAGTTACTCCGGATATGAGGGATTCCGGATATGAGGAATTCTACTGTAATTATAATACTTAATAGTTCAAAGAAAGAAAAAAAAAGAAAACAAAAACAACAAAGATTTCGACGTTAAATACCCCAACAACGGTTTGATATGTCGTCGGCCAACCTGCTGTACCATGGAGAAAAGAACAAAATAAACTGTCAGAATACAAAATCGATTCCTTGAAAATAGGAAGAGAAATAATTATACGGACTCTTCTGAGGAGAAATCAAAAGAATATATAGACATGTTTATGTTGAGAAACCTAAAACGGAGAGACTGAGTCTATTTAATAGCGCCAAACATCATAAAAGAAAACAAAGATAAAAACACCATAAAAGACAGCAAAGATAAAACACAGTCCAACAATGAATGTAGGCTATGGAAGAATAAAGATTAATCTGAGAATTCGACAATCTGGCTTAGAACGAATATAGCAATGGTCATGACTGAGTGTGAAATGCCATCCCACTGTGAATTGTGCAAGCGATAGCATTTCGACTACGCAGACTTGTTCTAGAAAAAGAAATACAAAATTTTCTGGGAGGTCAAGATTCAAAGCCGTCACCTGATCGAGGCTAGAATTTGTCAATAATAAGACATGCCAGACAAATAATATCGCTGTGCCAGCTTACAATTAAATAAAATTGACAGAAAGCTAAAAGATAGATAGATATCTCTAACATTTCAGATAACAAAGAAAATTGAAGAACACGAAGTTGTCAGTCGTGTCTACAGTTATCGGAACACTGGTGTGGTCCAGAATATCTAGAATATTTAAGCTAGAACTGAAACTTAGGAAAAGGCTTGAAAACATCCAGATGACGGTTTTTTTTAAATAGTAATATTGAATTCTGGAGTAACGAGAAAATGTATAGTCACTTAATCTACGATGTAAACCAGGACTTGGGATTTGGAGATTTATTGGGGGAGGGGAGAATAATAATAATAATA
Source organism: Acanthosepion pharaonis (assembly GCA_903632075.3). Taxonomy (NCBI): domain Eukaryota; kingdom Metazoa; phylum Mollusca; class Cephalopoda; order Sepiida; family Sepiidae; genus Acanthosepion; species Acanthosepion pharaonis. Next base: position 4,042,256 of record CAHIKZ030000435.1, on the reverse strand, counting down.
ATAATAATAATAATAATAATAAACCTATTCTACATGGATGATCTCAAACTTTGCCAAAGACGACAATTAGTTGAAAGGCCTCCTCAATATTGTAAAATACTTCAGTGACGACATAGGTATGGACTTCGGATTACATAAATGTGCAAAAGTTACATTCAAAAAAGGTAGAATTACAGAAACACCATTAATAGATTTAGATTTTGTCACAAAGATTAAGGAACTGGAGCATGATGAAGCTTATAAGTACCTAGGAATTAGCGAAGAAGATGGCATACAACACCCAGAAATGAAGGGAAAAAAAGAGTACTGCAGGCGTGTACGTCTGGTAGTAAATACTGAGCAGCTAAACTCAAAAAACAGCATATCAGCCATAAACACATTGTCTGTCGTCCCTGTGTTGCAATACAGCATTAATATCCTTAACTGGACCATGGCTGAAATTAAGCGAATGGACGCAAAAACGAGAAAGCTTCTCACTTGCTACCGCATGCATCATCCCAAAGCTGATGTTGATCGTCTGTATGTGCCCAGATCCGAAGGAGGCAGAGGATTAGTTCAACTAGAACTGTCCTACAAAGATACAAAAGTTGGCCTCCAAAGATACTTGGAAACTACGGAAGACTGGATGATGGTATCCGTCAAGGAACATGAAAGTAGTAAACATCTTTACTCCGTAATAAAAGAAGCCCACAAATTCAAAATGGAGTTTCAAATGGGCGTAGAGATGCAAATACAGCACAATACACCGGCTGAAACTGCAAAATACTTAAAAAAGACAGCAAAGACGAATACAACCGACCAAATACAGAAGCGATGGCAAGATAAACCGCTTCATGGCCGTACCAAACAAGCTGACGTAGACAAAACCCGTACCCATCAGTGGCTACGTAGTGCAGGGTTGAAAGCTGAAACTGAAAGTTTTATCCTTGCTGAACAGGACCAATGCTTGCTAACTAGGAATTATCAAGCACATATACCAAAATATTGTGTCAGCCCAAAATGCAGATTCTGTGATAAATATCCAGAAACAATTGATCATCTTGTATCAGGTTGCACGATATTGGCACGCACTGGGCATAAAACCCGGCATGACAGAGTGGGCCAATATCTGCAATCGAAAATATGCGACTTCTACGGGAAGGAAACTGAAAGAAACTGGTATGAACACCACCCAGACCCGGTTACGGAGATAGGACCCGTTACAATTCTATGGGACTACACAATGCACACTGACAAAACAATCAATGCCAACCGCCCAGACATTGTTATTAAAGACCACAAACAAAAACGATGCCTCCTTATTGATATGGCAGTCCCTGCTGACTGCATTGTATCTTTGAAGATATTCAAAAAGCTGTCAAAATACAAGGAGATTGAAATAGAAATCTCGAAAATGTCGCATATGGGAACATCAACAATCCCTGTTGTAGTTGGAGCCCTAGGACTGGTTGGAAAAGATTGCAGTAGACTAATTGAAGGGATTCCTGGAAGTCCATGCCTCAAGGACATACAAAAAATTGTTCTGACAAGTACAGCCCACACTTTACAAAGGGCTTTATCTATGAAATATTTTTTTTTGTCAGTGGAAAGTGTCATGATGCCATCTTTAACTTAGGTCCCTGGGCGGGACCCGGAAAGAAATGTGTAAACGCCAGAAATCAAAGAAAATAATAATAATAATAATAATAATAATAATAATAATAAATCTGTTGTTGGATTTTAACTAAATTCTGCATCATATTTGAATGAGTACTAGAATGTTTTCGAAAGCACCTACTTCCTAAATTTAGTATTTCGATGGCGAAACATCAGAACCTTTATTGTTTTTGCGGAGTAGATTGAATCGAGAACGACTTCAGCAATTTCTTAAGAATAAAAGTTAGATTTTGTAAAGAAATCTTATGCAAAAATATCATAAGACAATTGCAGAAGCTTTCATTTCCGAAAGAACGTGCATGTCCTTCAGATTTAGATGCTTTTGTACAAAAGGATATCGAAGCTTTGACATGAACGCTGAATATACAATAAGAATAGATATTCTCTCATAACTTTACAAATGTCATCGTTTCGTATTATTGTTGTACACGGTTTCATAGTCATTCATTCAAATTCATGAGAACAGTTGAGTGTTAAATGTCCAGTCCAGCCTGGGAAGAGGCTTATTTAAAATCATGACGTAGTTAAACAATACAAAACAACATTTTTAGCAAACCTGTTAGAATGATGTTGATGTTGAGGAACTGAATATATGTTGAATGTTAGCGAATTCAAAGAACAGATGACTTGCTATTAAGTGCTAATGCTTCTAATATATTTCCAGATTTTATCGCCAGAGTTGATCCTTCACTTTTATAAGTCTACCATAAGTCCATGAATCTTGACAAAATCCAAAGAAGAATCAGCAATATTATCGGTCCTGTCCTGACATCTCAGCTTCAGTCATTTTTCCACCGCCCAAAACGTAGACTCCCTGTACCTTTTCTTCAAATACGTAATGATGAGCATCATATTTCCATCATAAAATTACACTTACCAATAAGCAATATTCAAATAGCACGGCACTGTTTAATTTTAAGACACATCTGCAGTAAATTGAGATCTCATCGTCAAAATCAAACCTATTAACATCAACAAAGAAAAATGGACTCTGTGCCTCTTAGAAAAACGAACTATTCTCAAACACATCGATAATGTGTTGAACAAACGAAGTGAGCTTATGATAACATGCAGATACAGAAGAAAATCTCTTCTTAAAGATTTCGATTCTGTCTAGAACAATTAACCAAACATTTGCTGTAATACCCCAAATGATCTGCCTCAAATATTTTATTCTTTTTCATTTTCTTTTTATTATATTCGGTTACCTCCCTTGCACTAGTTTAACAGTCATTAGAGCCTGGCGTTCACTTTTTATGTTTTTATTAATTGTTTCATTATTTTTTTTAATATTGTTTATATATGTAAGGCTCAAACAATAATATTCCATGGTTAAAATTTATTACATTGGAATCGTAATCACGAACCAAGTCATCTGACCTACAAATTCAAAAATATTTTGTATTTGTAGGTCTGATGAATTGGATCGTGATTACGATTCCAATGTAATAAATTATAACCATGGATATAAGTGTTTAAGCCTTTTATATTATATTCTTACTCTGTCCTTGACATTGAGTTCTATCTGGATTCTATCCTCTTGAAATTTATATATATATATATATATATATATATATATATATATATATATATATATATATTATAGGTGCAATTATAATTTATAAATTCATGAATCATTCATACAATAATTTTCGGATTACATCTCTATTTTCGTTGTCCTCTTATTACCGAGAAGTAAAAACAAGAACAAATCTATTTCCATACCTGAGGATGTCTGTAGGAACAGACGAAATCTTGTAAAAAATTAAAAATACCTTATACAACTGGAATTTATAAACAGGGATCATATCATTCATATACAGGTTCGTGGTTAGTGTATCTTATTGAAATTGTTTGCGAAGATGTATTCTCGCCATTTAAATCATTAATCTCTATATTTGTTTTTTGTATGAATGATTCATGAATATATATATATATATATATATATATATATATATGTGTGTGTGTATATATATATATATAGTGTATTTACGCAGCAGCACGTCATTTATACACGTTTCATTAAAGACAACAAGGTCCTGCTATTAAACATTTTATTTAACTTTTCTTTTGTTCAAACAAGTGTTTTCTTTTCTGGTCACAAAGTTTATAGAAACTGTCCAAATGTTCTGTAATTCTTAGCGCTTTCGGCTATACATTTAGCCATTATCAAGGATGAATTTATTTTTACTTTTTAACTGGATTTAATGGTTGTGTGTATGTTTCTAGGTTTATAGGTATGTTTTATTTTTCGAACACAGCACATTGTGGCCGTGTTCTTATTTAATATTATTGAGTGTTGGCTCTCTCTTTTTTTTTATTAAGGATTCCATGATTTTTAATCTTAAAAAGCTGTTGAGATATCGACAGTCAAGCCTTTAGAAAATCATTTTCCATCAAAATCTTGGATTTATTCCACAGAGCGTCTTCATCGACATCGGAAGAATGTCCGGAACGTGGTTTATCGTTTTGATTAAGAAATCTGCCAAGCGACATTTTGACCGTCCGAAGAGTTTCATCATAATCCAAATATACATTCTGAATATTTTTGTCATTGTTCTGACAGTTATTCCTCTCAGAAAGTCACAGAACATTATATATTGAAAGTTCAACTATTCGTCCTACATATGTAAGGCATTCATCTGTGGACAAAACGGCAGCATTCAACAAAGTTTGGCTCGCAACTGAACGATGAAAGCTTTTCAATCAGAAAACACAGCAGAACAAACGCCAGTGTCAAATTGTGGTCATTTTATATTAATACTGAAAATCAGGCATGAAACTGTAATGATCTGATATAGTACGTACAAGTACACCTTTGTACAAATTAATTATACAGGAAGATGTGGAGGGCGATGATCACGTACACCCTTGTGCAAATTAGTCGAAACAAAACGAATAATTCCGTTATTATCTACTTTTTTGTATTTTTCCAAGGAAACAAAACCCAGTGTACATGTTAGTACTTCGTATGTCCATTCCACGAAGATGTTCCTTGGCGATTGACCACAGATTCTCGGTTGGATTTAAATCCGCAGAGTTTACAGATTAAATGATAGTACTTTGATTTGCACAGTGGTAAGCTATGTTAGTGGGTTCGTGCGGCGTTACAATTGTCGTGCGCTTCTTTGTAGTAACGTCTACGGGAGACAATGGCCGTAGGACAACTAATTGACAGTCGAGACAATAGTCTGGGCGTGATGAAAATCTGATGCAATCAGGGTGACGTAATATTTTTCAAGGTCAAACAAATTTCATCATACCCCCGAAAATAGATTCATATTACTTCATACCATTGCAAATGACCTAATCTAAGAAAAAAAAATCGAATACATCCTGTCACACCAGTGTGTCTAAAACTGACCGTACGGTGAAAGAAAGGAAACTAAATCGGTTGTTGCAATTAATTTGCACAAGGGCGTATATCTGTGTACGTGTATGTATCTCTGTGCTTGAGTTCAATAAGTTTTAGCAAAATTAACTGACAGAGAATGTCTTATTGTATTTTCGAATCTGCGTTATTTATATGCGAAAATAAATTCTGTAGATACGACTCAAAGTTCACAACTTTTATGTTCAGCGAACGTTGGTCATTATGAAGAACTTTAATCTTCTCAGTTTCAAATGTGTTACCTGTTTTATTCTTGCTCCATGCGGCTTTGTGTTGGCAGGGAAGAAAACAACATTTGCATTTAATCCGCTGTATAGGTTGCCATTGGCTTGTAATATCCAGTTTATGATATTTTACTCCGAATTTCTTCTCAATAGCCACGTATGATTTGTAGCGAGGTTGATACATTCCTAATTACAACTGGTTCCGCTAAACGGAAATTACTTATGACTGAACCTAATCTATCTATCTATCTATCTATCTATCTATCTATCTATCTATCTATCTATCTTATTCTCTTCATTATCTAACAGTCTCTCTCTCTCTATATATATATATATATATATATATATATATATATATATATATATATATATACGTATATATATACATGTATAATCAATCTATTTATGTATATATATGTGTATATATATATCAGTCTTTTAATCTATCTGTCTTAGTCTCTTCATTGCTTATCTATCCCTCTCTCTTTCTCTTTTACACATACACGTATACTATATATATATATATATATATATATATATATATATATATATATATATATATATATATCAGTTTGATAATCTATCTAGTTTAGTCTCTTCATGATCTATCCCTTTCTCTAATAGATAGATTAACTGACTGATATATATATATATATATATATATATATATATATATATATATATATATATATATATATCTGTTTAGCTATCTATCTGTTAGTGCACTCTATTTAACTGCCGCTTATGTTTTTTTAATTAGGACGAAACGTTCTTCATTACAATTGGTTCACCAAAACGTGTATTAATGATGACTCAACCTAATAAAATCATAGACGATAAAAGAGGATGATTAAAGGCGAAAAAATGGCCGGTGCCATGATGTTCTCAGAGATCCTGTTTTGGATTGTAAATCAATTTCTCGCACATTGGCAAATTCAGATTTGTTTTATTATATTTTCTTTCTTCGCTAGTTTGCTGGATTCTTGACTAATGTCATTTTTTCTAATTTTTTCTTACAAAGCCCAAATTTTTCTGTTTTCTAGTTTATCAATTATACTTTCGATTTGTACTCTCATGATTATTCATAATGTTCTGGTTAAACGAATGTCATTAATCATACGTTGAGATTTTGAAGTTTTAACTGCATACAAACAATAGATTCCCCTCTACGGTAAACCTTGCGTAAAGCCGTCAAGTTATAATCAAGTCTCACCTGGGAATCGGTGACGTACGAAATTGATGATGTGATAGGAAACCAATGTTGTAAATCCTAACGTGGAAGTCGATATTCACTCATATGCAGACAACAAACGGTTTAAATGATCCTGTGGCGAAGACAATTTGCAAAACATTTAAGTAATTGATATAGACATAAAATCCAAATAGGTAGAGTAAGAGAAGTAAGGTATTTTGCGATTGTGACGAATGTAATCCCTGGTCTACTATACGAAAGTATAAGACGAACAATTTTATCATGAATGAAGCAAAAAAAAAAAAAAAGATTCTGAAACACATGTGCAGAGAAACGTTGAGAATACCACATACAGTGCATGGGAAAATCATGGAACATTTTTAGAATAGGAAATTGCTCTAATCATTTCACCCCATTTAAGGCAGTAAAGCCACTAAGACACAGGAAAAGAATAAGAAAAAAATCATAAACATTATTAAGGAGCCAGAAAAATATAATAATAATCAAGAAGACAGTAGATAACCATTAACATTGCATCTGTCTATATTTCTGAGATGAGGTATGATGTACACTATTTACATTATTCGGACTATTGTCCTCATCTTTGTCGCCATATTTATTACAACGTTTCGGCCTTTCAGTATCTGTCTATATTTCTGAGATGAGGTATTATGTACAGTATTTACATTAGTCGGACTATTGTCCTCATCTTTGTCGCCATATTTATTACAACGTTTCGGCCATTCAGTATCTGTCTATATTTCTGAGATCAGGTATTATGTACACTATTTACATTATTCGGACTATTGTCCTCATCTTTGTCGCCATATTTATTACAACGTTTCGGCCTTTCAGTATCTGTCTATATTTCTGAGATCAGGTATTATGTACACTATTTACATTATTCGGACTATTGACCTCATCTTTGTCGCCATATTTATTACAACGTTTCGGCCCTTCAGTATCTGTCTATATTTCTGAGATGAGGTATTATGTACACTATTTACATTATTCGGACTATTGTCCTCATCTTTGTTGCCATATTTATTACAACGATTCGGCCATTCAGTATCTGTCTATATTTCTGAGATGAGGTATTATGTACACTATTTACATTATTCGGACTATTGTCCTCATCTTTGTTGCCATATTTATTACAACGATTCGGCCATTCAGTATCTGTCTATATTTCTGAGATGAGGTATTATGTACACTATTTACATTATTCGGACTATTGTCCTCATCTTTGTTGCTATATTTATTACAACGATTCGGCCATTCAGTATCTGTCTATATTTCTGAGATGAGGTATTATGTACACTATTTACATTATTCGGACTATTGTCCTCATCTTTGTTGCCATATTTATTACAACGATTCGGCCATTCAGTATCTGTCTATATTTCTGAGATGAGGTATTATGTACACTATTTACATTATTCGGACTATTGTCCTCATCTTTGTTGCCATATTTATTACAACGATTCGGCCATTCAGTATCTGTCTATATTTCTGAGATGAGGTATTATGTACACTATTTACATTATTCGGACTATTGTCCTCATCTTTGTCGCCATATTTATTACAACGTTTCGGCCCTTCAGTATCTGTCTATATTTCTGAGATGAGGTATTATGTACACTATTTACATTATTCGGACTATTGTCCTCATCTTTGTTGCCATATTTATTACAACGATTCGGCCATTCAGTATCTGTCTATATTTCTGAGATGAGGTATTATGTACACTATTTACATTATTCGGACTATTGTCCTCATCTTTGTTGCCATATTTATTACAACGATTCGGCCATTCAGTATCTGTCTATATTTCTGAGATGAGGTATTATGTACACTATTTACATTATTCGGACTATTGTCCCTCATCTTTGTTGCCATATTTATTACAACGATTCGGCCATTCAGTATATGTCTATATTTCTGAGATGAGGTATTATGTACACTATTTACATTATTCGGACTATTGTCCTCATCTTTGTTGCCATATTTATTACAACGATTCGGCCATTCAGTATCTGTCTATATTTCTGAGATGAGGTATTATGTACACTATTTACATTATTCGGACTATTGTCCTCATCTTTGTGGCCATATTTATTTACAACGATTCGGCCATTCAGTATCTGTCTATATTTCTGAGATGAGGTATTATGTACACTATTTACATTATTCGGACTATTGTCCTCATCTTTGTCGCCATATTTATTACAAAGTTTCGGCCCTTCAGTATCTGTCTATATTTCTGAGATGATGTATAATGTACACTATTTACATTATTCGGACTATTGTCCTCATCTTTGTCGCCATATTTATTACAACGTTTCGGCCCTTCAGTATCTGTCTATATTTCTGAGATGATGTATGATGTACACTATTTACATTATTCGGACTATTGTCCTCATCTTTGTTGCCATATTTATTACAACGATTCGGCCATTCAGTATCTGTCTATATTTCTGAGATGAGGTATTATGTACACTATTTACATTATTCGGACTATTGTCCTCATCTTTGTTGCCATATTTATTACAACGATTCGGCCATTCAGTATCTGTCTATATTTCTGAGATGAGGTATTATGTACACTATTTACATTATTCGGACTATTGTCCTCATCTTTGTTGCCATATTTATTACAACGATTCGGCCATTCAGTATCTGGTTATATTTCTGAGATGAGGTATTATGTACACTATTTACATTATTCGGACTATTGTCCTCATCTTTGTCGCCATATTTATTACAACGATTCGGCCATTCAGTATCTGTCTATATTTCTGAGATGAGGTATTATGTACACTATTTACATTATTCGGACTATTGTCCTCATCTTTGTCGCCATATTTATTACAACGTTTCGGCCCTTCAGTATCTGTCTATATTTCTGAGATGATGTATAATGTACACTATTTACATTATTCGGACTATTGTCCTCATCTTTGTCGCCATATTTATTACAACGTTTCGGCCCTTCAGTATCTGTCTATATTTCTGAGATGAGGTATGATGTACAATATTTACATTATTCGGACTTATTGTCCTCATCTTTGTTGCCATATTTATTACAACGATTCGGCCATTCAGTATCTGTCTATATTTCTGAGATGAGGTATTATGTACACTATTTACATTATTCGGACTATTGTCCTCATCTTTGTTGCCATATTTATTACAACGATTCGGCCATTCAGTATCTGTCTATATTTCTGAGATGAGGTATTATGTACACTATTTACATTATTCGGACTATTGTCCTCATCTTTGTTGCCATATTTATTACAACGATTCGGCCATTCAGTATCTGTCTATATTTCTGAGATGAGGTATTATGTACACTATTTTACATTATTCGGACTATTGTCCTCATCTTTGTTGCCATATTTATTACAACGATTCGGCCATTCAGTATCTGTCTATATTTCTGAGATGAGGTATTATGTACACTATTTACATTATTCGGACTATTGTCCTCATCTTAGTCGCCATATTTATTACAACGTTTCGGCCCTTCAGTATCTGTCTATATTTCTGAGATGATGTATAATGTACACTATTTACATTATTCGGACTATTGTCCTCATCTTTGTCGCCATATTTATTACAACGTTTCGGCCCTTCAGTATCTGTCTATATTTCTGAGATGAGGTATGATGTACACTATTTACATTATTCGACTATTGTCCTCATCTTTGTTGCCATATTTATTACAACGATTCGGCCATTCAGTATCTGTCTATATTTCTGAGATGAGGTATTATGTACACTATTTACATTATTCGACTATTGTCCTCATCTTTGTTGCCATATTTATTACAACGATTCGGCCATTCAGTATCTGTCTATATTTCTGAGATGAGGTATTATGTACACTATTTACATTATTCGGACTATTGTCATCATCTTTGTTGCCATATTTATTACAACGATTCGGCCATTCAGTATCTGTCTATATTTCTGAGATGAGGTATTATGTACACTATTTACATTATTCGGACTATTGTCCTCATCTTTGTTGCCATATTTATTACAACGATTCGGCCATTCAGTATCTGTCTATATTTCTGAGATCAGGTATTATGTACACTATTTACATTATTCGGACTATTGTCCTCATCTTTGTTGCCATATTTATTACAACGATTCGGCCATTTCAGTATCTGTCTATATTTCTGAGATGAGGTATTATGTACACTATTTACATTATTCGACTATTGTCCTCATCTTTGTTGCCATATTTATTACAACGATTCGGCCATTCAGTATCTGTCTATATTTCTGAGATGAGGTATTATGTACACTATTTACATTATTCGGACTATTGTCCTCATCTTTGTTGCCATATTTATTACAACGATTCGGCCATTCAGTATCTGTCTATATTTCTGAGATGAGGTATTATGTACATTATTTACATTATTCGGACTATTGTCCTCATGTTTGTCGCCATATTTATTACAACGTTTCGGCCATTCAGTATCTGTCTATATTTCTGAGATGAGGTATTATGTACATTATTTACATTATTCGGACTATTGTCCTCATCTTTGTCGCCATATTTATTACAACGTTTCGGCCATTCAGTATCTGTGTATATTTCTGAGATGAGGTATTATGTACATTATTTACATTATTCGGACTATTGTCCTCATATTTGTCGCCATATTTATTACAACGTTTCGGCCATTCAGTATCTGTGTATATTTCTGAGATGAGGTATTATGTACATTATTTACATTATTCGGACTATTGTCCTCATCTTTGTCGCCATATTTATTACAACGTTTCGGCCATTCAGTATCTGTCTATATTTCTGAGATGAGGTATTATGTACATTATTTACATTATTCGGACTATTGTCCTCATCTTTGTCGCCATATTTATTACAACGTTTCGGCCATTCAGTATCTGTCTATATTTCTGAGATCAGGTATTATGTAGACTATTTACATTATTCGGACTATTGTCCTCATCTTTGTCGCCATATTTATTACAACGTTTCGGCCATTCAGTATCTGTCTATATTTCTGAGATGAGGTATTATGTACATTATTTACATTATTCGGACTATTTTCCTCATCTTTGTCGCCATATTTATTACAACGTTTCGGCCATTCAGTATCTGTCTATATTTCTGAGATCAGGTATTATGTACACTATTTACATTATTCGGACTATTGTCCTCATCTTTGTCGCCATATTTATTACAACGTTTGGCCATTCAGTATCTGTCTATATTTCTGAGATGAGGTATTATGTACATTATTTACATTATTCGGACTATTGTCCTCATCTTTGTCGCCATATTTATTACAACGTTTCGGCCATTCAGTATCTGTCTATATTTCTGAGATGAGGTATTATGTACACTATTTACATTATTCGGACTATTGTCCTCATCTTTGTCGCCATATTTATTACAACGATTCGGCCATTCAGTATCTGTCTATATTTCTGAGATGAGGTATTATGTACATTATTTACATTATTCGGACTATTGTCCACATCTTTGTCGCCATATTTATTACAACGTTTCGGCCATTCAGTATCTGTCTATATTTCTGAGATCAGGTATTATGTACACTATTTACATTATTCGGACTATTGTCCTCATCTTTGTCGCCATATTTATTACAACGTTTCGGCCATTCAGTATCTGTCTATATTTCTGAGATGAGGTATTATGTACATTATTTACATTATTCGGACTATTGTCCTCATCTTTGTCGCCATATTTATTACAACGTTTCGGCCATTCAGTATCTGTCTATATTTCTGAGATCAGGTATTATGTACACTATTTACATTATTCGGACTATTGTCCTCATCTTTGTCGCCATATTTATTACAACGTTTCGGCCATTCAGTATCTGTCTATATTTCTGAGATGAGGTATTATGTACATTATTTACATTATTCGGACTATTGTCCTCATCTTTGACGCCATATTTATTACAACGTTTCGGCCATTTCAGTATCTGTCTATATTTTCTGAGATGAGGTATGATGTACACTATTTACATTATTCGGACTATTGTCCTCATCTTTGTTGCCATATTTATTACAACGATTCGGCCATTCAGTATCTGTCTATATTTCTGAGATGAGGTATTATGTACACTATTTACATTATTCGGACTATTGTCCTCATCTTTGTTGCCATATTTATTACAACGATTCGGCCATTCAGTATCTGTCTATATTTCTGAGATGAGGTATTATGTACACTATTTACATTATTCGGACTATTGTCCTCATCTTTGTTGCCATATTTATTACAACGATTCGGCCATTCAGTATCTGTCTATATTTCTGAGATGAGGTATTATGTACACTATTTACATTATTCGGACTATTGTCCTCATCTTTGTCGCCATATTTATTACAACGATTCGGCCATTCAGTATCTGTCTATATTTCTGAGATGAGGTATTATGTACATTATTTACATTATTCGGACTATTGTCCACATCTTTGTCGCCATATTTATTACAACGTTTCGGCCATTCAGTATCTGTCTATATTTCTGAGATCAGGTATTATGTACACTATTTACATTATTCGGACTATTGTCCTCATCTTTGTCGCCATATTTATTACAACGTTTCGGCCATTCAGTATCTGTCTATATTTCTGAGATGAGGTATTATGTACATTATTTACATTATTCGGACTATTGTCCTCATCTTTGTCGCCATATTTATTACAACGTTTCGGCCATTCAGTATCTGTCTATATTTCTGAGATCAGGTATTATGTACACTATTTACATTATTCGGACTATTGTCCTCATCTTTGTCGCCATATTTATTACAACGTTTCGGCCATTCAGTATCTGTCTATATTTCTGAGATGAGGTATTATGTACATTATTTACATTATTCGGACTATTGTCCTCATCTTTGACGCCATATTTATTACAACGTTTCGGCCATTCAGTATCTGTCTATATTTCTGAGATGAGGTATGATGTACACTATTTACATTATTCGGACTATTGTCCTCATCTTTGTTGCCATATTTATTACAACGATTCGGCCATTCAGTATCTGTCTATATTTCTGAGATGAGGTATTATGTACACTATTTACATTATTCGGACTATTGTCCTCATCTTTGTTGCCATATTTATTACAACGATTCGGCCATTTCAGTATCTGTCTATATTTCTGAGATGAGGTATTATGTACACTATTTACATTATTCGGACTATTGTCCTCATCTTTGTTGCCATATTTATTACAACGATTCGGCCATTTCAGTATCTGTCTATATTTCTGAGATGAGGTATTATGTACACTATTTACATTATTCGGACTATTGTCCTCATCTTTGTTGCCATATTTATTACAACGATTCGGCCATTCAGTATCTGTCTATATTTCTGAGATGAGATATTATGTACACTATTTACATTATTCGGACTATTGTCCTCATCTTTTGTCGCCATATTTATTACAACGTTTCGGCCCTTCAGTATCTGTCTATATTTCTGAGTTGATATATAATGTACACTATTTACATTATTCGGACTATTGTCCTCATCTTTGTCGCCATATTTATTACAACGTTTCGGCCCTTCAGTATCTGTCTATATTTCTGAGATGAGGTATTATGTACACTATTTACATTATTCGACTATTGTCCTCATCTTTTGTTGCCATATTTATTACAACGATTCGGCCATTCAGTATCTGTCTATATTTCTGAGATGAGGTATTATGTACACTATTTACATTATTCGGACTATTGTCCTCATCTTTGTTGCCATATTTATTACAACGATTCGGCCATTCAGTATCTGTCTATATTTCTGAGATGAGGTATTATGTACACTATTTACATTATTCGGACTATTGTCCTCATCTTTGTTGCCATATTTATTACAACGATTCGGCCATTCAGTATCTGTCTATATTTCTGAGATGAGGTATTATGTACACTATTTACATTATTCGGACTATTGTCCTCATCTTTGTTGCCATATTTATTACAACGTTTCGGCCATTCAGTATCTGTCTATATTTCTGAGATGAGGTATTATGTACACTATTTACATTATTCGGACTATTGTCCTCATCTTTGTCGCCATATTTATTACAACGTTTCGGCCCTTCAGTATCTGTCTATATTTCTGAGATGATGTATTATGTACACTATTTACATTATTCGGACTATTGTCCTCATCTTTGTCGCCATATTTATTACAACGTTTCGGCCCTTCAGTATCTGTCTATATTTCTGAGATGAGGTATGATGTACACTATTTACATTATTCGGACTATTGTCCTCATCTTTGTTGCCATATTTATTACAACGATTCGGCCATTCAGTATCTGTCTATATTTCTGCGATGAGGTATTATGTACACTATTTACATTATTCGGACTATTGTCCTCATCTTTGTTGCCATATTTATTACAACGATTCGGCCATTCAGTATCTGTCTATATTTCTGAGATGAGGTATTATGTACACTATTTACATTATTCGGACTATTGTCCTCATCTTTGTTGCCATATTTATTACAACGATTCGGCCATTCAGTATCTGTCTATATTTCTGAGATGAGGTATTATGTACATTATTTACATTATTCGGACTATTGTCCTCATCTTTGTTGCCATATTTATTACAACGATTTCGGCCATTTCAGTATCTGTCTATATTTCTGAGATGAGGTATTATGTACACTATTTACATTATTCGGACTATTGTCCTCATCTTTGTTGCCATATTTATTACAACGATTCGGCCATTCAGTATCTGTCTATATTTCTGAGATGAGGTATTATGTACACTATTTACATTATTCGACTATTGTCCTCATCTTTGTTGCCATATTTATTACAACGATTCGGCCATTCAGTATCTGTCTATATTTCTGAGATGAGGTATTATGTACACTATTTACATTATTCGGACTATTGTCCTCATCTTTGTTGCCATATTTATTACAACGTTTCGGCCTTTCAGTATTTGTCTATATTTCTGAGATGAGGTATTATGTACACTATTTACATTATTCGGACTATTGTCCTCATCTTTGTCGCCATATTTATTACAACGTTTCGGCATTCAGTATCTGTCTATATTTCTGAGATGAAGTATAATGTACACTATTTACATTATTCGGACTATTGTCCTCATCTTTGTCGCCATATTTATTACAACGTTTCGGCCTTTCAGTATTTGTCTATATTTCTGAGATGAGGTATTATGTACACTATTTACATTATTCGGACTATTGTCCTCATCTTTGTTGCCATATTTATTACAACGATTCGGCCATTCAGTATCTGTCTATATTTCTGAGATGAGGTATTATGTACACTATTTACATTATTCGGACTATTGTCCTCATCTTTGTTGCCATATTTATTACAACGATTCGGCCATTCAGTATCTGTCTATATTTCTGAGATGAGGTATTATGTACACTATTTACATTATTCGGACTATTGTCCTCATCTTTGTTGCCATATTTATTACAACGATTCGGCCATTCAGTATCTGTCTATATTTCTGAGATGAGGTATTATGTACACTATTTACATTATTCGACTATTGTCCTCATCTTTGTTGCCATATTTATTACAACGATTCGGCCATTCAGTATCTGTCTATATTTCTGAGATGAGGTATTATGTACACTATTTACATTATTCGGACTATTGTCCTCATCTTTGTCGCCATATTTATTACAACGTTTCGGCCCTTCAGTATCTGTCTATATTTCTGAGATGATGTATAATGTACACTATTTACATTATTCGGACTATTGTCCTCATCTTTGTCGCCATATTTATTACAACGTTTCGGCCCTTCAGTATCTGTCTATATTTCTGAGATGAGGTATGATGTACACTATTTACATTATTCGGACTATTGTCCTCATCTTTGTTGCCATATTTATTACAACGATTCGGCCATTCAGTATCTGTCTATATTTCTGAGATGAGGTATTATGTACACTATTTACATTATTCGGACTATTGTCCTCATCTTTGTTGCCATATTTATTACAACGATTCGGCCATTTCAGTATCTGTCTATATTTCTGAGATGAGGTATTATGTACACTATTTACATTATTCGACTATTGTCCTCATCTTTGTCGCCATATTTATTACAACGTTTCGGCCATTCAGTATCTGTCTATATTTCTGAGATGAGGTATTATGTACACTATTTACATTATTCGACTATTGTCCTCATCTTTGTTGCCATATTTATTACAACGATTCGGCCATTCAGTATCTGTCTATATTTCTGAGATGAGGTATTATGTACACTATTTACATTATTCGGACTATTGTCCTCATCTTTGTTGCCATATTTATTACAACGATTCGGCCATTCAGTATCTGTCTATATTTCTGAGATGAGGTATTATGTACACTATTTACATTATTCGGACTATTGTCCTCATCTTTGTTGCCATATTTATTACAACGATTCGGCCATTCAGTATCTGTCTATATTTCTGAGATGAGGTATTATGTACACTATTTACATTATTCGGACTATTGTCCTCATCTTTGTTGCCATATTTATTACAACGATTCGGCCATTCAGTATCTGTCTATATTTCTGAGATGAGGTATTATGTACATTATTTACATTATTCGGACTATTGTCCTCATCTTTGTCGCCATATTTATTACAACGTTTCGGCCATTTCAGTATCTGTCTATATTTCTGAGATGAGGTATTATGTACATTATTTACATTATTCGGACTATTGTCCTCATCTTTGTCGCCATATTTATTACAACGTTTCGGCCATTCAGTATCTGTGTATATTTCTGAGATGAGGTATTATTATGTACATTATTTACATTATTCGGACTATTGTCCTCATCTTTGTCGCCATATTTATTACAACGTTTCGGCCATTCAGTATCTGTGTATATTTCTGAGATGAGGTATTATGTACATTATTTACATTATTCGGACTATTGTCCTCATCTTTGTCGCCATATTTATTACAACGTTTCGGCCATTCAGTATCTGTCTATATTTCTGAGATGAGGTATTATGTACATTATTTACATTATTCGGACTATTGTCCTCATCTTTGTCGCCATATTTATTACAACGTTTCGGCCATTTCAGTATCTGTCTATATTTCTGAGATCAGGTATTATGTACACTATTTACATTATTCGGACTATTGTCCTCATCTTTGTCGCCATATTTATTACAACGATTCGGCCATTTCAGTATCTGTCTATATTTCTGAGATGAGGTATTATGTACATTATTTACATTATTCGGACTATTGTCCACATCTTTGTCGCCATATTTATTACAACGTTTCGGCCATTTCAGTATCTGTCTATATTTCTGAGATCAGGTATTATGTACACTATTTAAATTATTCGGACTATTGTCCTCATCTTTGTCGCCATATTTATTACAACGTTTCGGCCATTCAGTATCTGTCTATATTTCTGAGATGAGGTATTATGTACATTATTTACATTATTCGACTATTGTCCTCATCTTTGTCGCCATATTTATTACAACGTTTCGGCCATTCAGTATCTGTCTATATTTCTGAGATCAGGTATTATGTACACTATTTACATTATTCGACTATTGTCCTCATCTTTGTCGCCATATTTATTACAACGTTTCGGCCATTCAGTATCTGTCTATATTTCTGAGATGAGGTATTATGTACATTATTTACATTATTCGGACTATTGTCCTCATCTTTGTCGCCATATTTATTACAACGTTTCGGCCATTCAGTATCTGTCTATATTTCTGAGATCAGGTATCATGTACACTATTTACATTATTCGGACTATTGACCTCATCTTTGTCGCCATATTTATTACAACGTTTCGGCCATTCAGTATCTGTCTATATTTCTGAGATCAGGTATTATGTACACTATTTACATTATTCGGACTATTGTCCTCATCTTTGTCGCCATATTTATTACAACGTTTCGGCCCTTCAGTATCTGTCTATATTTCTGAGATGAGGTATTATGTACACTATTTACATTATTCGGACTATTGTCCTCATCTTTGTTGCCATATTTATTACAACGATTCGGCCATTCAGTATCTGTCTATATTTCTGAGATGAGGTATTATGTACACTATTTACATTATTCGACTATTGTCCTCATCTTTGTTGCCATATTTATTACAACGATTCGGCCATTCAGTATCTGTCTATATTTCTGAGATGAGGTATTATGTACACTATTTACATTATTCGGACTATTGTCCTCATCTTTGTTGCCATATTTATTACAACGATTCGGCCATTTCAGTATCTGTCTATATTTCTGAGATGAGGTATTATGTACACTATTTACATTATTCGGACTATTGTCCTCATCTTTGTTGCCATATTTATTACAACGATTCGGCCATTTCAGTATCTGTCTATATTTCTGAGATGAGGTATTATGTACACTATTTACATTATTCGGACTATTGTCCTCATCTTTGTTGCCATATTTATTACAACGATTCGGCCATTTCAGTATCTGTCTATATTTCTGAGATGAGGTATTATGTACACTATTTACATTATTCGGACTATTGTCCTCATCTTTGTTGCCATATTTATTACAACGATTCGGCCATTCAGTATCTGTCTATATTTCTGAGATGAGGTATTATGTACACTATTTTACATTATTCGGACTATTGTCCTCATCTTTGTTGCCATATTTATTACAACGATTCGGCCATTCAGTATCTGTGTATATTTCTGAGATGAGGTATTATGTACATTATTTACATTATTCGGACTATTGTCCTCATCTTTGTCGCCATATTTATTACAACGTTTCGGCCATTCAGTATCTGTCTATATTTCTGAGATGAGGTATTATGTACATTATTTACATTATTCGGACTATTGTCCTCATCTTTGTCGCCATATTTATTACAACGTTTCGGCCATTCAGTATCTGTGTATATTTCTGAGATGAGGTATTATGTACATTATTTACATTATTCGGACTATTGTCCTCATCTTTGTCGCCATATTTATTACAACGTTTCGGCCATTTCAGTATCTGTGTATATTTCTGAGATGAGGTATTATGTACATTATTTACATTATTCGGACTATTGTCCTCATCTTTGTCGCCATATTTATTACAACGTTTCGGCCATTCAGTATCTGTCTATATTTCTGAGATGAGGTATTATGTACATTATTTACATTATTCGGACTATTGTCCTCATCTTTGTCGCCATATTTATTACAACGTTTCGGCCATTCAGTATCTGTCTATATTTCTGAGATCAGGTATTATGTACACTATTTACATTATTCGGACTATTGTCCTCATCTTTGTCGCCATATTTATTACAACGTTTCGGCCATTCAGTATCTGTCTATATTTCTGAGATGAGGTATTATGTACATTATTTACATTATTCGGACTATTTTCCCTCATCTTTGTCGCCATATTTATTACAACGTTTCGGCCATTCAGTATCTGTCTATATTTCTGAGATCAGGTATTATGTACACTATTTACATTATTCGGACTATTGTCCTCATCTTTGTCGCCATATTTATTACAACGTTTGGCCATTTCAGTATCTGTCTATATTTCTGAGATGAGGTATTATGTACATTATTTACATTATTTGACTATTGTCCTCATCTTTGTCGCCATATTTATTACAACGTTTCGGCCATTCAGTATCTGTCTATATTTCTGAGATGAGATATTATGTACACTATTTACATTATTCGACTATTGTCCTCATCTTTGTCGCCATATTTATTACAACGATTCGGCCATTCAGTATCTGTCTATATTTCTGAGATGAGGTATTATGTACATTATTTACATTATTCGGACTATTGTCCTCATCTTTGTCGCCATATTTATTACAACGTTTCGGCCATTCAGTATCTGTCTATATTTCTGAGATCAGGTATTATGTACACTATTTACATTATTCGGACTATTGTCCTCATCTTTGTCGCCATATTTATTACAACGTTTCGGCCATTCAGTATCTGTCTATATTTCTGAGATGAGGTATTATGTACATTATTTATATTATTCGGACTATTGTCCTCATCTTTGTCGCCATATTTATTACAACGTTTCGGCCATTTCAGTATCTGTCTATATTTCTGAGATCAGGTATTATGTACACTATTTACATTATTCGGACTATTGTCCTCATCTTTGTCGCCATATTTATTACAACGTTTCGGCCATTCAGTATCTCTCTATATTTCTGAGATGAGGTATTATGTACATTATTTACATTATTCGGACTATTGTCCTCATCTTTGTCGCCATATTTATTACAACGTTTCGGCCATTCAGTATCTGTCTATATTTCTGAGATCAGGTATTATGTACACTATTTACATTATTCGGACTATTGTCCTCATCTTTGTCGCCATATTTATTACAACGTTTCGGCCATTCAGTATCTGTCTATATTTCTGAGATCAGGTATTATGTACACTATTTACATTATTCGGACTATTGTCCTCATCTTTGTCGCCATATTTATTACAACGTTTCGGCCATTCAGTATCTGTCTATATTTCTGAGATCAGGT
Organism: Acanthosepion pharaonis; assembly: GCA_903632075.3. Classification (NCBI taxonomy): domain Eukaryota; kingdom Metazoa; phylum Mollusca; class Cephalopoda; order Sepiida; family Sepiidae; genus Acanthosepion; species Acanthosepion pharaonis. Next base: position 4,021,202 of record CAHIKZ030000435.1, on the reverse strand, counting down.
ATTATGTACACTATTTACATTATTCGGACTATTGTCCTCATCTTTGTCGCCATATTTATTACAACGTTTCGGCCTTTCAATATCTGTCTATATTTCTGAGATGAGGTATTATGTACATTATTTACATTATTCGGACTATTGTCCTCATCTTTGTCGCCATATTTATTACAACGTTTCGGCCATTCAGTATCTGTCTATATTTCTGAGATCAGGTATTATGTACACTATTTACATTATTCGGACTATTGTCCTCATCTTTGTCGCCATATTTATTACAACGTTTCGGCCATTTCAGTATCTGTCTATATTTCTGAGATCAGGTATTATGTACACTATTTACATTATTCGGACTATTGTCCTCATCTTTGTCGCCATATTTATTACAACGTTTCGGCCATTCAGTATCTGTCTATATTTCTGAGATCAGGTATTATGTACACTATTTACATTATTCGGAATATTGTCCTCATCTTTGTCGCCATATTTATTAAAACGTTTCGGCCATTCAGTATCTGTCTATATTTCTGAGATCAGGTATTATGTACACTATTTACATTATTCGGACTATTGTCCTCATCTTTGTCGCCATATTTATTACAACGTTTCGGCCATTCAGTATCTGTCTATATTTCTGAGATGAGGTATTATGTACATTATTTACATTATTCGGACTATTGTCCTCATCTTTGTCGCCATATTTATTACAACGTTTCGGCCATTCAGTATCTGTCTATATTTCTGAGATGACGTATTATGTACACTATTTTTACATTATTCGGACTATTGTCCTCATCTTTGTCGCCATATTTATTACAACGTTTCGGCCATTCAGTATCTGTCTATATTTCTGAGATCAGGTATCATGTACACTATTTTTACATTATTCGGACTATTGTCCTCATCTTTGTCGCCATATTTATTACAACGTTTCGGCCATTTCAGTATCTGTCTATATTTCTGAGATCAGGTATTATGTACACTATTTACATTATTCGGACTATTGTCCTCATCTTTGTCGCCATATTTATTACAACGTTTCGGCCATTCAGTATCTGTCTATATTTCTGAGATCAGGTATTATGTACACTATTTACATTATTCGACTATTGTCCTCATCTTTGTCGCCATATTTATTACAACGTTTCGGCCTTTCAATATCTGTCTATATTTCTGAGATGAGGTATTATGTACATTATTTACATTATTCGGACTATTGTCCTCATCTTTGTCGCCATATTTATTACAACGTTTCGGCCATTCAGTATCTGTCTATATTTCTGAGATCAGGTATTATGTACACTATTTACATTATTCGGACTATTTTCCTCATCTTTGTCGCCATATTTATTACAACGTTTCGGCCATTCAGTATCTGTCTATATTTCTGAGATCAGGTATTATGTACACTATTTACATTATTCGGACTATTGACCTCATCTTTGTCGCCATATTTATTACAACGTTTCGGCCATTCAGTATCTGTCTATATTTCTGAGATCAGGTATTATGTACACTATTTAAATTATTCGGACTATTGTCCTCATCTTTGTCGCCATATTTATTACAACGTTTCGGCCATTTCAGTATCTGTCTATATTTCTGAGATCAGGTATTATGTACACTATTTACATTATTCGGACTATTGTCCTCATCTTTGTCGCCATATTTATTACAACGTTTCGGCCATTCAGTATCTGTCTATATTTCTGAGATCAGGTATTATGTACACTATTTACATTATTCGGACTATTGTCCTCATCTTTGTCGCCATATTTATTACAACGTTTCGGCCATTCAGTATCTGCCTATATTTCTGAGATCAGGTATTATGTACACTATTTACATTATTCGGACTATTGTCCTCATCTTTGTCGCCATATTTATTACAACGTTTCGGTATTTCAGTATCTGTCTATATTTCTGAGATCAGGTATTATGTACACTATTTACATTATTCGGACTATTGTCCTCATCTTTGTCGCCATATTTATTAAAACGTTTCGGTATTTCAGTATCTGCCTATATTTCTGAGATCAGGTATTATGTACACTATTTACATTATTCGGACTATTGTCCTCATCTTTGTCGCCATATTTATTACAACGTTTCGGTATTTCAGTATCTGTCTATATTTCTGAGATGAGGTATTATGTACATTATTTACATTATTCGGACTATTGTCCTCATCTTTGTCGCCATATTTATTACAACGTTTCGGCCATTTCAGTATCTGTCTATATTTCTGAGATCAGGTATTATGTACACTATTTACATTATTCGGACTATTGTCCTCATCTTTGTCGCCATATTTATTACAACGTTTCGGCCATTCAGTATCTGTCTATATTTCTGAGATGAGGTATTATGTACACTATTTACATTATTCGGACTATTGTCCTCATCTTTGTCGCCATATTTATTACAACGTTTCGGCCATTTCAGTATCTGTCTATATTTCTGAGATGAGGTATTATGTACATTATTTACATTATTCGGACTATTGTCCTCATCTTTGTCGCCATATTTATTACAACGTTTCGGCCATTTCAGTATCTGTCTATATTTCTGAGATCAGGTATTATGTACACTATTAACATTATTCGGACTATTGTCCTCATCTTTGTCGCCATATTTATTACAACGTTTCGGCCATTCAGTATCTGTCTATATTTCTGAGATGAGGTATTATGTACACTATTTACATTATTCGGACTATTGTCCTCATCTTTGTCGCCATATTTATTACAACGTTTCGGCCATTCAGTATCTGTCTATATTTCTGAGATCAGGTATTATGTACACTATTTACATTATTCGGACTATTGTCCTCATCTTTGTCGCCATATTTATTACAACGTTTCGGCCATTCAGTATCTGTCTATATTTCTGAGATCAGGTATTATGTACACTATTTACATTATTCGGACTATTGTCCTCATCTTTGTCGCCATATTTATTACAACGTTTCGGCCATTCAGTATCTGTCTATATTTCTGAGATGAGGTATTATGTACACTATTTTCATTATTCGGACTATTGTCCTCATCTTTGTCGCCATATTTATTACAACGTTTCGGCATTTCAGTATCTGTCTATATTTCTGAGATCAGGTATTATGTACACTATTTTCATTATTCGGACTATTGTCCTCATCTTTGTCGCCATATTTATTACAACGTTTCGGCCTTTCAGTATCTGTCTATATTTCTGAGATGAGGTATTATGTACACTATTTACATTATTCGGACTATTGTCCTCGTCTTTGTCGCCATATTTATTAGAACGTTACGGCATTTCAGTATCTGTCTATATTTCTGAGATGAGATATTATGTACACTATTTACATTATTCGGACTATTGTCCTCATCTTTGTCCCCATATTTATTACAAGGTTTCGGCCTGTCTATATTTCTGAGATCAGGTATTATGTACACTATTTACATTATTCGGACTATTGTCCTCATCTTTGTCCCCATATTTATTACAACGTTTCGGCCTGTCTATATTTCTGAGATCAGGTATTATGTACACTATTTACATTATTCGGACTATTGTCCTCATCTTTGTCGCCATATTTATTACAACGTTTCGGCATTTCAGTATCTGTCTATATTTCTGAGATCAGGTATTATGTACACTATTTACATTATTCGGACTATTGTCCTCATCTTTGTCGCCATATTTATTACAACGTTTCGGCATTTCAGTATCTGTCTATATTTCTGAGATCAGGTATTATGTACACTATTTACATTATTCGGACTATTGTCCTCATCTTTGTCGCCATATTTATTACAACGTTTCGGCCTTTCAGTATCTGTCTATATTTCTGAGATGAGGTATTATGTACACTATTTACATTATTCGGACTATTGTCCTCATCTTTGTCGCCATATTTATTACAACGTTTCGGCCATTCAGTATCTGTCTATATTTCTGAGATCAGGTATTATGTACACTATTTACATTATTCGGACTATTGTCCTCATCTTTGTCGCCATATTTATTACAACGTTTCGGCCATTCAGTATCTGTCTATATTTCTGAGATCAGGTATTATGTACACTATTTACATTATTCGGACTATTGACCTCATCTTTGTCGCCATATTTATTACAACGTTTCGGCCATTCAGTATCTGTCTATATTTCTGAGATCAGGTATTATGTACACTAATTAAATTATTCGGACTATTGTCCTCATCTTTGTCGCCATATTTATTACAACGTTTCGGCCATTCAGTATCTGTCTATATTTCTGAGATCAGGTATTATGTACACTATTTACATTATTCGACTATTGTCCTCATCTTTGTCGCCATATTTATTACAACGTTTCGGCCATTTCAGTATCTGTCTATATTTCTGAGATGAGGTATTATGTACACTATTTACATTATTCGGACTATTGTCCTCATCTTTGTCGCCATATTTATTACAACGTTTCGGCCATTCAGTATCTGTCTATATTTCTGAGATCAGGTATTATGTACACTATTTACATTATTCGGACTATTGTCCCTCATCTTTGTCGCCATATTTATTACAACGTTTCGGCCATTCAGTATCTGTCTATATTTCTGAGATCAGGTATTATGTACACTATTTACATTATTCGGACTATTGTCCTCATCTTTTGTCGCCATATTTATTACAACGTTTCGGCCCTTCAGTATCTGTCTATATTTCTGAGATGAGGTATTATGTACATTATTTACATTATTCGGACTATTGTCCTCATCTTTGTCGCCATATTTATTACAACGTTTCGGCCATTTCAGTATCTGTCTATATTTCTGAGATCAGGTATTATGTACACTATTTACATTATTCGGACTATTGTCCTCATCTTTGTCGCCATATTTATTACAACGTTTCGGCCATTTCAGTATCTGTCTATATTTCTGAGATCAGGTATTATGTACACTATTTACATTATTCGACTATTGTCCTCATCTTTGTCGCCATATTTATTACAACGTTTCGGCCATTCAGTATCTGTCTATATTTCTGAGATCAGGTATTATGTACACTATTTACATTATTCGGACTATTGTCCTCATCTTTGTCGCCATATTTATTACAACGTTTCGGCCATTCAGTATCTGTCTATATTTCTGAGATCAGGTATTATGTACACTATTTACATTATTCGGACTATTGTCCTCATCTTTGTCGCCATATTTATTACAACGTTTCGGCCATTTCAGTATCTGTCTATATTTCTGAGATCAGGTATTATGTACACTATTTACATTATTCGGACTATTGTCCTCATCTTTGTCGCCATATTTATTACAACGTTTCGGCCATTCAGTATCTGTCTATATTTCTGAGATCAGGTATTATGTACACTATTTACATTATTCGGACTATTGTCCTCATCTTTGTCGCCATATTTATTACAACGTTTCGGCCATTCAGTATCTGTCTATATTTCTGAGATCAGGTATTATGTACACTATTTACATTATTCGACTATTGTCCTCATCTTTGTCGCCATATTTATTACAACGTTTCGGCCATTTCAGTATCTGTCTATATTTCTGAGATCAGGTATTATGTACACTATTTATTATTATTCGGACTATTGTCCTCATCTTTGTCGCCATATTTATTACAACGTTTCGGCCATTTCAGTATCTGTCTATATTTCTGAGATCAGGTATTATGTACACTATTTACATTATTCGGACTATTGTCCTCATCTTTGTCGCCATATTTATTACAACGTTTCGGCCATTCAGTATCTGTCTATATTTCTGAGATGAGGTATTATGTACACTATTTACATTATTCGACTATTGTCCTCATCTTTGTCGCCATATTTATTACAACGTTTCGGCCATTTCAGTATCTGTCTATATTTCTGAGATCAGGTATTATGTACACTATTTACATTATTCGGACTATTGTCCTCATCTTTGTCGCCATATTTATTACAACGTTTCGGCCATTCAGTATCTGTCTATATTTCTGAGATCAGGTATTATGTACACTATTTACATTATTCGGACTATTGTCCTCATCTTTGTCGCCATATTTATTACAACGTTTCGGCCATTCAGTATCTGTCTATATTTCTGAGATCAGGTATTATGTACACTATTTACATTATTCGGACTATTGTCCTCATCTTTGTCGCCATATTTATTACAACGTTTCGGTATTTTCAGTATCTGTCTATATTTCTGAGATCAGGTATTATGTACACTATTTACATTATTCGGACTATTGTCCTCATCTTTGTCGCCATATTTATTACAACGTTTCGGCCATTTCAGTATCTGTCTATATTTCTGAGATCAGGTATTATGTACATTGTCCTCATCTTTTTGTCGCCATATTTATTTTTCGGTATTTCAGTATTATTTCGAGATCAGGTATTATGTACACTATTTACATTATTCGGTCCTCATCTTTGTCGCCATATTTATTACAACGTTTCGGTATTTCAGTATCTGCCTATATTTCTGAGATCAGGTATTATGTACACTATTTACATTATTCGGACTATTGTCCTCATCTTTGTCGCCATATTTATTACAACGTTTCGGCCTTTCAGTATCTGTCTATATTTCTGAGATGAGGTATTATGTACACTATTTACATTATTCGGACTATTGTCCTCATCTTTGTCGCCATATTTATTACAACGTTTCGGTATTTCAGTATCTGTCTATATTTCTGAGATCAGGTATTATGTACACTATTTACATTATTCGGACTATTGTCCTCATCTTTGTCGCCATATTTATTACAACGTTTCGGTATTTCAGTATCTGTCTATATTTCTGAGATCAGGTATTATGTACACTATTTACATTATTCGACTATTGTCCTCATCTTTGTCGCCATATTTATTACAACGTTTCGGCCATTTCAGTATCTGTCTATATTTCTGAGATCAGGTATTATGTACACTATTTACATTATTCGGACTATTGTCCTCATCTTTGTCGCCATATTTATTACAACGTTTCGGCCGTTTAGTATCTGTCTATATTTCTGAGATCAGGTATTATGTACACTATTTACATTATTCGGACTATTGTCCTCATCTTTGTCGCCATATTTATTACAACGTTTCGGCCATTCAGTATCTGTCTATATTTCTGAGATGAGGTATTATGTACATTATTTAAATTATTCGGACTATTGTCCTCATCTTTGTCGCCATATTTATTACAACGTTTCGGCCATTTCAGTATCTGTCTATATTTCTGAGATCAGGTATTATGTACACTATTTACATTATTCGGACTATTGACCTCATCTTTGTCGCCATATTTATTACAACGTTTCGGCCATTCAGTATCTGTCTATATTTCTGAGATCAGGTATTATGTACACTATTTACATTATTCGGACTATTGTCCTCATCTTTGTCGCCATATTTATTACAACGTTTCGGCCATTCAGTATCTGTCTATATTTCTGAGATGAGGTATTATGTACATTATTTACATTATTCGGACTATTGTCCTCATCTTTGTCGCCATATTTATTACAACGTTTCGGCCATTTCAGTATCTGTCTATATTTCTGAGATCAGGTATTATGTACACTATTTACATTATTCGGACTATTGTCCTCATCTTTGTCGCCATATTTATTACAACGTTTCGGCCATTTCAGTATCTGTCTATATTTCTGAGATGAGGTATTATGTACACTATTTACATTATTCGGACTATTGTCCTCATCTTTGTCGCCATATTTATTACAACGTTTCGGCCTTTCAGTATCTGTCTATATTTCTGAGATCAGGTATTATGTACACTATTTACATTATTCGGACTATTGTCCTCATCTTTGTCGCCATATTTATTACAACGTTTCGGCATTTCAGTATCTGTCTATATTTCTGAGATCAGGTATTATGTACACTATTTACATTATTCGGACTATTGTCCTCATCTTTGTCGCCATATTTATTACAACGTTTCGGTATTTCAGTATCTGTCTATATTTCTGAGATCAGGTATTATGTACACTATTTACATTATTCGGACTATTGTCCTCATCTTTGTCGCCATATTTATTACAACGTTTCGGCATTTCAGTATCTGTCTATATTTCTGAGATCAGGTATTATGTACACTATTTACATTATTCGGACTATTGTCCTCATCTTTGTCGCCATATTTATTACAACGTTTCGGCCTTTCAGTATCTGTCTATATTTCTGAGATCAGGTATTATGTACACTATTTACATTATTCGGACTATTGTCCTCATCTTTGTCGCCATATTTATTACAACGTTTCGGCCATTCAGTATCTGTCTATATTTCTGAGATCAGGTATTATGTACACTATTTACATTATTCGGACTATTGTCCTCATCTTTGTCGCCATATTTATTACAACGTTTCGGCCATTCAGTATCTGTCTATATTTCTGAGATCAGGTATTATGTACACTATTTACATTATTCGGACTATTGTCCTCATCTTTGTCGCCATATTTATTACAACGTTTCGGCCATTCAGTATCTGTCTATATTTCTGAGATCAGGTATTATGCACACTATTTACATTATTTTTACTATTGTCCTCATCTTTGTCGCCATATTTATTACAACGTTTCGGCCGTTCAGTATCTGTCTATATTTCTGAGATCAGGTATTATGTACACTATTTACATTATTCGGACTATTGTCCTCATCTTTGTCGCCATATTTATTACAACGTTTCGGCCATTCAGTATCTGTCTATATTTCTGAGATGAGGTATTATGTACATTATTTACATTATTCGGACTATTGTCCTCATCTTTGTCGCCATATTTATTACAACGTTTCGGTATTTCAGTATCTGTCTATATTTCTGAGATCAGGTATTATGTAAACTTTTTACATTATTCGGACTATTGTCCTCATCTTTGTCGCCATATTTATTACAACGTTTCGGCCATTCAGTATCTGTCTATATTTCTGAGATCAGGTATTATGTACACTATTTACATTATTCGGACTATTGTCCTCATCTTTGTCGCCATATTTATTACAACGTTTCGGCCATTCAGTATCTGTCTATATTTCTGAGATGAGGTATTATGTACATTATTTACATTATTCGGACTATTGTCCTCATCTTTGTCGCCATATTTATTACAACGTTTCGGCCATTTCAGTATCTGTCTATATTTCAGAGATCAGGTATTATGTACACTATTTACATTATTCGGACTATTGTCCTCATCTTTGTCGCCATATTTATTACAACGTTTCGGCCATTCAGTATCTGTCTATATTTCTGAGATCAGGTATTATGTACACTATTTACATTATTCGGACTATTGTCCTCATCTTTGTCGCCATATTTATTACAACGTTTCGGCCATTTCAGTATCTGTCTATATTTCTGAGATCAGGTATTATGTACACTATTTACATTATTCGGACTATTGTCCTCATCTTTGTCGCCATATTTATTACAACGTTTCGGCCATTTCAGTATCTGTCTATATTTCTGAGATCAGGTATTATGTACACTATTTACATTATTCGGACTATTGTCCTCATCTTTGTCGCCATATTTATTACAACGTTTCGGCCATTTCAGTATCTGTCTATATTTCTGAGATCAGGTATTATGTACACTATTTACATTATTCGGACTATTGTCCTCATCTTTGTCGCCATATTTATTACAACGTTTCGGCCATTTCAGTATCTGTCTATATTTCTGAGATCAGGTATTATGTACACTATTTACATTATTCGGACTATTGTCCTCATCTTTGTCGCCATATTTATTACAACGTTTCGGCCATTCAGTATCTGTCTATATTTCTGAGATCAGGTATTATGTACACTATTTACATTATTCGGACTATTGTCCTCATCTTTGTCGCCATATTTATTACAACGTTTCGGCCATTCAGTATCTGTCTATATTTCTGAGATGAGGTATTATGTACATTATTTACATTATTCGGACTATTGTCCTCATCTTTGTCGCCATATTTATTACAATGTTTCGGCCATTCAGTATCTGTCTATATTTCTGAGATCAGGTATTATGTAAACTATTTACATTATTCGGACTATTGTCCTCATCTTTGTCGCCATATTTATTACAACGTTTCGGCCATTCAGTATCTGTCTATATTTCTGAGATCAGGTATTATGTACACTATTTACATTATTCGGACTATTGTCCTCATCTTTGTCGCCATATTTATTACAACGTTTCGGCCATTTAGTATCTGTCTATATTTCTGAGATGAGGTATTATGTACATTATTTACATTATTCGGACTATTGTCCTCATCTTTGTCGCCATATTTATTACAACGTTTCGGCCATTCAGTATCTGTCTATATTTCAGAGATCAGGTATTATGTACACTATTTACATTATTCGGACTATTGACCTCATCTTTGTCGCCATATTTATTACAACGTTTCGGCCATTCAGTATCTGTCTATATTTCTGAGATCAGGTATTATGTACACTATTTACATTATTCGGACTATTGTCCTCATCTTTGTCGCCATATTTATTACAACGTTTCGGCCATTCAGTATCTGTCTATATTTCTGAGATCAGGTATTATGTACACTATTTACATTATTCGGACTATTGTCCTCATCTTTGTCGCCATATTTATTACAACGTTTCGGCCATTCAGTATCTGTCTATATTTCTGAGATCAGGTATTATGTACACTATTTACATTATTCGGACTATTGTCCTCATCTTTGTCGCCATATTTATTACAACGTTTCGGCCATTCAGTATCTGTCTATATTTCTGAGATCAGGTATTATGTACACTATTTACATTATTCGGACTATTGTCCTCATCTTTGTCGCCATATTTATTACAACGTTTCGGCCATTCAGTATCTGTCTATATTTCTGAGATCAGGTATTATGTACACTATTTACATTATTCGGACTATTGTCCTCATCTTTGTCGCCATATTTATTACAACGTTTCGGCCATTCAGTATCTGTCTATATTTCTGAGATCAGGTATTATGTACACTATTTACATTATTCGGACTATTGTCCTCATCTTTGTCGCCATATTTATTACAACGTTTCGGCCATTCAGTATCTGTCTATATTTCTGAGATGAGGTATTATGTACATTATTTACATTATTCGGACTATTGTCCTCATCTTTGTCGCCATATTTATTACAATGTTTCGGTATTCAGTATCTGTCTATATTTCTGAGATCAGGTATTATGTAAACTATTTACATTATTCGGACTATTGTCCTTATCTTTGTCGCCATATTTATTACAACGTTTCGGCCATTCAGTATCTGTCTATATTTCTGAGATCAGGTATTATGTACACTATTTACATTATTCGGACTATTGTCCTCATCTTTGTCGCCATATTTATTACAACGTTTCGGCCATTTAGTATCTGTCTATATTTCTGAGATGAGGTATTATGTACATTATTTACATTATTCGGACTATTGTCCTCATCTTTGTCGCCATATTTATTACAACGTTTCGGCCATTCAGTATCTGTCTATATTTCAGAGATCAGGTATTATGTACACTATTTACATTATTCGGACTATTGTCCTCATCTTTGTCGCCATATTTATTACAACGTTTCGGCCATTCAGTATCTGTCTATATTTCTGAGATCAGGTATTATGTACACTATTTACATTATTCGGACTATTGTCCTCATCTTTGTCGCCATATTTATTACAACGTTTCGGCCATTCAGTATCTGTCTATATTTCTGAGATCAGGTATTATGTACACTATTTACATTATTCGGACTATTGTCCTCATCTTTGTCGCCATATTTATTACAACGTTTCGGCCATTCAGTATCTGTCTATATTTCTGAGATCAGGTATTATGTACACTATTTACATTATTCGACTATTGTCCTCATCTTTGTCGCCATATTTATTACAACGTTTCGGCCATTCAGTATCTGTCTATATTTCTGAGATCAGGTATTATGTACACTATTTACATTATTCGGACTATTGTCCTCATCTTTGTCGCCATATTTATTACAACGTTTCGGCCATTCAGTATCTGTCTATATTTCTGAGATCAGGTATTATGTACACTATTTACATTATTCGGACTATTGTCCTCATCTTTGTCGCCATATTTATTACAACGTTTCGGCCATTCAGTATCTGTCTATATTTCTGAGATCAGGTATTATGTACACTATTTACATTATTCGGACTATTGTCCTCATCTTTGTCGCCATATTTATTACAACGTTTCGGCCATTCAGTATCTGTCTATATTTCTGAGATCAGGTATTATGTACACTATTTACATTATTCGGACTATTGTCCTCATCTTTGTCGCCATATTTATTACAACGTTTCGGCCATTCAGTATCTGTCTATATTTCTGAGATCAGGTATTATGTACACTATTTACATTATTCGGACTATTGTCCTCATCTTTGTCGCCATATTTATTACAACGTTTCGGCCCTTCAGCATCTGTTTACATTTCTGAGATGAGGTATTATCTACACTATTTACATTATTCGCACTATTATCCTCATCTTTGTCGCCATATTTATTACAACGTTTCGGCCCTTCAGTATCTGTGTATATTTCTGAGATGAGGTATTATGTACACTATTTACATTATTCGGACTATTGTCCTCATATTTGTCGCCATATTTATTACAACGTTTCGGCCCTTCAGTATCTGTCTATATTTCTGAGATCAGGTATTATGTACACTATTTACATTATTCGGACTATTGTCCTCATCTTTGTCGCCATATTTATTACAACGTTTCGGCCCTTCAGTATCTGTCTATATTTTTTTAGATTTTAGAATTGTAGTTTAAAAACAGTAAATTCGACCTTGCTAACCGAAACGTTCCTCTGTGGCTCAATCGGTAAATGCACGTCAGGCTATATGACGGTTCCTTATAGGATACAGGTTCGATTTCTTTCGGAGGACGCATATTTTCTATGACATTCAGGCCGGTAAATCTTGTTTAATCCTGTTTATTATAGGCAGAGCATTTACTTAAATATTTGTATGTATAAAAAGAACGTATAAACATAAAAAATGTCTAAGATCAGTACGCTTATGCACACAAAATAAAAATCGAAATTCTTTTTAAATTATTGGGGTTGACTGAATGAGAGTAAGTTTTTCATTTATGATTAGTAAATATAGTTTTAACTTAATAACAATATCAACTAACCGGTACAAAGTGATAAAGAATTTTTAAAATATTTAAGACCTTATAAATTATTCAAATATTTTTTTTTTAAATTTAAATAAATTCTTGTAAAAATTCATTATTCATCGAGTTTTTTTTTTCTTAAGGCGGTACTGTCCATAATATATTTTATTTGAATAAGCAATTAAAAGTTTTTTTTATTAAATAATGTCTTTCTGAAATTTTTTATTTTGCGATTCACAGTAGAATTTTGGCAACTGGGGCCCTGTTTTTTTTTTTTGGAAAAAGAATTGATGGTTTAAGTTTTTCAATTATTTCTGCCTCCAACCAATATATAACCATCAAGTCGAGGCAACATATAAGAAAAAATATTTTTACCAAGATTTTCCAACAAAGAAACATTTCTAAAATAACTGCATTTATTTGTGAATAATTCCTGATAATTTTAATTAAAATACGACAATTAGTTGATTTTTGCAAGTATCTTAAAATCAATGTATGTTTCACCGTAAAAAAATGTCGCTAAAATTTCCTATACTGAGGTTTTTTTTCCTCACCCTACGACTGAAGCAAGGAAAACAAAACTTTTAACCAAAATTTCGAACGTTCTAGAAAGGATAAAAAAATATAATTTATTAATAAAAAAAAAAATCCTTCGTTTCTTTTCTAAATAACATAAACATATTGACGATAAAATTCCATTTTTATTAACTTTGGGTCATTTTTTTCTTCAGGGTATGGTTACTTTTTAACGAAGCTGTGGATGTAACTATACATACACACACACGCATATATATATATATATATATATATATATATATATATATATATATATATATATATATACCACTTATCCGTATATATAGTCGAGGGAAAGCACAATGCATGTATGCTGATGATTGCGTTTGGCCTGAAACAGTCGCCTCTGAATGTTGTCTTCAATGTTCACTTTCATATATATATATATATATATATATATATATATATGCGCATTGTGTTTTTCCTTGACTATAATACGGATCAGTGGTACATTGTAGGTAGTCTGTTACATTGTGTGTAATCTATTCCAACGGTTATTTTCGCGGGAGAGGCTTGTTAATTTGTTTATTATATACTGTATTTATTGGAATTAATTTATTTTACCAGTTTTTGCTTATTTATTTTTATAAATTCTTTTCGGTTTTTAAGTAAAATATTGAAAATTTGTATTCATGTCTGCTTTTTGAGATCAGTTCTGATTGTTTATTTAGTAACTTGACTTGATCTGATAAGGTAAATTTACCTGATTTTTTTATTATTATTATTCTCCAAGCAGAGTTAGCAGTTTTTGGATTGATTGTTGTAGGCTGATGTTCTTTTCCTTATTTTCCAAGATATGTTTAGCGGGATTTGCTTTCTATTTTTAATCTCCCAGATATACTTAGAAAGCATTGTGCTGTTTGAGTATTTACTATTTGTGAAGGATGTTTTGTGTGCATAGTTTCTTTGCACAATGCACCACTGACTCGTATATATAAATAGTGGAGAAAACACACAGCGAATGTGGCCTGATGATTGAGTTTAGCCTGAAACAGTCTGTCACCTCTGAGTGTTGACTTCAGCCTTCACTTATATATTAACATACCCTCTATCTCTGATATTGAGCACTTTATTCCATAAATATGGCATACATTAAAACTATATTTCTGTATATATATATATATATATATATATATATATATATATATATATATATATATATATGATGAACTCTTCAGTCCGTTTCCCCGTATGAGGATCTGACAGCTTAATTTATTTAGTTATGAAATTTTGAACGATAATCTTAAGTTTAACCTAAGACCCGCCAGTGATTTAAAAAGGAGGCCGCATATGGAGCAAGAGTGAGGATTGTGGGATGAGATCACTGTTAGATTGGATGACCTTTTAGATCTTGCTCTCGCTTCTTGAAGATGATTCAGACAAGCAGATTGAAAACTGTTGAGTTTACTAAAACACGTTGATTTCTATTCTACCCGCTCCAAGTCTAAGCACTCGAGAATGTTATGTGGTATATTGACTGCTGACAAGTTGCTTTTCAGCTTGTCTTTGGATCTAAGCCATGAGTGTCCTACATTCCTGTAGCCCTGATCTAACTGGTTGTACATTAGTATCTTGGGTATCCTGTCATCAGACATTCTCAAGACATGACCAGTCCACCGCAACTGTGACTGTATGAGAAAAATCTGAATTCCTCCAATATTACACTACGTTAGATGACCTATCTTGAAGGGTAACTCCACAGATGGCACGCAGACAGCTTTTATGGAAAACATCCAGCTGGCGTATATGGTACTTGTATGGAGTCCACAACTCTGACCCGTACAAAATGATGGCAAGGACAACAGCGCTGTAAACCCGAATTTTCGTATCCAATTGGATATCCCGCTCATTCTACAAGCGATGGCGAAAGTTTGCCGAAAGCATTGGTAGCCTTAGCAATCCGATGCATGATTTCATCATCTAAAGTTCCACTGTAGTTGACTTTGCTAGCAAGATAGGTGAAAGACTGTACATAGTTCAGGGCTTTGTCTTCTACTTTTAATGATCTCTCTGGAAATTTGTAGACTGGTGGTTTTTGTTTCTCACCACAGAATTGTTTCGGAGTAGGACAAGGTTGGTGCACTACTTCAGTTTTCTTTATGCTACGTGTAAGACCAAATGGCTTTACATGCAGCAGAGAAACTATTTATTAGACGTTGTATTGAGGCCGGTAAATGTTGTTAATACTGTTTATTATAAACAGAACATTTACTTAAATAGGTGAGTCTATAAATAACGTATAACAATAAAAAGTATTAAAATAATTTTCGGACTAATTCCATTTCATTATATATATATATATATATATATATATATATATATATATACTAGCAGTAGAGCCCGGCGTTGCCCGGGGATGTAAAAGTAAGAGATAGATCAAGTATCGACCATCATAAAGACTGAAAAATAAAATTGACAAAGATTATTGTTTAAGGTTGACGGACACGCATGTCTTAATTAGTTTTTTAATTATTTTTTTTTTTTTTTTACGAATTGGTCAAATCCAAACTCAAACAAAAACATTGTTTTCAATCGTTATGAGTCTCTACCGATTGAATAGAATTTTATTATAAACAATTGTCTTGTAAATGGAACTTTTAAAGCATTCTGAATGTAAAAATAAAGAAAAAAAGTGTGCAAGACAATAAGAAACACTACCTGCCAAAAAAAAGTGAAGTTTTGTTGAATTCGGTTGAAAAATGTAGGAAATCCGATCCAATATATAAAACGTACACACACACACACACACACACACACACACACACACACACACACACACACACACACACACACAAACCTGGGTTTTATAATAAGTATGATAATATACGAATTATTTGTTTCAACAGGGCTTGTCTTTCAGATAAATTTGAAAAGGTTTTGACGGCACGGAGATGTCAAACTGGCTCCTTTACCAGCCAGTTTACTCTGAAGATCCGTTTAGGTGTAAACCTACGTAAGTTTGCCTGGCTCCTTAGGATTTATTCTAGTGTAGCGTATTGAGCACTGTCCCTTTTAGTCTATTTAGTCGTTTGATTTTTTTCTTTGGACTAAGGACTTAAATCACTTGACAATTTGTTTCGTCTTGTTCTAATCTTTTTAGTTCTTTCTTTTTTATTTCCAATTTTTTCCTCGGATACCGATTTGTCCTGACATATCTGCAAGTTGAGCTATCCGAGGTTTTCCAGTGGTGCTATTATTAATATAAAATAATATATATATATATAGACGTCACACATTATGAAAGTAAATGTTGTTTAATACTATTTATTATAAACAGAGCATTTACTTAAATATTTGTATCTATAAAAAGAATGTATAAACATAAAAAATGTCTTAAAAATAATTGTCGAACTTTGTCCATTTCATAATGGGTGACGTCATTTGTTTACATTTGGATACGCATCGAACAGATATGAATGTATGAGAGAAAATCATATAGAATTGTAGTTTAAAAACAGTAAAATCGACCTTGCTAACCGAAACGCTCCTCTGTGTTCAATTGGTAAAAGCACGTCAGTCTATATGACGGTTCAGTATAGGATACAGGTTCGATTCCTGTCGGAGGACGAATATTTTCTGTGAAAATTTCTCGAACATTCAGGCCGGTAAATGTTGTTAATACTGTTTATTATAAACAGAGCATTTACTTAAATATTTGTATCTATAAAAAGAATATATATATATATATATATATATATATGTAAGTTACGTTATAAACGACTGACAGTGTTCTGTGTTTAAGTATTTTATATCATTTTTCATGTGTTTTATTTTTTTTTTTTTTCCGAGCATAAATGATATAAAAACTGTCCAAATGTTTAATATATCCAAGCCCTTTCGGCTATACTTAAATTTTATTTTGCTTTTAACTGAATATATTAACTGTTTTATGAATGTATCTAGAGTTATAGGAATGTATTATTTTCCAAACATTGTGGCCATGTTCATAATTGATGTTATTCAGTGTTGGCTTTTTTTCTTTTTTATTAATAACTAGCAGTAGAGCCCGACGTTGCCCGGGGATGTAACAGTAAGAGATAGATCAAGTATCGACCATCATAAAGACTGAAAAATAAAATTAAGATTATTGTTTAAGGTTGACGGACACGCATGTCTTAATTAGTTTTTTTTTTTTGTTCGAATTGGTCAAACCCAAACTCAAACAAAAACATTTTCAATCGTTATGAGTCTACCGATTGAATATAATTTTATTATAAACAATTGTCTTGTAAATGGAATTTTTAAGTTTTGTTGAATTCGGTTGAAAAATGTAGGAAATCCGATCCCATATATAAACGAACACACACACACACACACAAAAAAAAAACCTGGGTTTTATAATAAGTATAACTCGATATGAGTTGTCCCCCTTTCTTTCTCGTGATGCCTCTTAATTGTGTTTTCCAATTGATTTCGTGCAAAAACAATTGTGTTTTTCCAATTTTTGGCGCTGTTAGAACCACCGCAAGGTAATTTTACGTAGTTCTGTGAAGTTTTGTTGAAATCGGTTGAAAAAATGTAGGAAATCCGATCCAATATATAAACGTACAGGCACACACACACACACACACAATCTGCGTTTTATAATAAGTAAGATATATAGTGTATTGGGCAGCAGATCATTATTCAAACATATATTGTTAAATATAACAGACAACGAATGTTTATTATGTTTGATCATGAGCCTTTCTAAACTTCATATGGTTGCTTTAATTTCAGGTGAAAATAAAGCATAATAGACATTCATTGTCTGTTTTATTTAACAATAAATTTATATATATATATATATATATATATATATATATATATATATATATATATAGGAAGTGAGTGAGAGAGAATGGAGAGTGAATGCTAATATCATTTGTTACAAGAAAACTGAAATTTAGTTTTTATATAACTTATGATAACTTATATATAGATATAACCTATATATGATACCTATGATAAAATATAATTGC
>CAHIKZ030000435.1:3985000-3990000 GCA_903632075.3 Acanthosepion pharaonis | reverse complement strand
CGGCTTTTGGACATTGGACTGTTCTTATTTAGAAGTCTAGGATGTTTCTTTTTCAATTTCGTGTGCATGCACTTAATTTTTTCTCAATACGAGGTTATTATTGTTTTCCCTTGAGGCAAGAATGGAAAATGAATGACCCCTTTGAAAGACCACCATAGAGTAACCATTAACTTTTTAGGGTGCAGTGGAGATTTGGGGTATTGATTCACTTGCACCTACCCTCTTACTGTTGTCAAAGAGTATCCATTTCTCATGTATTGATTCGATACTGGTAAAACAAATCTCTATAATTGAGAGAATAGAAAAGTTCAGGGCAGATAACATTAGAAAGATTCTAGTGTTCCAGGAAAATAAGCGGATACAACGTTTAAAAACGCACTATGCAGCCGGGCTTAATCACAAATTCAACAATATAGATAGTATTAATATATAACCCTACAAATCAAAACCTATCAACATTTCTCACCCACACAAGACACACATGCTTACAGAGGTGCTGAGGCCTCACACTTATACACAAACTCATACGAAAATACACACTTACACACATCATACTCACTCACTCCCTAATGGGCCAAATGATAACACACACCCACAACAATATACATGCTTATACATAACATACTCACTCACTCCCTAAGAACCGAATAACACACACTTAACAGAGACACATCCCATTTCTAGGAACCAATAAAACTGTCAAACTGACCAAGGGAATTCAGAGCAGCATGAATCCATCCAGCTCTTATCTCATATAACAACTTAAAAGAGACTGTTTGACCAACACAAGGGCTGACCAAAATTCATGTTAAAAAAAATTTAAAAAGAAAATGAAAACTACAGACAAAAGTTCATTTTTTCCATCAAGACATTCATTTTTGTAGTTCACTGCTACCAACAAGCAGAATTTTTTTCTTCTGATGATGACCATGTTGGCCGAAACTAGTCGAGAAATCTAAATGAAATAATAATAAAAGTGGAAGAATATTAATATACAATCCAGTGTGCCTGAAGATTTTATTTTTTTATTGTTCAATATATATATATATATATATATATATATATATATATATTATCACATTATTCTTGCACATATATATGTATGTGTGTATGTGTGATGTTAATGCATTTTTTCACACGTTTTGCCGAACTCTTTACCCCTACAATTCCATTACCTTCTATTCCACATGCTACCATTCTCCTAAAATAACAGTTCCGCTTTTGATTCGATTAAAGTTTTTTTTTTCCCAGAATGTTTAATATCTTCAACTTGTTGCAATCACTGACCTGAAAATGATTGTTACAGACTGCAAAACAACTGAAGACCTGAAAGTGACAGGTGCCGGAGAATAAACCAAAAGTTGAAGAATTTCATTCTCTGAGTTTCATGTACATTTTCGTAAGAGGAAAATTATGCGTTGTCAGTGGCATTTTCAGTTCCAGTCCGTCATTCTTTCGTGTGAATGCCCACTGAAGCCTGAAACAGTTTCCAACAACTCCTAATAAAAAACAAAACAAAAAACGTATCCTATCAAATATGAAGAAGACGTGGTAAATTGAATTTAAGTCGAGATCTAGATTGTTACGCTGGGTCTATCGATGAATATATTCGTTTGGACTTTCCTCTACTATTTTTCTCTGTATTGTAGAGAAATTAATTCTTCTGTCGAGTCAAGAGTTATAGAATAAAGACAAACTTCTAAATACACAAAAACCGAATTTTGTTTCTTAAGCTCATGTAAAACCTCATAAAAATATTTGTATTTATTAAATACAAATAATTTTTTTGAGAATGACTTATAAACCAGTTGGCATTGATTATTTGCACAGGTATTTAAACCTAATTCTAAACAAAACATATCAATACGTGGTAAGTGAAAATTTCCATGTATTTCTCCTCTAGCCTTTAAATAAAAACCTTCATAATTGACGGTGATGCAAGTTAAACACAAGCACAATTTTGCAGGAAATATTCAAGGAAAATATGTTAGTGTATTTCTGTTTAAATTCGGGGCTAGTCTGCTTCGTTCATTTACGTAATACTGACATTAGGGAAATGCATGAATCCCAGCTATGGATTAAATAACTGGGCGTAGTATATTACTGCTGGGCTCAAATAAGGCGGCGAATACACACACGTATATATATATATTAGGAAAAATTTGCTTGGTCAGTCAAATATCGAAAGATACATGATCGCCTAAGCGTGTATCACGCATGGTGCATAACTGATTGACGTGCTAATACCCTCCGGAAAGGTATGAATCGTTTTTTATCCCCTCTCCAGCTATGGGTAAATAGCAGGACAAACCGGGTTCTATAGCCTTGGATGGCAACTGGTCTACTGCAGAAAAAAATGACAACCTACTGCAGGAAAAAATCTGCCTCGACTGTCATGTATCGAAAGATACATGTTCGCCTAAACGTGTATCATGCATGGCACATAACTGACTGACTGACGTGCTAATACACTTGGGAAAGGTATGAATAATCTTCTTCTCCCCACCTCCCCAGCTATGGATAAATAGCAGGACAAACCGTGTTCTGTAGCCTTGGATGGCAACTGGTCTACTGCAGAAAGAAATGGCAAACTACAGCGGGAAGAAATCTGTCTCACAATAACTGACTATGAAGCTCCAGTAAAAATCTGGCCTGAATAGTCACAAGTGTCAACTGGATTGCCTCAACAAATGGAATCATGTATTAAGGGCATTTAATATGCAGCGCCTATTCAAGCTAAACTCGATTCAAACTCTTTTACCTGCCAAGATAAAACTCAGTCTTAGAATAAAGAAGGCTTCAGAACGGAAAGCTATATATGACTGGCAATGTTTGCATAAGAACACGGTACTACAAGGAGCTCTACTCACCGTCAAGCACCGCTTCGAAGCATTGCAAAGGGGAAATCGATACCATCAGTGACAGTTATGAACACCTTGTACAAATAAACGAAGCGGCTGTGAAGAGGCCCCTTCCGTGTAGAAGAAGGAAAATAATGTTTTGCAAGATCTTTCTTTTTTTTTTTTAAGTGTTTCACCCCAAGCAAGGCGGGAAGCCACTAGTACACAAGGGGTTACAGAGAATTGGAGCGAGAGCAAATAGGAGTGATAGAGGAAAGGATGAAGAGAAGGATAGGGGATAGATCAGGGCATCTGGAGACGTCGATTGACATTACATTTGAATAGTTGGAGATTATAGCTATCAGGAAAACAAGAAATGGGGAGGGAGTTCCACAGGCGAGAAGTGCGAGACATGAAGCTATTGGAGTAGAAGAGACGGCTACATTTAACAGTTTCAACAGTGTAAAGGGTGAGAGCGGGATGCCAGCCTAGTAGAACGCTTAAATTCATGAAGTCTGGGAACCAGCGAAAGCAGCTCATCGGAGCAGTTACCATGAAAGTATTTGTAAAAAAGACAGAGGGAGGCGACGGCACGTCTGTGAGAAAGCGACTGCAGACGAGATGCCAGATCAGGGCCAATTACATTGCATATCTGTCTTTGGATCTTATCAAGAACCTTGAGACAAAGAGGACGCTGATTCGACTTCTGTCGGAGAGTATAGACTTTCATTTATAACATTTCTCGAATATTCGCCTCTGGGTGTTGACTTCAATGTTCAAGTTTTATATTTACAGACGCTGTATCCCTAAAATTGGGCACTTTTAACCCATGATATGGCATTCCTTAAAACGTGAAAAAAATACACAGTGGAATAAAAACTGGTTATATTCAAAGCCTCAAATTCCAAGCTAGATGCATTCCATGATCTTCGATTGGACCCCTTGGGGAGGCACCGTCCATTGAAAGATCACTGGGCCTTGTAAAAGGTGAAACTTACTGTAATCCCCCCAAATACTTCGCGGATGACCCTTATATGGATATATGTAAGCATATATGTACATGTACATATACACGTATCAATAGCACCTACCAAAACACATAAATGACTAGGATGAAATGTATTTTAGGACGAGCAGTATTTTTGTCAAGGAAGTGATCAATATAGAAAAAGAGCGGCAGTTGTCAATTAATTTAATTTTCGCGGCAGTTGTCAATCAACTTAATTTTCGACCGATTTCAAACTTTCCATTGAACTTTTATTAATCTCTCCTCTCTCTCTATATATATATATAAATATATATATGTGTTATTATATATATATATATATATATATATATATATATATATATATATATATATATATATATATATGTATAAATTGAACAGGCTGTTTTATGCTAGACGCAATCGTCACGACACGCGTCTAGCATGAGTGTTGACTTCAATGATCACTTTTATATTTACACACGCTCTATCTCTGATATTGAGCACTTTATCCCATAAATATAGCACACCTTAAAACAATATTTCTTCACACAAACACACACATATATATATATATGCAAATATATACATATATACATATATATATATATACATATATATATATACATATATATATATATATATATATATATATATATATATATATATATATATATATATATATATATATATATATATATATATATATATATATATATATATATATATATATTATACAAAAAATCCCAAACATATGGGTATAAATCTATTTCAACCAACGAGAAGTGTGTTAGTTTCAACTCCGGTAGATGGACAGTCCATCTACCGCGGTTGAATAAGACTAAGGTACTTCTCGTTGGATGAAATAGATCTATACCCCATATATGAGGTAATTTTGGATTTTGTTGTATAATACATACATATATATATATATATATATATATATATATATATATATATATATATATAGATAGATAATTTTTTTTAATTTAATTTTAACTTTGAAGTTAAAAATTGAATTTTAAATTTCTAATTCCGACACGAACACAGTCTATACAACGGGGTTGAATAAGACTAACGTAGTTCTCGTTGATTGACATAGATCCATATCCTCTCTCCATATGAGGTAATTTTTATTTGTCTAATTTATATGCTCTGTTATAATAAATACATTG
>CAHIKZ030000435.1:3972500-3980000 GCA_903632075.3 Acanthosepion pharaonis | reverse complement strand
TTGATAAGACACAGAGTGTGTTGAAACAAAATGGCTATTTTTGTAGTGATTTTATAACATACTTATGTTATAATTTTTTTTATAAATAATAATCATATATATATATATATATATATATATATATATATATATATATATTATGGTATTGGTTTGATTATTTACAAATGAAGACACTGAAGGTTTTCCGAACGAGTATAGTTTCTTATACTTATAATATTTATATTAATAATATATATATATATATATATATATATATATATATATATATATATATATATATATATATATATAATTTGCACACACACACAAACACACACAGACACACACAGACACAGACACACACACACATGCATATATGTATATGTGTATATGTATCTGTATGTATGGTGTGTGCGTGTGTGTGTGTGTGTGTTCTGAAGGATGTTTAACTTAACAGAATTAGATATTTATTTTATTTGTATGCTAAAGACATTACACAGTTCACTCTGGAAGAATACTGAACGACACAATTTTTAGTGTGCTTCTCAGTTACAAACAACTGTAACGCCTCTAGAGTTCAACCATGAAACTACCGCATAGGGGTAACATTTTCTTTACTCGTGTGCAAAGAAACAACGCGAAACTTGCTGTAGATATTTATGACTAGATAAAGCACTGACCCTTTCCATTGATTTCCGTCCAAAAATTTAAGTTTCTATCTGAATAATTTCCATGCCAATATCTATCTATCTATCTATCTATCTATCTATCTATCTAATCACTTTTAAGCTTCGAAAAGTATTCTTCACTTTATTTTCTTGCTATACACCGTCTATTTTATCTCTCTTACCACCCATCCTTTTCTCTGCATGTACCTTCTCTCTTCTTTCTTCTAGGTTTTTTTTTCTTGTGGACGCTTATATCTTTCTTTTTGTTTTCCTTGCAGCTCTTCCTCTTGACTTTTCATTTTTACTCTTACTTACACCTTTTCTTCTTTTTCTCGCTTCACTTACTCTCAATCCGTTTATTTTCTCCCTACTTTATTTCAGTATTTCCCTCTTTCTTCTCACTCTCATTCTCTCCTGACACTTTTTTCTTAAATCCCCTTCACCTTCTTATAACCCAACCTCTTTTTGTTCTTTGCATCTCTCCCCCTTACTCTCCTTTCTTGCTTTACAAATCGTCCTCCTTACTCTCCCTTTTCCAACAAGTCTTTACTCTCCTTTATTACTCTTCCGACACTTACTCCTTACTCTCCTTTCTAGCATATTTTTACTACTCTCCTCTGTCGCTCTTCCTCCTCTTTTATCCCTCCCTTATCGAGGCCACTGTCGCAAGATAACCCAATCGTTCACGTGTACTCTCTCATTTACTTTGTTTTCGCACATCTCATGGTGCACCTTCTCACATAAAGACTTCTACATCCCTTTCCTCTCTTTCGTCATGCTCATGCACTGACGCTGCACCACTCTCTCACACCTTCACTAACACACTTACCCACTCCTTCACTGACTGAATCTATCGCCCCCCCCTCATAAATTCCGCCCTCCCTCTCTCACTGAATGTGTCTGCCTGCCTGACTGACTGTACATCTAGATAACGCCACGCACGAGACTCTTTGCGCACAACAAAATAGCATAACAGGCCGTAAGCTGACAGTTGGGCGAATTGAGCAAAACGAAAAGGCAGTCGTGAAAAACCGAAAAACGAAATACGGAAAACGAAACGAAACTGGTGGAGTACTTCTTTCTTGTAGCTAACCTCAAGTTTCTTCCATTTAAAAATATATACATATATATATAAAAATTAATCACAACTTATATTCCGGTGACAGACTGACTGATAAACACGTGCAAACGCCTTATTTTGTATTATTTTAATTTTTCCTGAGACAAAGCCTATTTGTTCTTACTCTCAGAGAAACATAAAAATATATTTATATACCTATATGCATAAATGAAATTAAGGGTCCGGCATTAAATATATATATTTATATATATATATATATATGTGCATGTATATATATTGTTCAATCCGAAGCAACAGTTTGGTTAATTTACTGCAATAAAAATTAACAAAAAATTCTCTGACCTGGTTTGTAAGTTGTGAAAAATAAGCAAAAGTAGGCAGAAAGGAAACTAGACACGGGAAAAAGAAGTTACCCGCCAAAGAAAAATCAACCAAAAGTGAATTAACTCAACAAGAAGTTCTGACGTAAAAAATAAATAAACGAAACACACACACACACACATTCAGAAACTAAGTTATATCGACGTCATACCTATACAATCAAAACGGCCACTCAGACTAAATTAGACCGCTGCTTAAAAATGGTAAGTAACATTTTTACCTACATAATATTTGATTACTTAGAACTAATGCATTTTTCTTTTTATCTTTTTTCTCTTTCTTTTCCAAGATTCTGTTATTTAAAAAACATGTTTGTTGCTCGATTTTATGGTGAATGAAGTTCGCGTGAATATTTTAGTCACGCGTGAAACCAATGTATTTTTTTTTGGTCAATTTTCAAGCATCCACAGGATGCAATGAAAAGCCTTTTTTAAAAAAAAGCAAATTTGAATGGATTGTTTCCTGTCTTTTGTTTTATTTATTTTTCTAGTTTGTCTTTTTATTTGTAGGATTTAAAAAAAATAAATCCTAAGCGCTTGATTTTTTTTTTTTCAAAATCTTGGACACGATACGCCATTCATTTCAGTTCTCAAGTTAGAAAATAGAACAATCACACACACACATACATACATATATATATATATATATATATATATATATATATATATATATATATGTGTGTGTGTGTGTGTGTGTGTGTGTGTGTATGTGTACTTTTTTAAATGCATCATATTGTATCTTATCTGTATTAAATGTTTTTACATAGTTTTGCATTTTGTCCTAATTTTGGTGCACTTTTTCTTTTGTCTTTTTCTTTCTTTCTTTCTTTTTTTTTTCTTTCTTTCTGTCTTTCTTTCTTTGTCTTTCTCCTTTTTTCCTTACTTTTAAGTTCTTTCTTGTTTCTTTCGTTTTTTCCCTCTTCATTTGATCATTCTTTTCCTGTTTTCTCTCCTTTATATTTGAATGTTCTTACTATCGTCAGATTCCATTTTTAATGTTTTATTTTACCTCTCTTTTTTTCTTCTCTCTTTTTTACTTCTCTCTTTTTTTCACCATTTATATTTCTTTTCTTTTTCTTCTGTATATCTTCTTTCTCTGCTTCTTTCTCTCTTTTCCTGATCGCTTCCTTTCTTTTCTCATTTTCCGAAATCAATTCTTTCTTTCTTTCTTTCTCTCTCTCTCTTTCTCTCTCTCTTTCTTTCTTTCTCTCTCTTTCTTTCTTTCTTTCTATAATTTCACCATTCATGATTTTTCTTGAAGCAGATATTATTTTCTGTCACTTTTCTCTCTTAGTAAAACCATATATTGCATTTACCTCGTCGAGTATTATTAATAAACTACGACAACACAATAACATGGCACCTTATGCATTAAGCTTTGCATTTTCTTTCCATTTATTAATTTTCTGTTCTATTCTATTATTATTATTATTATTAAATTAAATATAGTGATAGATAGAGACTTCAGTATAGTAGTAGTTGTGGTAGTAATAATACTGATCTTAGATAAATCATTTTATTAACATTTTTATTATTAATAATTTTTAAAATAGAAAAAAGAGCATAAAATGCATTCTCATAGTAGTAGCAGTCGTAGTAGTAGTGATGATCTGAGTAAAATCACTTATTTTCGTAAAGTAATAAGACAGAGGTAAGACACTTGTAGTGATAATTTTAAGTAAGTCTCCTATAATTATTTATGAAAGAGAAAGAAAAGCAGAGACTTCACTTTTATTATAGTCTTACTCTGAGTGGTAATGATGTTCAGGAAAAAGTCGCACATTCTTTTAAGAAAATAAAAGAAAAACAGGGCCTAAATGATTCGAATAAAAGTGTTGATGATCTTAGACAAGTCAAGTATTATTATTTCTTGTCTTTGTGATTTTCTATTTCATAAAATTCTTTCGCAAGTTTTTAACTGAGGAAAGGAAGGCTTTTCTTGGAAAGTTATTGAGCATATCAGATTGCGAGGGCTGTTGTTATTATTATTACTATTATTTGGACTAAAGATAGACAAGTAAAGAGACTGTAATTTTGCTGTAATATATACTAAGAAACAATAAGGAAATGGTAAAACAATGGTTACACTTAAGTAAAAGTAGTAGCAGAAAAAAGAAGAAAATGATGTTTAGCTAAAATATTATATATTTTTATGTATTTACATGTTCGCACCTGATGTCTGGTGGTCATTGCTAAGGATTGTGTAATTAAAAAAAATCATAACAATTTTCCAGCACCTTCCTCAGTATCCTCCACGACATTGTCTAAATAGTCTCAAATTTACCTTGGATTTCCAACTCATCCATTTATTTTTCCATTCCAGTAGTAACTGATGCTTTACCCTTCCCAGCGCTCCGATAACAATTAGCACGACTGTCACAGTTATTTTCGACATATTCTTCAGCTACCTGGAGAAGTCGAGACATTTATTCATTTATTTTCTTTTCTTTCAGGTTTGCATCTCTTATTATTATTATTATTCTTTTAATCAAGGTGCTTTTCATTAAGCAGGTTCTATGATATAAATAATTCGACGTAAATACATATATCAGTATAAAAATGGAAGCAATAGGAAAAGTTGACATTCGAGAAAGGCTTTTTTTTTCTTAATGGGCATTTTAGAAAACCTTACAGTACTTTGAAGCTCTTATTCCCACTTGTAGTTTGATCGACTTTTCATATCTTTGCCTTCACCTACCTTTAGTTCTCTTCATGTTTGCTCTTCCTTCGAGCACCCTCTCACCACTCTCCCATTGCTCTCCTTCGATCAGTGTTGTTCGACTGATAATAATGATGGCTTATAATAATAACGACAATGTCTACAACAAGTATGACAATGAGAAATACCAATAGTGTCTAAGAAGGAAGGAAGGAAAGAAGAGGGAGAGAGACTGAGAAACGAAAGGAAAAAGGAAGAAAGAATCAGAACAAGAAATAAGAAAAGGCGGGAAAAATAGGCTAAGAAAGAAGCGGGTATGAAATACACAAAAAAAACAAGAAGAGAGGAGTAGGTAAAGAAGAAAGATAAAAAGAAAGAAAACAAAGACGAAAGATAGGGAGGGAATACAAAAGAAAGAGGTTTTAATATCAACGTTTGAAATCGCAAATGCCGCTATTATAAATGTCATTGTTAAATTAAGAATTACTGCTATTAGTCACAGACTGATTCTAATAGCTTGCGATTAGAACTATAGTTTCAGTTTGAAGTCAGAGAACAAGAAGTGAAATAAAGTCATAAACGTGTGAGATTAAATTGCAGAAACTAGATTTTCAAAGGCCTATAAAAAACAACAAAAAAAGACCACTTTTATGTGCTTGATCTTGATACCTGCAAATTTTTATTATTAAATAATAAAATTGAATTTTCAGGCCAGATGTCTGGTGGCTGGCGCTGGAAATTGCTAGAGAACAAGTTTAGCACCCCCCACCCCAGTAGACTCGAGATTTATTGCAAGAAAAATACAGCAATTGAGGAACAAGGCCAAAACAAAAAATGACTTTCTAATCTTAGATGTGACACAAGGCCGAAAGTTCGGTGCACCCAGTGAGGATCGAACTCACTATTCAGTCGTAATAGATCTAACAAAACTAGCCTGCTAACCATTACCCCACTTCGAAGTGCGCTAAAAATGATTTTGTAAGCGTAGTTTACATGCGGCACAAGGCCGAAAGTGTGGGGCACCATGTGAGGATCGAAATCACTACTAAACTGTAATGGATCAAGCAAAACATACTTGCTGACCATTACGCCAACTTTCCCCAGGAGATTCATAGGCTGTAATATTGTACTTTTGGTAATGGTTCAGTCCTTACATCAACAAAGCATTACCCTTTCTTTCTTTCTTTCTTTCTTTCTTTCTTTCTTTCTTTCTTTCTTTCTTTCTTTCTTTCTTCGTCTGCTGCTGCTACAGTTTTTATGCTTTATTTCTTTTCTTTCTCATAATATTGTAACTTTCTTTTTCAGGGTCTAACACAATTAATCTTTCTATTTTTTATTTTTTATTATCTTTTTGTTTCTAATCTAACTATATATATATATATATATATATATATATATATATATATATATATATATATATATATATATTTTCTTTTTTTTTTGAGGATTTATAATCTTTTTTCGTTCATTTAAATACCATCATAATTTGAGCTATAACGTTGTCTTTCTTCTTCTTCTTCTTCTTCTAATAATAATAATAATAATAATAATAATAATAATAATTAGTAGTAGTAGTAGCAATAGAACTAATTGCTGTTTTAGGGTTGCAATTGCGGACTAAACCCAAAGGTTGACAAGCCAGAAATATAAGCAACGAACATATTTCCAAATGTTATTTATTCAAGTATTTACATGTTCGCACCTGATGTCTGTGGCTTATCGCTGACAATTGAATGATAGTCACAACAAATTTCCAGCACCTTTCTCAGTATCCTCGCACACCCCAGCAACGTCATTGTCTATATAGTCTGAAATTTACCTTGGATTTCCAACTCAACCAATGATTTTCTATTCCAGTAGTAACTGATGGTTTTACCGTTCCCAGCGCTCCGATAACGATTAGCACTACCGTCATCGTCATCTTCGATATCTTCAACTACCTGAAGATATATTTATTCATTTTAATTTCTTTCAAATTTGCTCTTTTTATTATTATTATTATTATTAATATTATTATTATTTGTAGTAGTAGTAGTAGCAGTAGTAGTAACAGTAGTGGTAGTAGTAGCAGTTTTTGTCGTAGCCTTGAAATTGCGAAGTGAGTTCAAAAGTTAACAACACGAAAATATAAACGAACGAATTGATATTAACTTAGTTCTTCCTGAGAGAAGGCATGAAACCATATTTTCTAAAAGGTCAGTTCAGGTTAGGAATTACACGTTGCTGATCTGCTACAAAATGTGTCATGTGAATGGAGAGGAGATGGGCGCCTAGAATTAAGTCCAATAAAGTCCTCCTTCTCGGAAATATGCCACGAAAGATCCAACATGATCCACACCGAACATTTACTTTGATCTTTTGAGATTTTGGAGAAGGAATGGATTGTCCCTGATTTAAAACTATTAGAAAATCGTTGGCTAATGAATGTTTGTTGAAATCTATGGGAACGAAGAATTCAATATAAATTGGTCAGGTGCTTATTCTTCGTGTGGTTCTGTTCATGTGACACTCAAACATTTCGATATCGAAAATTATCGAAACAAAATCCGAGCGGCAGTGTGAAACGTGCAACAAGGCGAACATCAATGAAAGTCATTGTATTACCTGTACTGAAAATGTAAATACAGAAGTTGACGCGAAAAGATCTATCTATCTCACTTTCTTCATCTATCTATCTATCTATCTATCTATCTATCTATCTATCTATCTATCTATCTATCTCACTTTCTTTAT
>CAHIKZ030000435.1:3952500-3967500 GCA_903632075.3 Acanthosepion pharaonis | reverse complement strand
CCTGAAGAGAGATGGGCTCCGTCAGGCTATAATGCCCTAGACAAACCACTGCTAGTATAGCTGCAGATACCTCACAACACCAATTGCTTTACGGAACTGCTTATGAGAGTGTATTTGATGCTTATTGGTATTCTATTATCGTTGTCATGTGCCATGCTTTTTAAATAACCGCATAATTTGCAAATGCAGCGTGTCCATAAAGTTCGTGTGCACTTTAAAATATTTATCAGCTTATTTGTATTTGCGATAGAAATGATTTGTAAAAAGGATTAGAAAGAAGTAAATCTATATATTTTAAGGTCTTAATGAGATTTAAGTTTTCACATGTCTTCCATTAGCAATACAAAGGGTAATACGATTTTGCAGTTCACGGAAAACATTTGTCAAGTAATTTACAGCAAGGCCTGAAATCACATTAGTTATTTTAGTTATACTTAAAACTAGGTACATTAAAGTTTATACAGATTATTTCTATCGCAAATATAAATAAAGTTATAAATCTTTTTAAAGTGCACCCGAATTTTATGGACACCCTGTACTTAAAGAATATAATCGTCTGTCTGGATCAACCTATTATTGTGCGTCATGACAAAAATATGTTTCACAGGGCTGGTGGTACGATATCGTTGAATATAACGCAATCGGCAGCAATACTCTACGTGACTTTTCAAAAAGCTCACTTAGTTTTAATCGGAGTAGTTAAGCAACGTTCAATAAGGCTAATAAAAAATTACCTCATAAAGGAATTTCTAGGAATTAAAAGAGAATAAAGACCCTGCCCCTATTTTGAAGTCTTTGTGATAAACAACCAGAGCATGTACGTTTTTAATGAATGCCATATAGGATTGGTTTATTTAACGATAATGCCAAATGCTGTATATAGCAAACAATCCGGGTTGATCACTACACGATAGCAACGGGCAACAGGTCTAGTCTTGTGAACCATTACTCAAAGCCTACGTAACTTTAAAAAAAATAAATTAAGAATGAGTTTAAAAGAAAATCTGAACTCACGTACTGCATTCTTGAAAGCCTGCTTAACATACACAGCACCTTACCAATTAGGTTACAGGGATCTGAGAGTCAGCCAGTTGTGTGCTATGCTTGATACACGTTTAGGCGATCATGTATCTTTCGATACATGACTGACGAGGCTGATTTTTTTCCAGCAGTAGGTTACCATTTATTTCTGCAGTAGACCAGTTGTCATCCAAGTCTATAGAACTCGGTCTGTCACGTTATTTATCTATAGCTGGGGAGGATTCCTACCTTTCCAAAGGGTATTAGCCCGTAAGTGAGTGTAATGGATTCGAGGGGAAAGTCAGTCAGTCAGTTATGTGCCATGCGTGATGCACGCTTAGGCGATCATGTATCATTCGATACATGACTGACGAGGCAGATTTTTCCCACAGTAGGTTGCCATTGCTTTCTGCGGTATACCAGTTGCCATCCAAAGCTATAGAACCCGGTCTTCTCTGCTATTTAACCATAGCTGGGAGGA
The DNA here is from genome assembly GCA_903632075.3 of Acanthosepion pharaonis. NCBI lineage: Eukaryota > Metazoa > Mollusca > Cephalopoda > Sepiida > Sepiidae > Acanthosepion > Acanthosepion pharaonis. The sequence goes on along the minus strand of CAHIKZ030000435.1, from coordinate 3,965,999 downwards.
GAAAAAGAAGATTCAGACCTTTCCCAAGGGTATTAAATTCCTTAATTCGAGCCGCTATCCATTACAACAACGTGCCTCCCCTGATCTGAGAATAGAAAAACACATTTAGTCACATAAATACAGGGTGTCCATAAAGTTAGTGTGCACTCAAAAAAATTTATAACTTTATTTGTATTTGCGATAGAAATAATCTGTAAGAATGTTATAAAGTTTAATGGACCTAGTTTTAAGTATAGCTAAAATAACTAATGTGATTTCAGGCATTACTGTAAATCAGTTGGCAAATGTTTTCAATGAACTGCAAAATCGTGTTACCCTTTGTATTGACAATGATGGAAGACATGTGGAAACTTAAATCTCATTAAAACGTTAAGATATAGAGATTTACGGTCTGTCTATATTTCTGAGATGGGGTATTATGTACAGTATTTACATTAGTCGGACTAGTGTCCTCGACACATGGCACAGTGGATAAAGGCGTTGGTTAGATCCAGTGACAAACCCAAAGAAGGTGAGTTCAATACCTGGTTAAGGCAGTGGAGAACTTTCAGAGGGAAAATTAGCAGGAGATAACTGATAACTTGACATCCATCAAACATGGCACGTGGAACTAGAACCGTCTACCCCAGTGATTGAAATAAAGGGTTCAGTTTGAAATTCCAACGACCTGAAGAAGGCCGGAGCGTACAACGGCCGAAACTTTGTGACAAATATGGCGACAAAGATGAGGACAATAGTCCGACTAATGTAAATACTATAGAGATTTATTTCTTTCTCATCCTTTTTACAAATCATTTGTATCGCAAATACAAATTGTATAATTACAAAACTGGCTTCGTACTTACAGTGTGTAGGATGCAAAAATAAAAAAAAAAATACTGAAGGAATAAATTAAAAAAGAAACTTTATTTTGTAAGAAATATCAACAATAAAGACGAACAAAAAGTCAAAATTCATAAGGACAATAATTAACCTAATAAGTCTCTCTCTGTTGTTCAGTTGATATTTCGATATGTCGACACTTGGGCTATGTGATGTCAAATTTGTGCATAAGTCACCCAGTGAAAATGAAGCTCATTATTCAGTTAATGGCCAACTAGACTAACCATTGTAACCATTACTTCACCATTACTTAACCTGGCCCAATCTTATCCCAATCTCCTGACAGGCGCAATATATTCTTCCTACTTCCACCAACTTCCATTATAACTTATGTCAGAATAAGCTAAGAAATTTGTCGTCTGCAGTCGCTTTCTCACAGACTTACAGTCGCCTCCCTCTGTCTTTTTTTTCACAAATACTTTCATGGTAACTGCTCCGATGAGCTGCTTTCACTGGTTCCCAGACTTCATGAATTTAAGCGTTCAACTAAGCTGGCATCTCGCTCTCACCCTTTCACTGTCGAAACTGATAAATGTAGCCGTCTCTTGCCCGTGGAACTACCTCACCTCTTCCTGTTTCCCTAATAGCTTTTATTTCCAACTATTCAAATGTAATGTCAATCGATGTCTCCAGATGCCCAGATCTATCCCCTATCCTTCTCTTCATCCTTTCCTCTATCACTCAGTCTTTGTAACCCCTTGCGTGCTAATGGCTTCCCGTCTTGCTTGGGGTGAAAAGCTTATAAAAAAAAAGTATAGTTGTATAAAATTAAAACTATTAGGATGTTGATGTTTTGACGTAAAATAGTTTTCTTTACGTAATACTACGTCTCTTCAGGACGTAAGCGACCATACCTTTTCAGGGCGTAATCGACCACGCCGCTACAGGACGTAAGCGACAAATGCCCTTTCAGGATGTAAGCGATCATGCCCCTTCAGGATATAAGCGACCATGTCCCTTCAGGATGTAAGCGATAACGGTTTTTCAGGACTTAAGCAATCATACCCCTTCAAAACGTAAGCTATAAGGACTTTTCAGGACGTAAGCGACCAAGTTCCTTCAGGACGTAATCGACCATGCCCCTTCAGAATATAAGCTATAATGACTTTTCAGGACATAAGCGACTATGCCACTTCAGGACATAAGCGACTATGCCCCTTCAGGACGTAAGCGACCTATACCCTTTCAGGACGTAAGCGGCTATGCCTCTTCATAATATAAGCGATACTAACCCTTGAGGACGTAAGCGATAATGATCCGTCGGGACATAAGCGACCATGTGCCTTCAGGAGGTAAGCGATTATGCGCCCTGATAACGTAAGTGATAATGAATCTTCAGCATATAAGCGACCATGCCTCTTCAAAACGTAAGCGATAATGGCGTATGCGACCATGTTCCTTCAGGACGTAAGCGACCATGCCCCTTCAGAACGTAAGGTATAATGACTCTTCAGGATGTAAGTGACTATGTCACTAGTGGATGCAAGCGACCATACACTTTCTGGGCGTAATCGACCATGCCCTTCAGGATGTAAGCAACCATTCTCCTTCAGGATATAAGCTACTATACCCTTTCGGAACATAAACGATAATAATAGGTAAGCGATAATGACACTTCAGGACGTAAGCGACCATGCCCCTTCAGCTATAATAACCCTTCAGGACGTAAGCAACAATGATTTATCAGGATATAAGCGACCATGTCCCATCAGTAGGTAAGTGATTAAGCGCCTTCAGAACGTAAGCGATAAGGACACTTCAGGACGTAAGCGACCATGCCACTTCAGCTATAATAACCCTTCAGGACGTAAGCGCTAATGATTTATCAGGATATAAGCGACCATGTCCCTTCGGTAGGTAAGCGATAATGACACTTCAGGACGTAAGCGACCATACCCCTTCAGCTATAATAACCCTTCAGGACGTAAGCGATAATGATTTATCAGGATATAAGCGACCATGTCCCTTTAGTAGGTAAGCGATTATGCGCATTCAGAACGTAAGCGATAATGACACTTCAGGACGTAAGCGACCATGTCTCTTCACAGCGTAAGCGATAACGACTCTTTAAAACGTAATCGACCATACCCCTTCAGAACGCATGCAATAATGACCCTTTAGAACGTAAGCAACCTTTCCCATTCAGGACGTAAACGAACATGCCCCTTCCAGATGTAAGCGACCATGCCTTTTCAGAACGTAATCGATAATGACTCTTCAGGACGTAAGCGACCATGCCCATCCAGGACGTAAGCGATCTTCCCTCGCCACAGAGTTTTAATTTTTTCCAGGAATTGTCATACATTCTTGAGAAAACTTTGAAAAAGATAAAGCGAAACGACTCTACTGACTGAGTATTGCCTTTTCCAAAATGTGTTATTCAGAATTTTCCTTCCTTTAGGCTAGATGGGGAAGAGACTGATTCATGCATTTCTCAAGGGTATTAGTGTGAAAGTGAACGCAACGGACTAGTTCAAAATTTAAACTAGGTTTGACGATTCCATTTTACGCGCCAATAAACTTTACGCCACCGCACCTTTTCAGTAATGTATTAGTTGCTTGAGTTTACGGCGCTTGTTAGATTATTTATGGTACAGCGTAGCCTGTGAGGATCGAATTCTCTTGCAATGGTCAACCCGACTAACCTCACTAACATGACCGCACGACGACGTCCCATCACTGATATATGTTGTACCTGATGAGAGACACATCCGGATTATGAAGCCTATTTCATTATCTGTCTATATCGCTGAGATGAGGTATTATGATTAATTTACATTATATACATTATTCAGACTGTTATCTTCATCTTTATTGACATATTCACAACGTTTCGGCCGTTGTATGCTCCGGCCTTCTTCAGGTGATTGGAATTTCGAACTGAACCCTTTATTTCGTCCACCGGGGTAGATTGTTCTAGTTCCTCAGGGACACATGTCCCAGTGGATAAAGGCGTTGGTTAGATCTAGTGACTAGTCTTAAAAAGTTGTGTGTTCAATACCAGACTACAGCAATGGTGAACCAAAAAAGAAAGTTGAGTTAAAGGGAAATAACTGAGAGAAGAGACATGGTACGTGGAACTAGAACAATCGACCCCGGTGGCCGAAATAAAGGGTTCGGTTCGAAATTACAAACACCTGAAGAAGGCCGGTGTGTACAACAGCCGAAACATTGTGAATATGGTAATGAAGGTGAAGATAAAGTCGGAATATGTTTAGAATGGAAAGAGATGTTGTTAGACCTCGTCTGAGTTCGATCCTCTTCGAGAACTACATACTTACCGTCTTAAGTCTATACTTGATATAAGTATAGGGTAACATTCTACTGAAACCATTGTTTCAGGCTTGATGACCGCAATGCAGTACCTGGCCAGCACTGATCTGCGTGGCCGCATGGAAATAATACTTGGTTGCTTGTGATCTTTATTCATAGAAAAGATAATAAATCAAGTTTATATTTATTTTACGATATCCTTCCAAGACGTAGGCAACTATGGCTCTCCACAGATTCCTTTTCTTTTATTTTCTGCAAAGAACGATGATTTCTTAAGAAAGCGGTTCCCCTCTGCTTTCATCACGGTTTTCCTTCTCGTAAACTGTCTGTCAACCCAAGCTTAAGGTTAGTTGATTTTGTTTAACCGTATATCAACCTCTATGGGTTATTTAATGCCGAAATCTAAATATTTGGAACGCAATTTTATGCCTTCAACTACAGATAAAATGCATTGTTGGTCATTTTGCTATAAAATTTATTCTTGTTTATTCTGCTTTAAAAATGTACTTATTGATCATTTTATTATAAAATTTAGTATCGTTGGCAATATTTTTATATAAATATGTATATATTTTTATATAAATATGTATATATTTTTATATAAATATGTATATATTTTTATATAAATATGTATTGCTGGTATTTTTTATTACAAAAAAAATATTTTTATACATTCATAATGTTTTATACATTCATAATGTTTTATCTTTCTTTGGGTGTTTATTATTTGCCCATAGCTGGGATCTTAACAGGAGCTACCACCCCGGGTTAGGGTGGACCTGGGGACAACAACAATTAAGCCGTAGTTTCCCGCTTCTCAAACCGCCAAATCTCTTGATCCGTCTTGCTGCTAGACGAAGTTTATCGTCTTACCCAGGTCTATCAAGTCTAGAGAGTCCTTCTACATTGTTATTCAGCCGTATGGAAAAGATGGATTCAAGCCTTTCTGTATGGCATTTGAACCAAAATGAACAAGAATTTGAAGTACTACGCCACAAGCACATCTATAATAAATAAGAGAGCAACAGCAAATTCATTAACGAAATTCCATGTGAATTCGCTCCATACCAAACCTTTTATGATTGTGAGCATTTTGAGAAAATATTCTCTTTGCGTGTAGGTTCTGCTATGATTCCTAATGGGATACTGGTTTTCTCTGAGGAATTTAGCCTTTGTCTACTTTGCTTTTCGTTTTTTTTTCTTATTTTCTTTCGTTATTCTTCTAATTGTCTTCATTTTTCGTTCTTCCTTTCCCCGCCTTTTCTTTCATCCTATCTTCAGTGTTTCTTCTTCTCTTGTTTTTTTCTTCTTTTTCCTTCTTTCTCTTCTTTATTTTCTTTTCCTCTCCATCTCTTTTCTTTCTCATATCCGTTTTCTTCTTTTCTCATCCCCGCCTGTTTTCGTTCTTTTTCTTCTTCTTCTTCCTTCTCTCCTTTTATTTCTTGATTATTTTATTAGACATTGCCTTTTTCATTTATCTTCTTCTGTTTTATTTTATCCTTCTTCCTCCAGCTTTTCTTCTTTTTATTTTCCTTCTTTCTTGTTTCTTCTTCTTCTTCTTTTTCTACTTTTTTCTTCTTCTTCTTCGCTATCTACATTTTCTTATTTCCTCTCTTCTTCAATCTTTCTTCAATTTCTCTTCTTTCTTTTTTTCTCTTATCCTTCCTTTATTTTTCCTTCTTCTAATTGATTTTACTTTACCCTTTACATTTATTTCTTCCCCTTCTCTCTGTAACTTTTGTTTACTTTCCACCTCTCTTTTTTTAGCTAGTTTTAACTGAATGAATTAAAACCAAATCGCCATGACATTGCCATCACTCTCTAGTAACGATAACAGAAAAAAACAACTTGTACCAGACTTAAGTATTAGCAATCCTAACATAATAAGAATAACACTTGATTTCTAATTGCTGGCAATTTTATTCTGATTGAAATTTAAACCTAAGATATATCTTAAGCTTATTTTAAGTTTTGCGCAATATCGCATTTACGGAATGCAAAGTTGAGATGAGCAGCCATTTAGAGTTAATAAAATTTAGTGTGCTAAATATTGTTTCCAAAAGCGATATGTCTATTTTACGAGTAACATAATCGCAACGTATTAAGAAAAAAAATAAGACAGTCTCTTCAAAAAAGATAATACTTAAATAATTTTTTCTTAGTACAAAACATTAGTAAAGTATAAAGGAACAGTAACGTGTTGAAAATTACATTAGAAAAAATGATTTTTTTTCTTTAATTTTCTATACGGAAAAATGAAGATATATAATGAAAATCATTGTAAGTCGTCTTAAGCTGTCATCCTTTCGATTAGCAAATCATTAGAAAGTATGTTGATAAGTAATATTAAAATATTAAAGGCTAAAACTAAATTTCTAATAAAAACGTTGTAAAACCTTCTAAAACAATATTTATCGATACCATCACTTTATAAAAAAAAATAAAAATAAAAAAAAATAAAACAAAAAACAAACTGGATAAGAAAGTCAGAGAGACGGGCAAGTTAAGTATTACCTTATAGTTTAAACGAATACCGAGTGTCGTCTTGCTGACAGGATTGTCTCCAATAATATATATATATATATATATATATATATATATATATATATATATTCGAAGATCTTCTAATGAAATGATGGTCGTGTTAGGCTTAGAATTTTGAAACAGCCATTTGAAAAAATTGTCAGCACAAACAGGATTAAAAATGAGCTGTTTGTCAGTTAATTAACTTAAGGAAAAGTAAACCGTTCCGAAAGTCATTTTCAGCGTGTCACCTTTTTGCTGCTTTAAAGCTTTTATTCATCTCATTTTAAATGATCACTTTTCATGTTAAACAAATCAAACTCAGTGACTACTGTAATTGAAACTAGTTCAACAACAGAGTTTTCAATTCTATGATTACTGTTCACGCTGTAACTACTATTGCCCAATCATCTGACGATGAATAAACGATTTAACTTTTCTTCTAGAGAAAAACAAAAGTTAATTCTTTTTAAGTAGGTTTTGAGTTAAAAACAAAATACGACTGTTATGGAATGGTTATTAAAAGTTTATTTTTTACAGAATAGTCAGTGTTGAAAGTGACGTTTTAATCTCCTGAGAATTTGACTCGTGCCAATGTCGTCTGTTTATTTTTCTCTAATGTTTCTATTGTTTTCTTCATTTGTTCACTGATTTTTTTTTTTAGCAGACGACCTTTTCTATTTTTGGATTTCTTCTTGTTTTCTTTCTTTATTCATCGTTGTTTATATTTTACGTTTTCTGTTTTCTTTTTTTTCTCTCTCTCATTTTCATTCTCCATTTTTTTCTCTCCGTTTTTTTTTCCAATATATTTCTCAAGATAGTTTTTTTTCTTTTTCCAACTTTTTCATTTCTTCTGGTCATTTCGCCTCCTTTTTTTTTTTTTTTTTTTTTTTTTTTTTCAGCATTTCGCTTCCTTTTATCCCGCCTTCATTCATAATTTTCATTCCTTTACGTTTTTATCATACGTCTTCTTCTTCTTCTTCTTCTTCTTCTTCTTCTTCTTCTTCTTCTTCCCATTTTTCTTGGCTTGTTCCTTTCTTTTTTTCTAATTTTCTTTCTTCATTTCGTTTCAGTTCTTTTCTCCTCTCTTTCTTTCTGCCATTCTTTTCTTCTATTTTCTTTCTTTGTTTCTTTTTCGTCTTTTTCTTGTTTGTTCTTTTTTCTCCTCTCTTTTCTTTCTTTGTCCATTTTATTTTCTATTTAAATTCATCTTGTTTTTCTTCTCTCATTTTATCTGTCTGTTCTTTCTTTCTCTTTTCTTTCCCTATTTATTTCTTTTTATTTCCTTGTAGGTCCTGTTTCCTTATCATCTCTTCCCTATTTCTTCCACTATTCGTTCAGTCATTTATTTTGCTAATTCTCGTTTCCCTCCTCTTCTTTTTCTTCTTCTTTTCTTCTTTTTCTGTTTTCTACTCGCTTCATTTATTGTTTCACTTTTCTCAGAACGTGTTTTTTGCTTTCCCTTATTCTTCTCTCTAATATTTCCCGATCCTAAATTTTAATGACCAAAACTATTCACTAACCGCCATTATCATTTTGATATTCATACGCTTAGCTTTGTACGGTACAAACGGATATTAGGTGACGAATTGCCTGCTTGCCTTCAAAAGATCGCCCTTTACATAGGCTCGAACACTAACCTTTGGTACTAGTAAAAAATATACAAGACTATTAGCCACTGGGCACTTCACGACTCATTTCTATTCTATATCTTCGTAAAAGATAATTTATTTTCAATTTTTCATATTACATGACAGATCTGTTTTTGTTATCTTTACAAAAAAGTTTAGCTCGCCTTTTCGCTTTTGATTAAGAATAGATTTTCATTTTTATTTGTGATTGACGTCGTTTTTCTTACCTAAGTCTATACTGATATGGATCTTTACCGTTCATGTAGGTATTAATAAATCTGTCTTGAATATCAAAGGAAGACGGTACTGATCAAAGGGACTAACAGCGATACACGACACATTGTGGTGGTCGGTGTTTTTCACGTCAAACCAAACCTGGCACAAGGCTAAAAGTCTTTTGTAACCTACGGTGTTCTGCGATTGTCGAACGGCAACGAATAAACCTTACCTTAGTCAGATTGCAAATGTTTTCAAACCCTAATTAAGGTGCATTTCCTTACTTTGGCAACGGAGTGCAAGACTAGTTTTCTAAAGGCTTAATGTTAGTTTAGGAAAAGGACTCTAGGGTAGGATTTGAAAGCCAATATTAGAGTAATGGCACACGAAACTAGCTTGTTTCATACGTCATAGCTTAGTCTGGTACAAGGTCACAAATGTTGATCACACAGTTAAAATGAAAGTCAGTATAAAAGTAATACTCAACAAGAAATGTTCTAAATATTTCTGAACGATTCTAAAGCTAATTCTAAGTTAGTCATATTCATATATATATATATATATATATATATATATATATATATATATATATATATGTGTGTGTGTGTGTATTTCTGTGTATACAATCATTTTTTTCTTTTTTAATGTCTATCATTTGATATTTTAGGGTCTTGATTAACTACATTTTGAAATTAATCATTTAAAGTTCATCACGTCATTTACATCGATCCTTTTCCTGCCTTCACTTCTTCTTCTTCTTCTTCTTCTTCTTCTTCATCTTCTTCTTCTTTCACTTCTTCTTTCACTTCTTCGTCTTCTTTCTCTTCTTCTACTTCTTCTGCCTCCTCCTCTTCTTCTTCTACTTCATCTTCTTCTTCTTTCTCTTCTTCATCTTCTTCTTTCTCTTCTTCTACTCCTTCTGCCTCCTCCTATTCTTTTTCTTCTACTTCTTCGTCTTCTTCTTTCTCTTCTTCGTCTTCTTCTTTCACTTCTTCGTCTTCTTCTTTCTCTCCTCCTACTTCTTCTTCTTCCTCTTTCTCTTCTTCTTCTTCTTCTTCTTCTTCTTCTTCTTCTTCTTCTGCTTCATGTTTTTGCTTCTTCTTCTTTTTATTTTTCCCCGCTTTCTTTTTTCTTTCGTTTGCTTTTCCTTGTTTTATTTTCTCCCACTTTTTGTTGCTTTTTTCCCCATTCTTACTTGTTTCTTCTTTTTCCTGCTCTTTTTTTGTTGTTGTTGTTGTTCTTCTTCTTCTTCTTCTTTTTCTTCTTCTTCTTCTTCTTCTTCTTCTTCTTCTTCTTCTCCCATTTCATTTTTCTTTTTCTTACTTTTCTTGTTCCTTTCCCCCTTTTCCTCCGTTTATTTTTCTCCTACTTTAACTTAGGTTTAACTTGTATCACTTTATTGAAGCACCTCGCAAAATATTATATATATATATGTGTGCGTGTTTGTATGAAAAGATATAGATAGTTGCATATGGGTACTGCTACGATAGTTATGTAATCAGATTTTAACAGAGACATATTGACAAAGGGAAACTTGAATATATCAAGAGACAGTAACAGGCAGCTAGATATCAAGGAATTGATATAGAAAGTTAGCTATAGTTAACTATTTAAACATATAGATAGATAGATTGATAGATAGATGGACCGACATAGATAGATAGATAGATAGATAATGAACAGAAATAGATAGATAGATAGGTAGATAGATAGATATTAACATGAAATGCTCCTAATTTTTAAACCAGTTTCTAATTTCTTCTTCACACTTCTTCATGATACTTTGTCGTGAATTTATTTACTGCAATGGAAGTAAAAACAGATAAAGTCAACATAATATCTATGCTTCAGATTCTAACTTATATAGCGCTACACAGTCTTCTAATTTGCATGAAATAATATGGCCTTGTAAATGTTCTCGGTCAGGGCCAATTAAATAGTTAGATTTCTTTCTTTTTTCTTCCAGAGAAAGCTCTTATAACCATTCGATTTCTTGAATGAGGATTGCTACATCATCATAAATTATGAACAATCTACGAGATTGGTTTAGCGGCTCAGCTGGGGCTAGAAATGGGAGGAGCCGAAAAGAAAGAGAGTATAGGGTATAAGAAGTTAACCCTTCCAGTCAGTCATGCACTAAGAAATGACCCAGTTGGAAATTAAATTGATTGAATCAATCGTAATGATCTGTTTGGAAAAATACACGATTTATTTATTTATTTAATTGTTTTTACAAACTTTATCGGAAATGGCTGCTCCTTAGTTCCTTTGATCTACTCTTGGGGCAGATATGTTTTTCCACTTAATCAGACGCCTACGTGGTAATAGAAGAAGAAGCTTGTTCGCGATATATCTGGAATTGGAAACTGGATATAAATTTACCTTTCTGTTTCCCATAACATGAAACCGATTCGTTAAAATAGCAAACTCAGTATACAGGGTGCGATGGATAAATTGTCGTCTAAATGACGCCAAAATGAAAATAACACCGACATTTTATTTTAACAGATATGCTTACCAAAATTACACAAAAAAATATCTTGAAATACTAAAGAGTAAATTTATTCAATAAAATCGCCAATGATTTCAATCACTGCCACCAGACGAATTCGGAATCTCCTGCTACTCTTCTGGGTGGTCTCTTTGTTTTCAGTTGGTGAATGCCGGCATAATCCTTGGGTTCAGTTGGTGTAACAAGGAGATATGTTGGTCTTTTGCTCAACTGCGACCCACACATAATAATCAAGGGCGTTGCAATTTGGCATACTGTAGACTTAGGTGGCTAGATGTAAGGGGTGATGTGGTCACTGAAATTGTCTGATTGGGTTCTCCTGCTTGTGTGGTATGGTGCAGAGTCCTGTTGTCAGATATAGGGTCTTCCAACAACCGCACTCTTGATCAAGGGAAGTACTACCTTCTCAAAGCAATTGATGTAGACATCCGTATTGATTCTGAGGTCAAGAATTATGGAGGCATAACGTCACCATCACTAGTAATCACTTCAAACACCTTCGGAATCACCATTAGATTCATCCAACTCTTTTTGAATCGTCTGCACTGTTCGCAGATTGATACCCAAACACTCTGAAATGTTCGTATTGGAGCTTCCGGCGTGAATGTCCAGCAGTAAAGCATGCCGTTTCGAAATGTCTGGCGGAGTGAATTGCGTCATGGTGCTTTTTAAAAAAAAATAAAATGGCGACAATTTACCCATCGCATCCTGTATTAATGTTCATTAAGTTTTCTGTCTTGTCGTACTTGACAGGGATCAAGTGACAACAAGTCTTATGTTTCAGTTTGAGTGTTAATTACAGCTTTGCTTTAGTTCCGATTTTCATTCTTCAAATTCTTATGCAACAACAACAAAAAAAATGACGATAATCTATATTTTATTTCTATTATTATTATTATTATTATTATTATTATTATTTTTTTTTTTGCTTGGATTTCTGTTGTATACACATTTTCTTCTGGGTTCCAACCAGAAACCTAAGCTCAGAAATGGCTTCATGACATTTTCCACTAATCATTTTGCATAAAACAAATTTAAAAAAAAATAAAATAAGATCACCACACACATTTTACAGAGATAAAGCTCTTCATAATGCGTAAGCTGTTATTGTGAGTCCAGTATTTTTTTTTAAATCTCTTTAAGGCATGGACGATCAGAAATCCTTCTATGAGTCTGTCGGAATCTTTTCCAATCAATCCGAGTGCTCCAACTATAACTGGAACTATTGATGCCTTCATGTGTCACAATTCTGAGATTCCCACTTCAAGATCCTTGTATTTTAATAGTTTTTTGAAGACCTTCAACGATATATTACAATCTACAAGGGTTTCCATTATTATTATTATTATTATTTCTTTTGATATCTGTTGTATACATATTTTCTTCCGGGTCCCAGCCAGAGACCTAAGGTCATAAATGGCTTCATGACTTTTTCCACAGATTATTTTTTGTACGCACCCCACCCCGCAACCCCCCCTTAAGATTACACACATTTTACATAGATAAAGCTCTTCGTAATATGTGAGCTGTGCTTGTCTTTAAGAAAGACCAGACTACCAGGAATCCCTTCAATGAGTTTGTTGGGACCTTTTACAATCAAGCCGATGGCTCTAACTATATGGAATTATTGATCTCTTCATGTACCACATTTTTTAGATCCCCACTTCAAAATCCTTGTATTTTGATAGTTTTTTTGAAGATCTTCAAAGATACATAACAATTGGCAAGGACAGCCATGTCAATAAGAAAGTACTTTTTTTGTGATCTTTGATCATGTTGTCTGGGCGATTAGCTTTGTTTGTTCTGTATGTGTTTGTTGTAAAGTCCTATAAACTTGTTACAGGCCGTGTCTCTGTAATCAGGTGTAAGTGATGTTGATACCAGTTTATTTTACAGTTTCCTTCACGTAAAAGTTGCATATTCTTTATTGATTTCAAGAAACAACAAGGTTTTTGTATCAGAAGATGCCGACGACGGATTATGTGCCATACAACCAGAAAGATGAAAAGTAATGTAATTGTGATGCCAGTATAAAGAAAAAATCTATGCAAGTTGTGAAAAGGAACAATGATAATAATTATTTGATAATTCACATAATTTTAGCTCTACCAGAAAATTGATCCATATATATGTTTACGTCTTTTTTCTTTCTTTTTTTTTTATTGATGTTTCGTTGTATTTAGTTTCCCAAAAGTTTTTAAAGATAAGTTTTTTTCCTCCGGCTGGGGCTGCACCATCTATTAGAAGACATTATTATTATCATTTTTTTTTCTTTTCTTTTCTTTGATTTCTGATGTGTACTCATTTCTTTCCGGGTCCCGCCCAGGGACCTAAGGTTATAAATGGCATCATGACATTTTCCACTGAAAAAAAAATTACATAGACAAAGCCATTCGTAAGGTGTCGCCTGTACTCGTCAGAAAATTTTTTTGTATTTCTTTAAGGCATGGGTTTCCAGGGAT
>CAHIKZ030000435.1:3927500-3947500 GCA_903632075.3 Acanthosepion pharaonis | reverse complement strand
ATAGTAATGAAGGCTTTAAGCAGAATCAACCATTGTTTTTGAAAGGCCAAATACAGCGACCTTACGTACCCTCTGCAGGTTTTGAATCTTGGATCTGTTGCCATCCAAGGCTATAGAACCTAGTCTGTCTTACTATTAAAAGAGGATATATAATTAATTGTTAAGCGACTGGAATTCGAACTCGCCTCTCCGTTTCCTCAGCCTCTATCCAATACTCCACCGTCCCTCCCATAAATAAATTATACATTTACATATATATATGTATATGTCCATATCGATCAGTAAGCTTTTCATCTCTATTTCTCTCGACTTATCTTTGTCCATATCGATCACTTAGCATATCTATCTATCTATCTATCTATCTATCTATCTATCTATCTATCTATCTATGTCCATATCAATTTACTTAGCATTACCTCTCTCTCTCTCTCTCTCTCTCTCTTTTTATATATATATATATATATATATATATATATATATATATATATATAAAAATGTCTACTTCAACAAATGTGCGTGAATGGATGGCAGAACAAATAGAAAGAAGAATGGTAACGGGTTTAAAAGTTACAAATCAAGACAGGAAGTTGCGGAGAGCCATGATCTAACATCACCAGCGAAGACATAGGATTGAGAGAATTACTCTACTGATTGGCTCACAAGTTCTAAAGCCTTTTGTTAACTTTGTTGCGTATTTATTGAGTTATTTGGTTGGTTCGCAAAAGTTATTCCATCATTATATACATATATCCCATGATATTAATGAGAATATAATATGAATCTCGCACTGAAAAGTTTTCTAATTAGACCAATATATATATATATATATATATATATATATATATATATATGTGTGTGTGCAAGTATAGGATTGGTGTATACGGAATAAATTCCAGTAACCAACAAATACTATTCTTAAAAGAGTGCTCAATACAGAGTAGAGCGAATATGATTGTTTATTTAAAAATTATAACAGAAATATGTTATATTATATGTTATAATTTTTAAATAAATAATTATAACATATAATATAACATATTTCTGAATATCACTGAAAGGTTCTCGGTGTGAATCATTTCAAAGAAACCCTATGTTTTCGAGCAGTGGTTTCCAGAACCTTTCCTCATTTTTTCTGGTTTATCTGTATTTCTCTTTTATTGAAAATGCTCAATGTGAACATATTTTAATGAGGATTAATTAACTTTTCCTATTTGGCGGGAAAAGAACGCAAAATGTAGTTCAGGCGTCGTTAGATTCTGAACAATCTTTTGCGCTCTGTCGGTTTCAGCCATGTTTCTCGCCATCCAGAAATAACGCTAGAGATTAATCGTGTTTAAAGTTTTTAAACTCAGTATAATCGCATCTGCCAGTTACGCTGACGTCACGCGTCACGTGTTATACATGCAAAATTTATCACGTGTCTAAATGTCTCCATGTTTCAGTTGTTAACTATATTTAACTATCACAGTTCATATGCTAAATCGACTTGGGGGATATATATATATATATATATATATATATATATATATATATATATATATATATATATATATATATATATATATATATAATATATATATAAGCATATAATATATATATATAATATATATAAATAATATATTTATATATATATATATATATATATATATACACACACACACATATATATAAATTTATATATATATATATATATATAGAGAGAGAGAGAGAGATGCATATACTAAAATTTAAAATTACTTCATGGAATAACTTCTCAATAGTTAGCTAATCAGTTAAGATCAAACTACACACATTTGAGATGAAGTAAAGCTTACATAACACCTCAATGAGAGTGGCAATAAAAAAAGTTGCACACACACACACGCACACATATATATATATATATATGCAAATATGTATATATAAATAGGAAATAACCGTAAGGTTAATAATCCGAACTTCTTTAGTAGTTTTGTTTTATTTTTAAAAAACAGTGCTCAATACATAAGCAGAGCCTAAATTGTAATTATTTTTTGAAAATATGATTTCATCGCTAGATAAGAGTTCTCATGTTTCAAAATAGAAGGTAAAAACTTCATATTTCGTATATATATATGTGTGTGTGTGTCTGTGTTTGCCAATAACCGACGATATTTGCACATATATATATATATATATATATATATATATATATATATATATATATATATATATATATATTATATTTATAAAAAAAAAAATATAACATAAATATGTTATAAAATCACTACAAAAATAGCCATTTTGTTTCAACACCCTCAGTGTCTTATCAAGTGATGATGTTGAAGATAAAATAAATTTAGGTTTTATTCTGATTCAACATCATCTCTTATGTTATTTAATTATTTTTTATAAATAATAATTATATCTACTCTACTTTGTATGGAGCACTCTTTTAAGAATAGTAATTGTTGGTTATTGAAATTCATTCCGTATACACCAATTATATACTTGGGTATATATATATATATATATATATATATATATATATATATATATATATATATGTGTGTGTGTGTGTGTGTGTGTGTGTGTGTGTGCAGTTATACAAAGTAAGAGGTGGAGAGAGATTTGAGTGAGTTGTAGACGAGAAATTTCAAAGTGAAATGTACAATGAATAAGAACACTGGGAGAGAGAAGGAAAACTAGAGATAACAATACGAGGAGAGAGAAAAAAGCGAGAGATGAATGAGATGACAGAGTAAGGTTGAGAGAAGAGAGAGAGAGATGTAAATTATAGAGTGTGAGAAACCAACAGATAGAGGAAGAGAGTGAAAGCAAACACATAGCGAAAGACAGAAAATAATTTAATAGAGACCGTGTGGTAGACACAAGAGTAGGGAAGACGAGAAAGAGAGAAAGTTAAATGAGAGTGAAAAAAAAAAGGTGAATAAATGAAAGAGATAATCGCATAAAGAGAGAGTGAGAAAAAAGAATGAAGATACGAGAGAGGGGTAGAAACGATTGCATAGAGAGAATAAGAGAAAAAGCAAAAGGTAGAATTAGTAAGAAGTAATATTCTCTCAGGTTTCTCTCTCTCAAATATATATATATATATATATATATATATATATATATATATATATATATATATATATGTATGTGTGTGTGTGTGTGTGTGTGAAAAATGTGTGTATATAAATAAATTATTTATATATTATATGCATGGTACTTATTAAAAGCGCTCAATATCAGAGCGTGAAACCCAGGGTCACAAACTCACATAACTCCAACCACACACACACACACACACACACACATATATATATATATATATATATATATATATATATATATATATATATGTGTGTGTGTGTGTGTGTGTGTGTGTGTGTGTGTGTAGACATCTGAGAATAAATCATATTTATCTGTATCTCTCACTCATTTAAACCGTTATTTAACTCCTCACTTTAAAACTTCTCTCTTTTAAATTTTAGTCCCCACCTTCACATTTAGGCCTTTCCTATCCCTCTTTCTTAAATTACACCTCTCTCTATAGCTTTCATACATTTTCCTCTCACCCTTGTTTCTCACTCTCCCCCCCACACACACACACTCTCACTGAAATTATTTTTTTATTTTTTTTTTTTTTTTATACCCAGAGTAATATTTTCTATTTTCTTTTTGAATTTGTAGGTCTGATGAATTGGATCGTGATTACGATTCCAATGTAATAAATTATAACCATGGAATATTAGTGTTTGAGTCTTATATTATATTCTTGCTCTGCACTGTACATTGAACTTTACCTGGATTCTATCTTCTTGGAAATATCTATCTATCTATCTATCTATCTATCTATCTATCTATCTATCTATTGAGCACTAGATAGAGAGATAGAGAGAGTGAATCAGAGCGGTCGCGAATAAGGAGATTAGAGAGAGAGGGAGAGAGAGGGAAGTTAGCGAGATGAGAGAGAGTTCAAATGCGGAAAGGCAGCTTTTGAAAATGGCGCACAGAGAGAAAGATGGATTAAACAAAGACAGAGAAAAAAAAATTAGGAATAAGTAAACTGGGGAAAAACCATTCGCAACATTTTTTTTTTTTTTAATTTTGCGCGCACGACAATATCTTTGAAAATTCAAATTCAGAATTCAGCTTAGAAAGAGAAAATTAGTAAGAGGCGAAAAAAAAGAACACAAAAAAAAAAAATAACGAAAGAAAGAAGAGATCCTGGGTACTCGGGTACCAAATTAAATTCTTGAAATGGCATCAAAGATTCTTTGTTATCTTCCGTTTTATTTCTTGTTCGTTTTAGAAAATTTTCAAAGAACGAATCGACAGACATTGTTAAACAAAGCTGAAATAGCAGTCGGCATAAATCAAGAGAGACGTAATCGCAAAGTATGTGAGGAAGCAAAGAAAGGCGATAATGAATTAGGAAAAGAAGAATGGAAAACTGAAGAAGAAAATGAAGAAAGAACGAAGGAGGATGAGAAAAAAACTGAAAAGGAAAATAAAAGAAGGAAAGAAAAAAACAATGAAGGATGAAGAACATAAATTAAGAAAAGAATGAATGAATAAAGACGAGTAGAAGAAAGAAAGACAGAAAGAAGAAAAGGAAAGAAAGAAAAATATGACATGAAGAAGAGATAGAGGGGGAGGTAAAGAATGAATGAATGACAATAGAATGAATGATTTGAAAGAGAGTAGAGAATTAAAAGGTCATGAACTAAATAAAGAAAGAATGAAAGAAAGAAAGAAAGAAAGAAGAAAAAGAAAGAAGAAAAAGAAAGAAAGAAAAACTATGACATGAGGAAGAGATAGAGGGGGGTAAAGAATGAATGAATGACAATAGAATGAATGATTTGAAAGAGAGCATAGAAATAAAAGGTCATGCACTAAACAAAGAAAGAATGAAAGAAAGAAAGAAAGAAAGAAAACAAGTAACGGAAAGGAAAAACCGCAAAAAGGAATGAAACAAAAATATAACAAGAGAGCGAAGGTGGGGGAAGAATGAATGAAAGAAAGAAAATAGAGAAATAGAATGTTATAAACCAAAGAAAGAAAGAAAGAAAGAAAAGTATAGAAAAGAAAAAAGAAGAAAAAGAAAGAAAAATATGAGATAGGGAGGAGAGAGAGAGAAGGGCAAAGTATGAATGATTAGCAAAAAGAATGGATGATTAAAAGAGGAAAGTAAAGAAGAAAAGGATATAAAAAGTGACAAAGAAAGAAAAGAACGAAATAATAAAAGTGAGACAATGAAAAATAAAAGAAAGAAAGAAAAATAGATACATTTTCATAATAAAAGATAGAAAATATTAAGTAAAATCTGACATTTTTTTTCCACGGAAAGAAATCATGACTAAATTTAAAAAAAAAACAAAAAAAAAACAAAAAACAAACAACGAGAAAAAGAAGAAAGGAAAAAAGGGAATGGAGAAATCTGAGAAACGCCGCCATTGCGGGTAAGGGCATGTAACATTCAGTCGAAAAAGCTGCATTGAAAAGGACAAAAGTAAGAAAGATAAATATAATATAAAATAAAGACGGGAGAAACATTGGAGAGAAGGAAAACGAATTTCGATAAGAGTTTTTCTTCAACTCGTTTACAAGACAAAATATTAAAAAAGCAAGTTTCTTTAATATCTGCATATTTCTGTTCAAATGTTATTGTCTATGTCTTTAGACCGAGTTTCTTCTTGTTTTTCTTTCTTTCTTTCTCCTTTTTCCTTTCTTTCTTTCTTTCTTTCTTTCTTTCTTTCTTTCTTTCAGTTCGTAACTTCAGTCTTAGATTCTTTTATTTTGTTTAGCGCCTTTTTCTGTCATTTCAAACTTTTAATCAATATTTTCCGACGCTCTTTTTACTTTCCGTTCCTACTTTGTTTCTGTTTAAATCAATGTCTACTTTTTTCTTCTTTTGTTTTTGTACCTCAGCCATTCACTCAATCTAAAACGTTTCTTTTCTCCTTTTCAATCTTTTTTTTTTCTATTTTTTAACATCTCTCTCTTTTTCTCTTTTCTTAAATGGATCTCTTTAACGATTTTAATCTCATCTTTTTCTTTCAAACTCTTTTTCGTTTCTCCTTCTGCATTCTCCATTTTTCCACTTCTTAGTAATATTTTTTCTTTCATGAATTTATCCTTTTACCAATATTTTTATTCTCTTTGTCTCTCTCAATCTTATTTTTTCCATCATTTATTTGTTAGATTTGATTTTCCATCCGTTATTTCTTTTCATTACACTTTTTTTTTTAAATTTCACTTCACTATTATAATTTAAACTGATTCTGTTTCAAGTACAAGACTTTCTTCCTTTTCTCTTTTTCTTTCGACTTTTGTTTTCTTTCTTTTTTTTTATTTTGCTTTCTTCCATTTTCTTTCTATTTATTTTTCTTCTCTGATACGTTCTTCTTTCTCACTTAATTTCTTTCTTTTTTCTTCCTTTCTTTAATTTTTTTCTGTTTTTTTGGCTTGATTTTTCTTCTCGCTTTTTCACTTTTCTTTTGCCTATTTATTTGTTCTTTCTTTCTTTCTTTCTTTCTTTCTTTCTTTCAGTTTATTCCTTCTTTTCTTGTTCTTCTCTTTTTTCATTCTTTCTTTTTCCTTTCTTTATATTTCTTTTTTGTTTTTGTTTGATTTTTCTTCTCCCTTTTTCGCTCTTCCTTTTTGTCTCTTTTTCTTTCTTTCTTTCTGTTTATTTCTTGTTTTCTTTTACTTCTTCTTTTTTCATCTTTCTGTTTCTTTCTTTCTTTTTCTTGTCTATTTTTCATTTCGTTTTTTTTTGTCTATTCCTTTTTCTTCCTTTCTTTATTTCTTTTTTCAGTTTTTGCTTGATGTATCTTCTTTTTTACTCTTTCTTTTGTCTATTTTCTCTTTCTTTCTTTCTTTCTTTCTTTCTTTCTTTCTTTCTTTCTTTCTTTCTTTCTTTCTGTTTATTCCTCGTTTTCTTGTTCTTCTCCTTTTCCATTCTTTCTTTTTTCTTTCTTTCTTTCTTTTTCTGTTTTTGCTTGATTTTTCTTCTCCCTTTTTCACTCTTTCTTTTTGTCTCTTTCTTTCTTTCGAAAGTTATATTTCTATGTTTTTGCATTATTTATTCCATAACGCTACACCTTCTTACTTAGCAGCTTCTTTTAACCGTATCTTTTGTTGTTCGTTGCTTGTTTTTATTCTTTTTTTATTCGCATTTTATTGTTAGCACTGACGTAAAATCTACTTCTTTTTTCTTCTACAGCAAATGACATTAATGATAATTTTTTAAAAATTAGCAATTTAAAAAAAAGATATGGAGGGTAGAGATAGACGCCTGAACAAAAAGGAAAAAAATTGAAAAAAAAAAGATTGGAAGAAAAATAAAAATATTTTATAATATTTTTTTTAGATGCATCTAAAATAATTTTTTATATGGAATCAAGCAGGTAATGCAGTCAAGGAAAAGAAAGAAAATAATTTATATTACGAAGAATAAAAAAAGAAATCGAATTAGTGCAAGAGAAAAAGAAATGAAAAGAATAAAATGGAAAAGCTATAAAGAATATTAAACTACAATTGATATTTTAAATCATTTCACCCCAAGTAAGGCAAAAATGCCACTAGGACGCGGGCTGGGGTAGTGAGGAGGAATTAGGAAAAACGCAATAAAGAAACAGTGTTCAGAAAGACAGAAGATGGCGATGGATGTTGTATTTAATTTATTGAAGACTGTGGGGATACAGACAAAAAAATAAAAAAACGGGAAGAGAGTTCCACACGCGAGAACTGCGAGAAAAGAAACTTCGTAGAATAGATGAGACGGTTGTATTCTCGCTACTTCAATGCTAAAACGGCTAAAACTAGTTGCCAATGTAGTAGCACACTTAAAGAACTAAAGAGATCAGCTCATCAGAACAATTGCTATGAAAATATTTGTGAAAAAGACAGAGAGAAGCCACGTCAGAACTGTGAGAAAGTGCCTGTTGATTGTAGGAGGTTGTTTACTGTATTCAATACAATTCTGAGGCGCATACAAATAATAATAATAATAATAATAATAATAATAATAATAATAATAATAATAAAATCTAATCGCCCAGACATCGTTATTACAGACCACAAAAAAAAAAAAAATGCCTCCTTATTGATATGGCAGTCCCTGCCGACTGCAATGTATCTTTGAATATACTGAAAAAGCTGTCAAAATACAAGGACCTTGAAACTGAAATCTTAAAAATGTGACACATGAGAACATCAAAAATTCCTGTTGAAGTTGGGGCCCTCGGGTTGATTAGAAAAAAATCCAATAGACTGATTGAAGAGATTCTTGGTAGCCAATGCCTTAAAGAAATACTAAAATTGTTTTCACAAGTACAGCTCACATCTTACTAAGGGCTTTATCTATGTAAAATATGTGCGTGTATTTTTTTACATTACTAAGTGGAAAAATGTCATGATGTCATTTCTGTCCTTAGGTCTCTGGTCGGGACCCGGAAAAAATGAATAAACACCAGAAATCAAAGGATATAATAATGATAATAATAATAATAATAATAATAATAATAATAATAATAATGATAATATGGAAATGTCAAAAAATGTGGAACATGAGGTCATCAATAATTCCAGTTGTCGTTGGAGTCCTCGGATTGATTGGAAAAGATTCCAAGAGACTCACTGAATAGGAGACCTGGTAGCCCATGCCTTAAAGTAATACAAAAATTGTTCTCACGAGTACAGCCCACATCCTTACGAAGGGCTTTATCTATGTAAAATATGTGTGTGTTATTTTTAAATTACTAAGTGGAAAATGTCATGATGCCATTTTTGACCTTAGGTCTCTGGTCGGGACCCGGAAAAATGAATAAACCCCAGAAATCATAGGAAATAATAATAATAATAATAATAATAATACAGAGTAAAATGGAAACTTCTTCAGCAATAAGAGCAAATCTAGAATGACAATAGATATTTACAAATTGCATGCATCCTCCTAACGATACGCATTTTTTAGGGATGAATAATAATGTAATGGTATCAAATCCAGCCTATTGTCCTTATCTTTGTTACCATATTTATTACAACGTTTCGGTCGTTGTACGCTCCGGCCGTCTTCAGGTGTTTGAAATGTCGAACTGAACCTTTTATTTCGCTCACTGGTGTAGACTGTTCTTGTTCCACGTGCCATGTTTAATGGGTGTCATTTATCAGTTATCTCCTGTTAATTTCCCTCTGAAAGTTCTCCACTGCCTTAGAGGACCCAAAGAGTGTGAGATCAATAACCGGCTAAAACTGAACTTGGGCAACCCGGCGTGGTGTAATGATTAACAAGTTTGTCTCACTAGATCTGCTACCCCTATTTCCGGCCTTGTGTCACATCTAAGCTTCGCTTGGAAAATCAATTAGGGCGCCTCGGCGGTATGTAATGGTTAGTAAACTTGTCTTGCTAGAACAATTACGACTGAATAGTGAGTTCGATCCTCACTGTGTGCCCCATAATTTCGTCTTTGTGCCACATCTGAGCTATGCTTCGAAAATCAATTAGGGCCCCTCGATGTGGTGTAATGGTTATCAAGCTTGCTTGCTAGAATAATTACGACTGAGTAGTGAGTTCGATCCTCATTGGGTGCCCCATACTTTCGGCTTTGTGCCACATCTAATCCGGGCTTAGAAAATCACTATATTTTGCCTGAACTTTTTATAAAATCTAAAGTATGTAAAGTCAGCACATGTAACGAGGTTGACTGATAAACATTTGAAAGCATTTCTCTTGGTTGGATGCAACAATACCAAAATAATTATCAATTATATCTTAAAAAGGTAAACGCCAGTTTCACAAATCTCTCTGAAGTTTTGTGCTGCTTAGTTTGTGAGATTCGGATAGGTGCGTACTTGGTGTGATATAAGTATTTTATGGCTATTGTCGCCTTCTTGGATAACTTTTTTAGTAAATAAGTATGCTTGTTGTGCATTCAGTGTATTGTATTGAAGAAAATGGTTACCTGGCCCATGGATCGCCATTCTCTCATTTATCTGCCCCACTGTGAAAAAAGTTTAGTGACCCTGCCATAGAACATGGTGCCAAATGCAACATCTTTTAGTGACTATTGTTAATATAAGACCAAGATGTGCATGAACCTCGAATAAAAAATCTTTTTTCTCGTATATCCATTATAGGGAGCATGAGGTTATTAAACATAACGTCATTCTGTGAGCATAATACAGAAATATAGCAGTAGTAGTAGTAGTAAGGATCAGTTTATCTCGTTTGAGAATGTTAATGCTCTCTTTGGTGAAACATTCCGTCCTATTGTCAGCAAAGTCTGGAATGTTGTAACAGAACAATCTTTGCATCGCACTCTCTTCTGCAGTTGAAGCTTGAATATGGAGTGAAGGTCTGAAATTGCTCTCTCGTTGTATTCTGATCTCCAGCAGTTGGTTTCGCCTTTTCCCCTGCCTTTGGGACTCTTCCTTGAACAATATGGCGCCAACCGCTACGATCGTCTGCTCGCTGTTCCCGACTACCAGAGTTGATGTCAATGAGTTTCAGGTCCCTCTTTTAAACATCTTTGGAATGTAGTGTGGAGCGGTCTAACAGATGGCGTCCCAATGCCAATTCGCCTTCCATGATGTCTTTTGGTAGACGGCTGTCATTCATTCGATTTTTATGAACCAGCCATCGAAGGAAAAGATGCAGGCTCCAGTTGTCTGCTTGATTCAGCATAATAATGTATACAAAAAAGTTATAAAGTATCATTTTTTATCGAATATCAATTATGAACCATATGATGATATTAAAGAAAATGTTGCCCAAAAGATAACACAGAACAATTATGCGTACGTACTAAGTTAGATACATATTTTCATTCAGTGTTTCTGATAATAAATATCATAGTATGAAATCGAATATCATTTAATTAAGATCTTTAATATAGCACGACATAAACTAATTTTTTGAACGTGTTTTTCGGGGTTGCATATAAATTTTGGACTCGATGAAGAAATGGAGAGAGCTTTCCTTTCTATCGAATATGTCTAGCCCCTATATATTTGTCCTTTTTGAAGCGTGGGTTAAAAAATGAGCTTCGGCTTTAGGGCTTCCAGGAAAGCTCATGTCAAAACGGTTTAATGAATTTAATCATGTTACTGATTTGGGGGCGCTGTCAGGAGAGCTCATATCAAAACGGTTTAATGAATTTAATCGTGTTACTGATTTGTGGGGGCGCTTTCAGGAGAGCTCATATCAAAAACGGTTTAATGAATTTAATCATGTTACTGATTTGGGGGACGCTTTCAGAAGAGCTCATATCAAAATCGTTTAATGAATTTAATCATGTTACTGATTTGGGGGGCGCTTTCAGGAGAGCTCATATCAAAATTGTTTAATGAATTTAATCATGTTACTGATTTGGGGGGCGCTTTCAGGAGAGCTCATATCAAAAAGGTTTAATGAATTTAATTATGTTACTGATTTGGGGGGCGCTTTCAGGAGAGCTCATGTCAATACCGTTTAATGAATTCAAAAATGTTACTGCTTTTTTGCACGACGAGACCGTTTTGGTAGTTCAAAAGTATCTTTTGTGGGAAATTGAGATCCTACCTGTTTAAATCGGAACCTGTTTTGCTTAGCTTAAGTAAACACTGAAATGATGAATGATTTTCGTTGAAGCCAGATGCTGAGGCCATAAAACTGATCTGTGACATGGGAATGGCGGTGTACCAATCATCAAAATCAATTCCTTTTGTTTTACACATCTTCGAAGACACTTATTTCGATTTTATGCCTACTTAACAACCATTAGAATCTTGTACGGCACATTGTATATCGTCATGTCATAAAGATGTAAAGAGGGCGTTCACATAAGAGCGAGGATGATTGTGTGTAAGAGAGAGAGAGAGAATGTGTAGGTTATAGAGAGAATGAGAGGAAATAGTGACAGAGAATGAGAGTGCGATTGATAGGGGAACAAACAGAATAAGAGAGAGAGAGAAAGAATAAGCGAGAATTACAGAATGTGTTTGGGAGAGAGGGGGATGGTGTAAGAGATTTAAAGTACAGATAATGAATGACAATAAAGAATCTTATGAAAAACAAAAAAGAGGGTTAAGTGAGAAAGAAAGAGAGGAAAGAGAGAGAAACGGCGTATGTGTGTGAGCATATTAAAGGAAGAAGTAGAGAGAGTAAGACTATAAGTGTAAGAGAGAGGGAGAGGAAAAGTATAAGAGAGAGAATAACAAAGAGGAAGAAAGATGAGAAATAGAAGCAGAGAGAAAGTCTGTACACTGGAGGCTTGAAAATCTAAGTTAAAAATTAAATGTATTACAAACAGACAGAGAGACAGGATGGGAAAAGAGTATATATATATATATATATATATATATATATATATATATAAAGAAATATAGTCTTAAGGTGTGCTATATTTATGGAATAAAGTGCTCAATATCAGAGACAGAGCGTGTGTAAATATAAAAGTGAACATAGAAGTCAACACTTAGAGGCGACAGTCTGTTTCATGCTATATGTAATCGTCAGGCCACATATGCTGCTATTTTTCTCGGCTATTTATATATATATATATATATATATATATATATATATACGGGTTAGTGGTGCATTGTGGGTATTCTATTATGGCGGTTATTTTACCGGAAGTCGTTTGTTTATTTATTTAGGTCCAATTATATTTATTTCTTATTTTATTTATTTATTTATTAACGTAGTAAAAGTTTGTTTATATCACTTATTTAACAGTTTTGTTTTGGTTTGAGAATTTAATTAAAGTTATTTGTTCAATTTTGGGGTTGGTTGTTGTAGTTCATTCTAACTATTATTTTGGCAGGAACAGTTTTTAATTTGGGATTGGTTTGTCTATTTATTTACTTGGATGAATTTAGGTCAATTTATTTTACTTGTATATTTTCTCTTTTTCGGTTTTTCGGTTTTTAAGCAACATAAGTATTTATATATATATATATATATATATATATATATATATATATATATATATATATATATATATAAGGGGTTCTCCTGTCGTTTTTCGACGTATGAGTATCTTTCAGTTCAGTTTTTATGTTCATGTCTCGCATGAGACAACAATCCTGAACGCAGAACAGAACTATAAACTAATCACACAAAAGATTTGTTTAGAGCGGTAAAGGCTTGTTTGCAACCAACCACTCTTTTTGAAGTGCCGAATACAGAGAAGCAGTACACCGTGTGTCAGTAGGTTCCCAAATGGCCTTCCGCAGGTTTTGACTTCAGAGTTGTCCTTCTCCTAGACCAGTTGCCATCCAAGGCTGTAGAACTCAGTCTGTCCTGCTATTTAGCCATAGGTGAGGGAGAAGGGGATCGGTATTATCACGTAAGTGAATCTAATGGATTAGACTACCATAAAATATGATTTTAGAAATTTTTATATAGTAGAAATATGAAATGGACAAAGTCCGACAATTATTTAAGACATTTTTATGTTTATACATTGTTTTTATAGATACAAATATTTAAGTAAATGCTCTGTTTTATAATAAACAGTATTAATAACATTTATCGGCCTGAATGTCCGAGAACTTTTCATAGAAAGTATTTGTCCCGAAACTGTATCCTATATGGAACCGTCATATAGCCTGACGTGCTTTAACGGATTTGTCCACAGAGGATCATTCGGTTAGCAAGGTCGATTTCATGGAAGATTGTAGTTTTAAAGCAGTAAAATCGACCTTGCTGAACGAAGGATCGTCTGTGGCCCAATCGTTTAAGGCACGTCAGGCTATATGACGGTTCCGTATAAAATACAGGTTCAATTCCTGTCGGAGGACGAATATTTTCCATGAAAATTTCTTGGACATTCAGGTCGGTAAATGTCCTTAATACTGTTTATTATAAACAGCGCATTCACTTAAATATTTGTATCTATAAAAAGAATGTATAAACATAAAAATGTCTTAAATACTAGAAATAGTCAGGAAAATTAATGGCAAACATTGAAAATAATTTTCTGTGACAGGTTTCTTAATTGAGGACATCATCCGTCTAAACTGAGCTTTTCATTGATGTAACTAAACATACGCAAGAAGGCGAGAGGAAAATGACATTTTAAACTTTTTAATTTGTTTTTTTTTTTTTTTGAAAAAAAAAACAACAACTAATAATTAATAAAATGAAAATAATAATTAGTAACAAAATGAAAAAAAATTACACAAACAAAATAAAAATATACTTAACGAAATTGGCTAGACTATACAATCAAATACATCTAAAAATATGAAATCTAAATGCTTAAAATTTTAACGTCACTGCCATTCGTGCGCATGCGTAGCTATATTAACGGAGACATCACTTTAGTCCGTTGAAGTCATAAAGGACGAATCGCGTATCGTAAAAAAAAAAAAATCCCCCTTTTGTCATTAATACATCTATCTATATCTCTGAGATGAGGTATTATGATTACATAATTTATTTACATTATTCGTACTGTTATCATCATCTTCATTGCTATATTCACAAAGTTTCGGCCGTTGTATACTCCGGCCTTCTTAAGGTGACTTTATATTTGAGATGAGGAATTATGATTAGTTACATTATTTACATTATTCGGACTGTTATCCTCATCTTCATTGCCATATTCACAACACTTCGGCCGTTGTACGCTCCGGCCTTTATGTCTATGTCTATCTATATCTCTGTCTATATCTCTGAGATGAGGTATTATGATTAATTGCATTATTTACATTATTCGGACTGTTATCCTCATCTTCATTACCATATTCACAACGTTTCGGCCGTTGTACGCTCCGGCCTTTATGTCTATGTCTCTCTATATCTCTTAGATGAGGTATTATGATTACTCGCATTATTTACATTATTCGGACTGTTATCCTCATCTTCATTGCCATATTCACAACACTTCGGCCGTTGTACGCTCCAGCCTTCTTCAGGTGATTGAAATTTCGAACCGAACCCTTCATTTCGTCCTCCAGGGTACATTGTTCTCGTTCCACGTGCCATGTCTCTTCCGAATGTCCCAGTTATTTCCCTTTAACTTAACTCTCTCTGGACGCATGGGCCACTGGATAAAGACGTTGGTTAAATGCAATGACTAGACCCAAAGAGTTATGATTTAAGTCACAGCAGTGGTAACCAAAAAACATGAAGAGTTGAGCTTAAGAGAAAAAATTGAGACATTCAGAAAAATTTATATTAAACATTATCATCTTTACGAAACCCCCCAAGATAACACTTTCAAAGTAAAGCAAAATAACAGCGTCTGTTTCTAGCCTTTTTTTTTACAAAGAAAATTACTGACATCTTCTCTCATAACTTCCTTCCCTCTTTTTCTCTCTATGGGTTTTTTCTTCTCTACCCCTTCGATATCAATATATAACTTCCGTTAAGTTAACCGTTTAAATGTGTCAATATCTGGTAACTCATTCATGTCTTCTCTCTCCCCACTCACTTCCTCACCTCGTTAATTTACATATGTGTAATACGGCCCGTCAAAAATGTGTAAATTTTTTTTTCATTTTTTGTTTGGAAGTAAAGTCTGATGATCCGCAGTCCTTTTAAAAGGACTGTGGTGAAATAATGTATTACATGGAAACTTAAAGTGGTCTGTTTTTATTTTAAATATATATATATATAAATATAAAAGTGAACATAAAGTCAACACTTAGAGGCGACATGTGGCCTGACGATTGCATATAGCATGAAACAGACTGTCGCCTCTAAGTGTTGACTTCTATGTTCACTTTTATATTTACACACACTCTATCTCTGATATTGAGCACTTTATCCCATAAATATAGCACACCTTAAGACTATATTTCTTTATATATATATATATATATATATATATATATATATATATATATGAAACTAAATTTTATTAAATGCTGATATTTTTGTCATTATCAAGAACTTAATGCTGTTATTTGGTTACGTCCTGGCATTTTAGTTAAAATTCAGCTCTTCAGTTTAAATGTACGTGTATTGTATAACTTTGGTCACGTGTAGAAACATTTCACATAGATTGACGACATCTACAACCAGTACATAGATGGTTTAAACGCATTTTAAATATTTTTAGACGTTCTTTCCGCATTTGATTTAATTGGGGCTATTCAAATGAATTCTTGCTGACTAAACATGAGTTATATTTTAACTTGTGTCAGTATAACCCATCTTCAGTATCTTACATTTCATGTGTCCTGATACAAAGTGTTGATTATTAATGTTATGATCGTTTTGCATATATATGAAGACTTTCATAAATCAATTAACTGATAGGTATATTCAACAGATCGATGGATTAATATAGAATAAGTAGTTTGTGGTTTGGGTTAAAAAGATTAGATCTTTCAGCAACTGAAGTGCTTTACTTGCCCGCGGGGAAATTTTCTTGCAGGCTCAGCAAATCATGAAACCTCTTTTCTTATATTTCAATCAGACTTGATGCAGTCAGATTTTGAACAAATCTACTCTGAGTAAGCAGGTACCTAGTTTCTATATATAAATTCGAACAACGCATAGATTTTATAAGCAATTTTTTTTCATTCTATTGGCGTGCAACGAGCATTATCTGATAATCGAAAGGAAGTACAATATTTGTTTTGTTGTGTTTTACGGCATATCAACACCACAATAGGTTATTTAATGTCGACAACTTTTTATTTTTCTGGTAATATTTTGTTTTGTCAAAAATCTATTTCTGGTAATATTTTTTCCTCAAAAACGTATTGCTGGTAATAGTTTTTTCTCAATAATATATTGCTGGTAATAGTTTTTTTTCTTCAAAAATTTATTTCTGGTAATAATTTTTTACAAATTATTTCTGATATTAAAACCTATTTTTACACTTTTATAATGCTTTTTACCTCAGTTTGGGGTTTAACTATTTGCCCATAGCTGGGACCCTAACAGGTGCTACCACCCCGGGTCACGGTGGACCTGGGAAAACCAGCAATTACGAGGTGTTTCCATGCTCCTCAAAACCTCCTGATCAGAGGCCTTGCTGCTGGATGTAGTTTATCGTCTTACCCAGGACGAGTACAATATTTGAAGTAAATGAATGGATACATTGGGGTTCACCCTTCAGCCCAATTTCAGAGAACTTCTTTTCTTGAATATCATCTCTGTTTTTCTTTTATTTTTCCAAGTTTTTCATTCACTGAATTTTGTAGGAGTTCCCACTGTTTCCTTTCTGTGTTTGCTATCAACACTGTGTCATTTGAATATCAAATTTTGTTAAGATTGATGCCACCACTGAGGAATCCAGCTAGGATGTCTAATTCTCTCAGAATCATCTGATTGTAAAGGTTAAATAATTCCGGCGAGATGAAACACACTTGTCTTACGCCCGTTTCTAGTTTCGTATATTTACTGAATTCATTTTCTTTTCGAATTCAGCGGTAGACCAGTTGCCATCGAAGGCTATAGAACTCGGTCTGTCTATTTATCCATAGCTGGGGAGTGAAGAAGAGGATTCATACCTTTCCCAAGGGTATTAGCACGTAAGTGAATTGTAATGGATTCAACTGGAAAGTCAGTCAGTCAGTTATGCCTCATGCGTGATACACGCTTAGGCAATCATGTATCTTTCGATACATGACAGACGAGGCAGATTTTTTCCTGCAGTAGGTTGTCATTTCTTTCTGTGGTAGACCAGTTGCCATCCAAGGCTATAGAACCCGGTCTGTCATGCTATTTACCCATATCTGAGGCTGGGGGTGAGGAGAAGAAGAGGATTCTTACCTTTCCCAAGGGTATTAGCACGTTAATCAATCAGTTATGGGCCATGCATGATACACGTTTAGGCGATCATGTAACTTTCGATTCTTGACTGACGAAGCAAGTTTTCCCGCAATAAGTTGTCATTACTTTCTGCGGTAGAACAGTTGGCATTCAAGGCTATAGGACCCTATCTAGAGGGTGGGGGGTGAAGAAGATGATTCTTACCTTTCCCAAGGGTATTAGCCCGTAAGTGAATATAATGGATTTCACTTGAATTCGAACTCGGCTCTCCGATTCCTCAATCCGAGCCGGTATCTATTAAATATATTAACACACATACTTCTCTGTGTATCATTCATCTCGACAATGCAAGTAAAAATTTGCTAAGTGCGCTGTGATATTTTTATTGGCTCCTCGTTGTGCCGATGCTTAAAAAGCTTGAGAAACACTGCCCTAACGTTACATAACACTGGAACATTTGGCGCAGGCAGACGTCACTTGGATATGTTTGCAGTGTAAAACTGCACTTCTGAATCTCTTATGGATCACTGCACAGTCGATTTAGTTTTTCATTTCTTCTCCTGGGCTCCTCTATCACGATATGCTGGCTAATACCTGATCATTCGCCTGCAAGATTAACCCAATTTTCCTAGCATTATTACGAGTTCCTAGTTCATATTTACCAACAATTTCACCTTCTCTCTCTTTCCTTACTTTGGCATTAAGGTCTCCCATGACGATCTTAATACTCTGCTATTAGCATTGACACCTGACGCTGTCTAACGTACAATAAACCTTTTCAATTTTTTCTTCCGTAATTTGTGCTGCCGGTGCATATACAGCTATGATAGGTAGCTTAAAAGTCTCAGTTTAACTACAAGAATATTATCAGGTAATTGATAGAAACTCAGAAAACATTTCTTCATCTTGGTCTAATATCAGTTTTATTTCCCTCTCATTTTTTCTCTACCTGCATATATGAGCCAGTGTTTGTCAATGACGAAATCTCCATTCTTTGCCCATCTACTTGCGCATACGCCTAAAATATTATCATTTTTTATGTGCCATGCGTGATATAAACTTAGGTGATCATGTATCTTTCGA
Organism: Acanthosepion pharaonis; assembly: GCA_903632075.3. Taxonomy (NCBI): domain Eukaryota; kingdom Metazoa; phylum Mollusca; class Cephalopoda; order Sepiida; family Sepiidae; genus Acanthosepion; species Acanthosepion pharaonis. Next base: position 3,928,734 of record CAHIKZ030000435.1, on the reverse strand, counting down.
CATAAGGCAATTTTTTCCCGCAGTAGGTTGCCATTTCTTTCTGCGGTAGACCAGTTGCCATACAAGGCTATAGAACCTGGTCTGTCCTGCTTAATCCGATCCGCTATCCATTAAATATATTAACACAGATTCTTCTCTGTGTATCATTCATCTCGGCAATACAACAAAAATGCTAAGTGTGCTGTGATATATTCATTTGCTCCTCGGTGGGCCGATGCTTAAAATGTTGTGAAACACTGCCTTAAGGTTACGTAACACTGGAACAGTTGGCACATGCAGTCGTCATTTGGATACCTTTTGCGGTAGACCAGTTGCCCTCCAAGGTTATAGAACACGGTCTGTCCTGCTATTTACCCATAGCTAGGGAGAAGGAAGAAGAAGAGGATTCATACCTTCCCCAAGGGTATTAGCACATAAGTGAATGTAATGGATTCCACTGGAATTCGAACTCGGCTCACCGATTCCGTAATCCGAGCCGCTATCCATTACTCCACCATTTCCTGTTTTTTCAGTCTCTAACTGGCCATATATCAGTGGTAAAAACGCATCTATGAAATCTATTAAGGAAGTTAACACTCTATATTGAAAATATTGATTATCACTTTAATCTCATTAACATTATAGCATATTCAGATATCATCGTTACGGCTTTTATTGATCGATTTCTTTAAGTTTCTCCTGTCTGCGTGATCTATTTCATTGATCTTGTTAGCGCTTTACTGATCTTTTCGTCATCGATCTTCTTCCAATCGGAATCTCTTGCCGTCATTTTCTTTTGTCTTTCGTTTTCACAGCTGTCTTATGAACGCAAAGGCAACTCAGAGTTTTCTTTTTCTTTTCGAATCTTCACTGTTGTCATTGGAGACAATTTGTAATGCTTGACAGTATGATTGGCTAGAAAACAACCAATCAGAAGGCGTTAATTTGCAGCAGCATTTTGTTGGCAACTGTGATTATTTAGTTGTCTTTAACGCGAGGCGATAGAAAGCGTCATTTCTGGTTAATTGTCGACAAGCAATTTTTTTTTTTTTAGACCATTATTCAATCATTAGCATACGTGGTTACCAATTTACAGACTTGTGCATTTCTAAGCTAAGGAAATGTTCACTTGGTATAATATATTGGAAATTTGTTCCGAATTAAGAGTGTCTTCAATCGCCAGTGGGTGATCTATACACATGACCTTATGCCAGACTATGTGTTTTCTCGTTTCATATGCCAACCTTTTAGAATA
>CAHIKZ030000435.1:3902500-3917500 GCA_903632075.3 Acanthosepion pharaonis | reverse complement strand
ATAACGAGGAAAGTGGGCGTAGAGATGTTGACACTCACAGGACATACTGAAGGCAAGATAGAGGAAAGCAGCGAATAACTTACCTAACAAAACTGTATATGTGGCTGGAAGAGCAGGGATTAAGAGAGATAGCGAAAAAGATAATGAGAGCTACAATGGACAGGAAATTGTGGAGAGCCATGATCGGCCATGTGTGTGTGTGTGTGTCTGCTAATATACGATAATATACATGCATGAATTTACATTTTTATGATCCTGTATGTTGACTTGGGAAAGAAGTATTTCTTTCAGCTGACCCCCGGATTTTTTTCAAATATCTCCATTTCTAAAAGTGTTAATCTTTTCCCAAGGAAACATACATGGCTAAAAACGTTTAAAAAAAAAATACGGCTAAATCCATAATCGACTGTTATTGAAAATATATAATACACACACACACACAACACACCGGGTGTAACAGCAAAATTGTCCAAATCGTGTAACAGCATAATTACTCCCAAAATATCTAAAATACCACGAAGGTAAGAAATTTTCTTTTCCCAGGTTTTCCGATGATGCGTTTAGCCATCTTGACACCATTTGTCGTAAGAATCACTAAAAAAATTGAGTTATTCAGCTAGAAAGAGAACAGCTTAATATCGTTTTGTGTCAACTGCGCTGTCTTCCAAAATGAGCATTGGTGAGAGGGAAAAGATCATTTAGGCCTTCAGTAATCATACGAACATTCATACTCTGGCTTCCGTCTTCAAAGTTCATTCAAGAACCATCAAGAGAATGGTGAATAAGTTTAAAAAATGAAGGAACAGTAGAGAGGAAAATTCCATCGGGAAGTCACAACAGGAAGAGGGATTATCATTTCAACTTAGAGCTAAAAAGATCAATTAGAAAAGATTAAACTCAATCTATAAGACTTTTAACACGTGAGAGAGGAGTTCCAGCTAGGATAATCCAAAGACTTGTGAAAAAAGAGTTGAAACTGAAATCGCACGTGAAACTCGTGAGGTATATTGTCACACAAAGACAGAAAGTTAGAAAGTTAGAGAGGGCGAAGATGATCTTGAATAAGTTAGAAAGTCATCCTGGATGATATATATATATCTTACTTATTATAAAACGCAGATTGTGTGTGTGTGTGTGTGTGTGTGTGTGTGTCTGTAACGTTTATATATTGGATCGGATTTCCTACATTTTTCAACCGATAAATATAATTGTTTTTGCACAAAATCAATTTGAAAACACGATTAAGAGACATCGTGAAAATGGAAGGGGGACAACTCACATCGGGTTGTTTGTGTGTGTGGGTTCCTTTAAATATGGGAGCGGATTTCCTATATTTTTCAGCCGATAAAACAAATCTTCCTTTTTTTTTTTGGCAGGTAGTGTTTCTTATTCTCTTGCACAATTTTTTCTTTATTTTTAACATTCAGAATGCTTTAAAAATTCCATTTACAAGACAATTATTTATAATAAAATTCTATTCAATCGGGAGACTCATAACGATTGAAAACAATGTTTTTGTTTGAGTTTGGGTTTGACCAATTCGTAAAAAAAAAAAAAAAAACTAATTAAGACATGCGTGTCCGTCAACCTTAAACAATAATCTAACGATCTTTACTGATTGTACGAATACAAACATCGGATAAATTCTTTATCTTTAGGGAAAGATAATGAAATCTAAGCACACACAAGTCCTAACTAAAAATAATAACCGGAACGGGAAACTACTTTAAATACACATGGTGTCCAATTTTTTTACTGTATTCAATAAGTAAAAATCATAAATTGTAAAAGATTATTATTACAGAAAGACTACTAAATGAATAAGATTTGTTAGATCATAATTAATAAACCCAAATAAAGTTAATATTTTTTGTATTAGAAACAACGAGTGGAAAATATATTCAAATCAGAATTCTAATTATGAATCACCACAAGCAAAATATGCAATTTTTTACTGTATTCAATAAGTAAAAATCATAAATTGTAAAACTAAAAGATTACAGAAAGGCTACCTACATTTTTCAACCGATTTCAACAAAACTTCACTTTTTTTTTTTTTTGGCATGTAGTGTTTCTTATTGTCTTGCACACTTTTTTGTTTATTTTTACATTCAGAATACTTTAAAATTCCATTTACAAGACAATTGTTTATAATAAAATTCTATTCAATCGGTAGAGACTCATAACGATTGAAAACAATGTTTTGTTTGAGTTTGGGTTTGACCAATTCGTAAAAAAAAAAAATAATTAAGACATGCGTGTCCGTCAACCTTAAACAATAATCTTTGTCAATTTCATTTTTCAGTCTTTATGATGGTGGATACTTGATCTATCTCTTACTGTTATATCCTCGGGCAACACCGGGCTCTACTGCTATTATATATATATATATATATATATATATATATATATATATATATATATATATATATATATTTGAACTTAATTACAGTCCTCTTTTTTAGTTTATAATCGATTTCATCATGATTCTTCTATTAAGCTTGGAGAGTAATTATATATTCTTATTCCTTAAACAAGAGTCAAATTTTTTATAAAATCCCCAAAGAATTCCAGTAAGATAACTTTAATAATTTCTAAGATGCAACGGTTTAAACCTTAATCTAACATGGGCAAATTTGCTTTTTACACCCTATATATATATATATATATATATATATATATATATATATATATATATATATATATATTAAGAAATAATAATCATGTGTGCTATATGTATGGGATAAAGTGCTCAATATCAGGGATAGAGCGTGTGTAAATATAAAAGTGAACATTAAAGTCAACATTCAGAGGCGACAGGCTGTTTGATTGCGACTAGATCAAATGTCAGGAATATTCTAGAATTGTATGTCGTAATAAGCCTGATTCCAATCGTGCTGACGTCTGGATGGTTCTAATTCGTTCAACAATTTTGCATTTATTGTAGATTTTTAAAAAATATTTTTAACACTTTTCGTTATGGTAATTCCATTAGTACTTTAAAAAAAGAAAAGAAAAAAAGTCTACCTCCAGGTTAAATAACTTCAGACAATCTTTGTCTTTGATTAACGTTTCTGGTATCCATTTAAACCTTTTTTTTTTGTCTTTTTGCCTTTTTCTGACATTCATTGATTTCGTTTCGTTTCCGCTTTGCTTCTAACAAGATCTCAAATCGTCATTGTTTGCTTTTCTTTTCTTTTTTTCGCAATCTTTACTTCCCTTTTAGCTTCTTTTCCTCTTTCTCTCCCGTTCTCTCCTACCCACACGCTATTTTCTCTTCCTCTCAATATTTCTCATTCGAATTCAGTTGCATTTTACATGCATTCTTTTTCTGCTACACTCGCCGACACTTTCCTTCTCCCATCTCTCTCTTTTTATTTCTCACGTACCCTCTCTCTTTCACTTGCTTTCTCTTTATATCTCATCTCCTCCTTTTTTTCTCATAGACTTCCTTTCGTCTGTCATCTCTTTCTCGCCTTTTTCCTCTCTGTCTCTCATCCTCTTTCTCATTCACTTGCCTTCTCTTTATTTCTCATGTCCCCCTCTCTTTCTTTCCTAATTCCCGCTGTTCTCGAAACCTCCCCTTCTTCGTACAATCATTGTTAATAATTTGTCTAATTTCTTTGCAATTCCACTTTCTTTCTTTCTTTCTTTCTTTCTTTCTTTCTTTCTTTCTTTCTTTCTTTCTTTCTCCGCCTGCTGCTGCTACAGTTTTATGCTTTACTTCTTTTCTTTCTCATAATATTGTAACTTTCTTTTTCAGGATCTAACACAATTAATCTTTCTATATTTATTTTTTAAAATTTTTTGTCTCTACTCTACCTATATATATATATATATATATATATATATATATATATATATGTTTTTTTTTCTTTCGACGATTTATAATCTTTTTCGTTCATTTAAATACCGTCATAATTTGAGCTATAACGTTGTCTTTCTTCTTCTTCTTCTTCTTCTTCTTCTTCTTCTTCTTCTTCTAATAATAATAATAATAATAATAATAATAATAATGATAATAAAAATAATGATGATGATAATAATAATAAAAATAATAATAATTATTATTATTAGTAGTAGTAGTAATAGAACGAATTGCTGTTTTAGGGTTGCAATTGCGGACTAAACCCAAAGGTTGACAAGCCAGAAATATAAGCAACGAACATATTTCCAAATGTTATTTATTCAAGTATTTACATGTTCGCACCTGATGTCTGTGGCTTATCGCTGACAATTGAATGATAGTCACAACAAATTTCCAGCACCTTTCTCAGTATCCTCGCACACCCCAGCAACGTCATTGTCTATATAGTCTGAAATTTACCTTGGATTTCCAACTCAACCAATGATTTTCTATTCCAGTAGTAACTGATGGTTTACCGTTCCCAGCGCTCCGATAACGATTAGCACTACCGTCATCGTCATCTTCGATATCTTCAACTACCTGAAGATATATTTATTCATTTTAATTTCTTTCAAATTTGCTCTGTTTATTATTATTATTATTATTATTAATATTATTATTATTATTAATATTGTTATTATTAATAATATTATTATTATTTGTTGTAGTAGTAGTAGCAGCAGCAGTAGTAGTAACAGTAGTGGTAGTAGTAGTAGCAGTTTTTGTCGTAGCCCTTTATACTCTTTCTTTCTCTTTTTTACTCGACTACTTCTTCATATTCTTCAACGTTTTCGTTCAATTTCTTTACTTTTTCTCTCACTCGTTTTACAGTCTCCCTCTCTTATAATTTATTCCTTCATATCTTCATTCTATCTTTCTTTTTCCACTTTTCCTTGTATTTCTTCAATGTTTCTTCTTTCTCTATTTTTATACGCCCTATTTCTTATCATATATTTTTCTCTTTTTTTCGTCTTTTCCGACTTTCGCTTTCTCCATGTTTCTTTTTGCATTCACCCTTTTATAATTTATTTCTTCCTCCCTCCATTCTATCTTTCTTTTTCACCCACTTTCGCACAAGTTCCTCAAGGCTTCTTCTCCCTCTCTTTTTAACATCATTCTCTCTTATAATTCATTTCTTCGTCTCTCCATTCTCTCTTTATCTTTTAACCACCCCCCACTCAGTTTGTCTTTGAGTTCCTCAGTGTTTATTCTCTATTTCTTTCCTTTTGCACCCCTCTCTCTTCATTCTCTCCTCTTCCTCTTTTTCCCCTTCCTCTTCCACTTCATTAATGTCTCTCCTCTCCTTCTTTTTTACACTCCCTCTTATAATTTATTTCTTCGTCTCCTTCTCCTCTTCTTCCAGTTTTTAATGCCTCCTCTCCCTCTCTCTGCTTTTATACTTTCCATCTCGATTCCATTTTAATCCTCCTCCTTTTCCCCTTTTTTCCTTCCACGTGACATTAAATGAAAGCACTCAGAAGGTGTTTAATCATTCTTGTCTATCAAATCATATTTTAAGTTCAGTCTTCATCATCAAAATGGCAGCGCCAGTAGCGAGCACCTGGGGCAAAAGATGATTTGTTTCCTTGATGCTTGGTTTTATGATTACAAAGTTTTGTAAAATATCGATTTTCCACAGAATACAAATGGAAGAAAGAAAAGGAAGAAATATCTCTAGTGGAATTAAATTAATTCTACGTTTAATATTATTTTTCTGTTGATTAAAAAAGAAAAAAAAAAACAAGAAAAAATAGAAACAGGAGGTTAGTTCGTATTGGCAAGATGCTAGGCCTAACCTTATCAACGGAACGAATTAACGGAATATAAAGGTCGGCTAATTGTTGCTGAGATATATTGAAGGAAAACTAAACGCATGAACGAAAGGCGCAAGGTTGCTTTACAGAAGGAGAATCGAAAGAAAAACGAAATAAAAACAATGTCGGAAAGAAAGATAGAAAGGAGAAATAAATAAAGACAACACTGTAAGGCATCTGCGTAACGAGAAAGGATGAGATAAAATGAGGAGGAGGAGGAGGAGAAGTAAGAGGGAGAAAAAAGAGAGAAGGGTAAGAGTAAGATTTAGTAGGGAGGATGAAAGAAAGAAGGTGAGGAATAGAAGGAGGAGATGAAAAGGTGAGAGGTTACGGGAGAAAAGAGTGAGAGAAGATATAAACGAAAGAGAAAAAAATGATTGAGAGTGACAAAGAAGAAGTTCATCAATACAAAAAAAGAAGAAAATGCATAAACAAAATGAAACGAAAGAAAGAAAGAAAGAAAGAATAAAGATAATACAAAAACGTTGCCATGTGAGAAAAAAAGGAATACGTAATGAAAATATAAAATAAAGAGAGAAGGAAAGAATAAAGCAAATGAGAGAGAAACGAAGAAATAAAAAGGAAACAAAGCAAAGACAAGAAAGAAAGAAAGAAAGAAAAAAAAGAAAATGGAATAATGAAGACAAAAGAAAGGGAGAAAGATAGAACAAAGAAAGTCAATGGAAAATGAGAGAAAAATAAAAAGCAAGCAAGCAACAAAGAAAGAAAGAAAGAAAGAAAGAAAGAAAGAAAAAATGGCGAAAAATCAAAAATGCAACCATGAGAGAAAGAAAGAAATAAGTAATGAAAATATGAAAAAAGAGAGAAGGAAAAAGTGAAACAAATGAGAGAGAAGCGGAGAAAAAAGGAAACACCGCAAGCGAAGAAAGAAATCACAAGAAAAAAAGAAAGAAAGACAGAAAGAAAGAGAAAATGGAATAATGAAAGGATGAAGACAAAAGAAAGGGAGAAAGAACAAAGAAAGTCAATGGAAAACGAGAGAGAGAGAAATAAAAACCAAGCAAGCAACAAAGAAAGAAAGAAAGAAAGAAAGAAAGTAAGTAAGTAAGAAAGAAAGAAAGAGAGACAAAAAATAAAATGAATTTCACTGCGAAGGTCATTTTTCTTAAATTTCTGAATCGAGGTCATTGTGACATAATTGAAGATTCTTGTTTCTTATTTTCATTAAAAAGATTCCGATCGCTGTAGTTAACGGTCTTCTTTCTGGGACAATTTTCCATGACTGGGTTAGCGAACTGGTTTCTTTAATGAGCTGTCATTAAAACATATGTTTTTCGCAGTTAGTTGTTACTCCCCCATGGAAGCATGATGTCATCATTATTATATTTCTTGAGGAAACCTAATAATAATAATAATAATAATAATAATAATAATAAGAAGAAGAAGAAGAAGAAGAAGAAATCGGAATCTCAAAAATGTGGCACATGGGAACATCAACAATCCTTGTCGTAGTTAGAGCCCTCGGATTGTTTGGGAAAGATTTCAGTAGACTAATTGAAGGGATTCCTGGAAACTGATGCCTCAAAAAAATACAAAAAAAAAATGTTCTAACAAGTACAGCCCGCACTTTATAAAGGGCTTTATCTATGTAAAATATTTTTTTTTTGTCAGTGTCATGATGCCATTTCTAAACTTAGGTCTCTGAGCGGGACCCGGAAAGAAATGCCATGTAAACGCCAGAAATCAAAGGAAATAAAACAATAATAATAATAACAACCATCTATATAGTCTTCGGCAATTTTCTGAATGATTTCAATGGTCATCATCTAAGCTGTGTACATTATGAACAACTGCCGCATTTTGTGGAAATTGATGGTCGACTCATTAGTCCACGATGGATCGTCTGCATCGTGTTCAGATTCAGAAACAGAATCATTTTTTTCCAGGAGAGATAAATATAGCGGTTGTCCAGGAAAATCACCTGGTCACATTCCTATCACGAATCTTGGAGACATCATGAAGGAGCTTTTCGGAAATATAATCTTGGACCTGTGTAAAAGGCAGTCATGTTGTGGAAAACATTTTCAATTTTAGATTGGTAAAGTTTCGGAGTAATAGAAAACTATCAAAAAATGTTTCCAAGGTTCACCGCCACGTCGCTTGGTGTCAAGAAAACGCCGACTACATTTCCGCTTAGAGGAGTAGCTCTATACAATCACCAAAAAAGGGATGTCCTGTTTGCCGTACATTTTTGCTTCTCGTGCACACCTGTATCCACGTCCACCTTTTTTGACTTACAATCTAGTTGTATGCTTAAATTCATGCACTCGAGATACCAAAAGAAGAGAGCTAATTAGAATATTAGAATATTCGTCTATATTTCTGAGATGAGGTATTATGTACGCTATTTATATTATTCGGACTATTGTCCTCATCTTTGTCACCATATTTATTACAACGTTTCGACCCTTCAGTATCTGTCTATATTTCTGAGATGAGGTATTACGTACACTATTTACATTATTCGGACTATTGTGCTCATATTTGTTGCCATATTTATTACAACGTTTCGGCCCTTTAGTATCTGTCTATATTTCTGTGAAGAGTTATTATGTGAACTATTTACATTATTCAGACTATTGTCCTCAAATTTATCACCATATTTATCACAAAGTTTCGTCCTTTCAATATCTGTTTATATTTCTGAGATGAGGTATTATGTACATTTTTTATATTATTTGGTCTATTATCCTCATCTTCGTCGCCATATTTATTACAATGTTTCGGCCATTCAGTATCTGTCTATATTTCGGAGATGAGGTATTATGTACACTATTTACATTATTCGGACTAATGTCCTCATCTTTTTCACCAGATATATTACAATGTTTCGGTCCTTCAGTATCTGTTTATATTTCTGAGATGAGATATTATGTACACTATTTACATTATTCGGACTATTCTCCTCAACTTTGTCGCCAGATTTATCACAAAGTTTCGTCCCTTCAATATCTGTCTATACTTCTGAGATGACACTATTTACATTATTCGGACTATTCTAAATGGATGAGGATGATACGAAGAATGTAGTGTCGATAAGTTAAGGTACCTTGCATATTTCTAAAATCCATATTTTACATGTTTTTTTTTTCTCCATTGGTTTGAAACCAATTCACTCAGAAATATTTGTGCAAATATTTCGATTATGGTATTATCAATAGGATCCTTTCGGCATTTATTAAATTTCGAGTTTGGCATAAGGCCACATATTCAAATGATGGGAGGCCTCAAATGTTGAGATTTTGAGTGTGTCCAATATCAACTTCTGGACAATATTTACATTATTCGGACTATTGACCTCATCTTTGTTGCCATATTTATTACAACATTTCGGCCTTCTTCAGGTGGTTGGAATGTCGAACTGAACCCTTTATTTCGCTCACTAGGGTTGACTATTCTAGTTCCACGTGCCATTTTTAATGGATGTCAGTTATCAGTTATCTCCTGTTAATTCATCTCTCCACGTTCTCCACTTTGGGTCCTGTCACTGGAACTAACCAACACCTTTATCCACTGTGCCATGTGTCCATGAGGACATCTGGGTATGAATTTCTGGGTATTGTAAACCTAATGTCTTCAGCAACCATTTTTTACCAGTGCTGATATTGCAATTTTTTACAGTATTTATAGAAAAGACTGAGAGAAGCAACGTCACAGCAGTGGGAAAGTGTTTGAAGTCGAGATCCCGGTTCAGGGCCGATAGTAGTTACAGACTTTGGATTTTCTCGAGAATCTCTCTATATAGCAGGAGAACTAAATCGGATGTGGTTGCATTATTCAAATCACTGGCCAATGGTAGATTTATAAACGTACAAGATGGATTATGACAAGAAAAATTGTCTGGCTTGAAACAGTGAACCAACTTTCTTATATTCAATATAATCATTTTAAATTATGTCAGGGCAAAACGTGAGATCAACAAGGAGAAATGAGCTGTTCTCGTGGAGGTTAGCATCAGCCATACTGACGGAAGAAAAAAAGAGGGTCCTATGAGGAATAAAAGATAGCGTTTTGGATTCACTTGAGGTAATTTTCGCCAAATCAGTTTGCAATCTTTTACAGTAATTAAAACGTTCAATAATTCATTAGCGCTAAATAATTAATAAATATATAATTCATTTTAATTTCGCATATAATTAATTTGCGAGATCAAACAAAACGCATTGGAATTGTCTTCCGATAAAGAGTTAATTAGTTTGGCCGATTTTCTTTGTCAACCTGTGTGCTATTGAACGTTCAGTTCTTTTGTGGAGTGCCCAATGAGGATCGAAACATGAGACCTCTTATGTCGCGAGTTGGAATCATATTTTAAATAAATAATTATATATATATATATATATATATATATATATATATATATATATATATAATAAATTAACTGATTTAAAATATGGCTTCTTCGCTACACAGTAATAACCATGCTTCAAAAACCGAAGCTAAAAACTTCAAATAATATTTAAAAATGAAATGAAGCTAAAAAAAATGGGAGCTGGTAATATACATACTTATATTTGATATGTAATAATAATTTTTAATAATTTAAGTAATTCTATTACATTTACTTAATTTAAAAAGAAATATAGTCTATTAGTAATTAAGAGTAAAAATAATATTTTAAAATTGTAGTTCAATAAAACGTATTCTAACCCAAACACCCCTTTTAGAAAGAATCTTTAAGTATACAAGTACGAATTTAATGGAAAAAATGACGAACAATTTTTTGTCGTTAATAATAAAAATAAACAAACAAAAAAAAAAGACGACATGCGTTTAACGGATGTCAAAATTCGTTTGAAAATACACCCCTACCCTCCCTAAACTTAACCTCTTTTTCGAACGTAACTCATAATTGATACAACAATAGTTAATAAAAATGAACACGCTGCCACCCCTGTCTAAATGATTGGATTTCTCTGTATCCTTCGAAACAAGAAATTATGAATTTATATGTGCGTTTAACACCCAGTAAAGTTAAAAAATAAGTTATTCCAAAATTCGCTTAAAGATGAAACAGAACTAATACTTTTAATTTAATTATATAATTTATTTTGAAGTTTTTAGCTTATATTTTACAATAGAGAATCCGAAGGTTTAAAAATTCTATATTGGTAATACTAAGACTTATTTCAAAACACGCTGGTATCAACACATATCGTCTTTCTAAATATTTTTGAAGGATGAAACTTAAAACTCCTAAAGTGAAATGGAATTTTTTTTTAATCGACAAGAACATGTAGAGATCCTTATATGAATCCTGTTTCTTGTGTTTACACGAAAAATTTTAAATTATCAGGTTCTTTGATAAAAATGTTTTATAATATCAAAGATCCGATTTAGCGAAAAATTGTAAACATAATCTACCTTTAAACTAACGACTCACTTAGACTTGGCATTTGATAATGTTTTTTCTTCGTTTTAGTTAAATTGTGTTGCACCATATATGGCTTATCTTTCTATTTGTAAAATTACATTGGATTTAAAATAAGTTTGTATTACTCGCCTGTTAGTACGGATGTATTGGTATTTGGTTGGTATTTTTGACATTTCACATTGATTTGTTTTTATTAACATCTTATGAAGAATCTTTATTCAACAGTTGCATATTAATTCACCAAGTAATTCTATACGTTTAGATTATTTACTGGTTTCTTAAAGGAGCTATTTATTTGTCATCTATAAAAAATTATGGTAGGTAACTCACGAAGTATATAACTTGTTTAACATTTTGTTAAATTACCTCTCCACACCATATTTTTTAGGAATTGACATTGTCTAATTTGTCTAATTTATGCATCCATAAACATCTGCTCTTGTTTACTGTCTGTGCTGCCGTTAGCTACCAATATACGGCTCATGACTCATTTAGAAGAAATAATTTTTTTAGTTCATGCTTCTTCGCTTAGTTTAAATTTCGGGTAGATCATATTTGATTGGTTGATACAGAGTAAAGCCCACAAACCTTATAACCCCACTTTTTTTTTCTTTTTTCGTGAAAAGAGATTGTATTTTGTTGTTAAATTTAAATAAATCGTTCACTCGGCAGTAATTTACAATCGCCTTTATTTTAAAGTGTGTGAATGTGGTCTTAAACTCACGCGCAAAACAACAAAAACACAATCAGATTATAATACATAAGCACCCAGACATAATTAGATACGCACACACACACACACACGCACACACACACACATACACAAAAAAAAAAACAAAAAAGGGGGGGGGGGCGAAAAAGCACAAAATAAAAAAGGAAAAGAAAGGGAAAAGAAAAAAATATATATACATGTATTGTCAAATGACCGGATATATTGTAGCGTCTTGTCGAACGTAATTTCAATGAAGAAATGAATTGAATAAACATATATATTTTTTCTTTTCTCAATAATTTTGTAGTTTTTAAACTTAATAGTGATTAAATTTGGATTTTAAAATTGCCAGTTTTTAATTTTAATATTAAATTTTATCATATAATTTTATAATTATTGGTTAGTAAAATTTATTTTTAATATTACACGTATTTTAAAGATCTGAATAGCTATTATAACATGATTTCGTTGTCAAGCTTTTGAATCTTTCAATACTTGGTTTTTGATTGGTTGTTCTAGCTTTTATAACAATGTTTCCCCCTAGTGTAGGATCGTTAATTAATCTGAAACTTTTAAAACCATTTATTTTATTTTCAACATCATCACTTGATAAGACACAGAGTGTGTTGAAACAAAATGGCTATTTTTGTAGTGATTTTATAACATACTTATGTTATAATTTTTTTTTATAAATAATAATTATATCTGCTCTACTTTGTATTGAGCACTCTTTAAAGAATAGTAATTGTTGGTTATTGGAATTCATTCCGTATATACCAATTATATACTTGTATATATATATATATATATATATATATATATATATATATATATATATATATAGTTATGAAGAACTTGGTAATCCGTATGGGTAATCCCAAGGAGGGTGAAATCCTGAGAGCTCAATGTAAATCCAGAGCTAATATTTAAATATATATATGTAGGGTTCGATAAATTATTTTGTCGTCTAAATTGCCCAAAATTTAAAGTTACACTGATATCTCATTTTTAGAGATATATTTACCAAAATTACACAATTTATTCAATAAAATCGCCTTTGGCTTCAACCTCAGTCTCCAGACGACTTCGGAATGCTCTGCTACATTCCTGGGTGGTTTATTTTTTGGCGGTACAATGAGTTTTGTTAGTCTCTCGTTCAACTACGTCTCACACATAATAATCAAGTCGGTTTCAGTCTGGGGAGTTATGTGGCCAGATATAAGGTGTGATGTGGTCGCAACAATTGTCTAATAGCCATGTCTGGATTCTTCTGCTTGTGTGAGATGGGGAAGAGTCCTGTTGTCAGACATAGTGTCTTACAGCAGCCACCCTCTTGACCCAGAGCAGTACTATCTCCTCAAAACCTGTAGGCCTCCGTGTGGAGTCTGAGGCTCTGTGAGAAGATGAATGGGGGTATAACTTCGCCATCACTAGTGATCAATCTAAGCACCATGTTGTTGACTGGATATATCATCCAACTCCTTATGAATCCTCTACACTGTCCTCAGATTGACATTCAGACACTCTAAAATGTTCGTATCGGAGCTTCCGGTGCGAATGCCAAGCAGTACAGCATACTGTTTCCCAATTTATGGCCGAGTGAATTATTGTTCTCTTTTTCTCACAGACGGTGCCCAACTAACCCTATTTTATTGGGAAGTCAATAAAATCAAATAACAAAGAACACGCATTAAAAATATAAATTGGCGATAATTTACCCATGTGTACATATGTCGCAACATAGTTTTTGTTTTATGTCTGGTTGTCAGTTCTTTAGTCTGTTCTAAACACCTAGGCACATCACTCTGTTCTAAACACCTCAGTCTGCTCTAAACACATACACATCCCAGTCTGCTCTAAACGCCTAAACACGTCGCTCTGTTCTAATATGGCGATAATTTACCCATTGCACCCTGTGTATATATGTCGCAACATACTTCTTGTATTTGTCTAGTTGTCACTTCTTTAGCTCAAAACACATCAGACTTTTCTAAACACGTCAGTTTGCTCAAAACACATCAGTCTGTTCTAAAACACCTAAACACATCAGTCTTTTCTAAACGCATAAACATCCCGATCTGTACGAAATACCTAAACACATCAGTCATTTCTAAACACTTAAACATCGCAGTCTGTTCTAAACATATAAACATCCCAATCTGTTCGAAACACCTAAACGCGTCTGTCTGTTCTAAACACCTAAACGCACCAGTCTGTTCTAAACACCTCAGTCTGTTCTAAACACATAAACATCCCAGTCTGTTCTAAACACATAAACACATCAGTTCTTTCTAAACGCCTAAACACCTCAGTCTGTTCTAAACATCTAACACCTCACTCTATTTGAATAGCTGTGGAACTTACACTGATAAACTCGTCTCGTTTAATTAGTGTTTAAGTCCAGGTTTACCGTTTCTCTAAGGCTGATTTTCAAAGCCCTCATTTCCCAGATCATTGTTGTATACGACACACCCAAAATACTCATTACAAACGTGCAGTTATCAAATCTGCAATGACTATATGGTGAACATATTTATCTAATTCTTATCTTTAATATAATTATGTAACATGTCCTTTCAGTAATGAGTCATAATGGCTCTCCACAACTTCCTTTCTTTTTTGCTTGTAGTAGCTTTTGACACTTTTTTGTCTGCTATCTATTCACTCACACTAGTTAAGTAGGTAAATTGTTGTTTCCTCTTGCTGTGATGACCTTCAGTAAGTCCTGTTTGTGCTAAATTTGCCAAATACTCTTTCCTCATTATTTGTCTATACAATTACAGTTTTCAATTTCTGATTATATATATCATTGATATATATATATATATATATATATATATATATATATATATATATATATATATTTCTAAGTATCAGGATCCCTTTATTTTCTACTTCTCTTTAAACTTACGTATTGCTAACCTTTCATCAGTAAAACCCAATATCTTTCACTTCAAGTATCATTTTAATCTGTGAGAAAAAATATCCACCATTCACTGTTCAGCATTATTTTTTTCCTACATAGTTTTCTCATCTTTTAATATTTTGCTTAGTTTCTGAAAGACATTTTCCCCTGTTCATATGCGCCTTCAGATTATTAAGGAAGGTGTTGATTAAATGGCGACAAATGTTATTTCCGTAAATTCATCAGTAAGTTAGTTATGTGCCATGCGTG
>CAHIKZ030000435.1:3895000-3897500 GCA_903632075.3 Acanthosepion pharaonis | reverse complement strand
ATATATATATATATATATATATGTATATATATATATATATATATATATATGTATGTATATATATATATATATGAGCTTGCTGTCATTATAAAACCACTACTAATATATATATATATATATATATAATAACTTAACTGATTTAAAATAAGTTTTTTCGCTACACAGTAATAACCATGTTTCAAAAATGGAAGCTAAAAACTTCATATTTAATTATATAATTGAATTAAAATTATTAGTTCTGTTTCATCTTCAAGCGAATATTGGAATAACTTATTTTTAAAATTTACTGAGTTTTAAACGCACATATAAATTCATGATTTCCTGTTTCCAAGGATATAGAGAAATCCAATCATTCAGACAGGGGCGGTAGCGTGTTCATTATATATATATATATATATATATATATATATATATATATATATATATATATATGAGTTCAAGACATGGATTTAATCCGGCAAAATGATTACTTAAGAAACCAGGAACCAATATGAAATCATTTATAAATTCTCGCTATTAAATTTAGCGGTAAAAAAATTTCGGATGAAGCTAAACAATCATGTCAAATTTATAAAGGTTTTTAATAAATATTCATATATATATATATATATATATATATATATATATATATATATATATATATATATATGTGTGTGTGTGTCAGAAGAATCATCTAGAATTAATCTACTACTTGTGCACATCAGAAAAGTGCTCCATGACATATTGAATGACATAAATTTACAAAAGCTTAAATAGCATTTTTCAACCTGATTAAAAGCGTGAAATTGTCATTTGTGGTCGGTCACTGTTGGTCACAAATTTGATTCACACACACACACACACACACACACACACACACACACACACACACACATATATATATATATATATATATTATTCCAGGTCTTCTTCGGACTAATTTTATTATGTTGGTAGGACGATGCACACACTCACACACACATATATATATATATATATATATAGATGGATTGGAATAGACTGAGGTAAACAGAGAGATTGGAATAGACTGAGATAGATAGATAGATAGATAGATAGATAGATAGATAGATAGATTGGAATAGACGTAGATAGATAGATAGATAGATAGATAGATAGATAGATAGATAGATAGATTTGAATAGACGTAAATAGATAGATAGATAGATAGATAGATAGATAGATAGATAGATTGGATTAGACGTAGATAGATTGGAATAGACGTAAATAGATAGATTGATGGACTGGAATAGACTGAGATAGATAGATGGATGAATGAAGGAATGAAAAAGTATAAGTTTACTAAATTCTTTCTTGGGTGGCTATTCTTGTGACCAACCCCATTTCTCCACAAGGCCATATAGCAGTTGAGTGGAAAGACGAGTGAATTATTAACGGTGTTAATTGTATAGCACACCTGAGCAAAAAGCAAACTCTACCGAATTACTAATTCGTATGTGAGTCCTCGACGAAGAATGCACACCTTTTATACATATAGAAACAAAAAAAGAATTAAGCAGGTATTAAAAAAAAAAAAACGAAAAACAAAAAAAAAAAAAATACTAGCGCACACAGAATCTTGATGTCTGCATTCTTTGCGAGTTGGGAATTCAAATATAGCTGAGGTCAATTTTTTTACCTTTTATGGTCGCTTATAGTGGATTACGTAACAATAAGAGACATTGTGGCTAGAGTAGAATTTTATGTAACTTTATATGTATGCCTATATGTGTGTACGTGTGTGATTGAATATATGAATTACATTTGTTGCATCAACTACTTGTCGATAGCAGCTAATTTTGAAGTATTGTATGGCAAATAGTATAATAAAGTGTTCAATATTATGAAATAGGGAATTGATTGTAAATATAAAATGTAAATTATTTACACTATTTATATTTGGATTGTGGTTACTATTTTTGATGTGTTTATCACAACGTTTTGGGTGTTGTGTCCTCCGGACTTCCTCAGGTGTAAATGAAGGACAAATATCCGGATATAAATAGTGCAAATGCACAGGTAATAAATCCGTTGGTATATAATCCAAGTGGATCGTAATAATATAAAATATTAAAACTGATCCACAAAAAGAGCTCAATGTATTTATTATAACAGAGCAAATATTATATAAAATAGAAATCCAAGATTACCTCATTCAAATAGATATTTCGACCTACAAAATCTACTACTGGGCCTTGTCAACACAGAGGTGTAAAGAAATAAAATAGAAGTTTACAATTTTAAACATTTAAAGAATAAAAGAAGAGGAAAAAAAAGAAAGATTTAATTGCAACATCCTTTTTATTCCCTCTTTATTTTTTCTTTCCTCTTTCTCTCTTTTTTTATTTTTATTTCTTTTTAATTTTGATTGATATATATATATATATATATATATATATTTTACGTCATTTTTTATGTTTATACATTCTTTTTATAGATAAAAATATTTAAGTAAATGTTCTGTAAGAAACAGTATTAATAACATTTACAGGCCTGAATGTCC
>CAHIKZ030000435.1:3882500-3890000 GCA_903632075.3 Acanthosepion pharaonis | reverse complement strand
ACTGCTCTCTATTAATCACCACAGAGAGCCTTCCCTTCCTCCATTAGAATGTCTGACGCTCAACTTCTCGAGAGCAACTCTCTGCGGCTTCTCGGTCTCACGTTGACTGCTGACCTGAGATGGAATAAATACATCGAGTCAATTGCCTCGTCCACTGCGAGGAAAGTTGGCTCCCTGAGCCGCGCTAGGAAGTTTTTCTCCCTGAGTCGATCCTCCAGATATACAAATCCACAATTCGCCCTTGCATGGAGTATTGCTGCCATATGGTCTGGCGCCCTTCTGTTTGCCTCGGGGTTCTTGATAGGCTCCAGAAGCGGATATGCAATATGGTTGGCCCTGCCCTGGCGTCTCGTCTACAGTCACTTTCTCACAGACGCACCGTCGCCTCCCTCTGTCTGTTCTATAAATACTTTCATGGAAATTGCTCCGAGGAACTGTATTCGCTGGTTCCCAAACTTCATGAGTTCAAGCGCCCTACGAGGCTGGCATCCCGCTCTCACCCCCTCACTGTCGAAACTCCTAAATGTAGCCGTCTCTTCTACTCTAATAGCTTCATGTCTCGCACCTCTCGCCTGTGGAACTCTCTTCCCTTCTCCTGTTTCCCTGAGAGTTATAATCTCCAGCTATTCAAGTGTAATGTCAATCGACATCTCCAGTTGCCTTAATCTATCTACTACCCTCATCCTTTCTTCTATCACTCCTATCTGATCTTCCTATTTTCTGTAACCCCTTGCGTCCTAGTGGCTCTCCGCCTTGCTTGGGGTGAAATGCTTTAAAAAAAAAAAAAGTTACGCTATATAACATGTAGTTAATTATAAGTATTTTAAAATGGGGATTACTTTTCGATCACCCTCTATATATACGCTCGCTCTTATTAAATCTATAATTTGATAATTATCGATGTAGGTATGTAGCAATATCAATGCTTAGATGAGAGCAGTATGTTTACGATCAAATATACACGCACAAACATCTATTTAGAAGACGTTACGTCTTTCTGGAAGCAATCGTTTGTTTTCATTCATTCATCTTTAATATATTTTTTCCGATTTTTTTTAAACAATTTTACTTCATCAATGTTCCTTCAACTTTGTTTCTTTTCGCTAAACATTTATTGACTTCAGTCAATCTTGGAAGAAAGCCATTTTTTTCAAAGAGTGCATTGGAAATAACAAATATACCGTCTATTGTTTTCGCAGTTCTTCGCTGACTTTCTTTTTCTTAAGGCCGAATTATTTGCCTCTGTTACTTCCTTCTTTTTTTATATCCGTGTCTGTTTCTTGAAAGTTTCATCAGAGATTACAATTTGCTTGTTTGTATCTCGTTTTACTTCATCATTTATCAACTTCAGTTTTTAATCTCATTTAACTTGACGTCTTTCCTTTGATCTTTGCTTTCAAAATATTTTAGCGACTGAATAACCATCTCTCGACCGCAAATTTTCATTGCATCAACTAGCAGCTGGGAATAAAAAGTCGGTATAACTAGGAACAAAACAGTCTAATTACATTTTATCGTTATTAATTGGTACAGACTGCATTTTTATACGCGAGAAGTATTGAATAATTTCCATTTTTAATGTTAACTGTTACTTTCAATGTCTATAAGTTAGGCCTCGTTTTTCACAATTTGATTTTTAAAAGTTTCACATACTTCCATCTTTATAGCCGTATTTTCTTGAATACCTTTAGAGAATGACACAGTAGACACTAAAGAAAGGAACTGAAAATTTGGAGCGGATTTATTTGTTTGGGAAATCTTAGAACGGTAGACGAGAAATAAAACATGGCGTTTACTGACGAGTTATTGTTTGTTGTCTGATTTAATCAATGTTAATTCTCTGTCATCCGCCGAGAGTTGTAGCGAGAAAATTCGTGATTTAAAAAAAAAAATCATTCGGAATAAAGTGTCTCTCCATGTCACTATTGAAGCAATTCAATAATTATATAAATTAGAACTAAATGTAGAACTGGTTGTTCGGTCAATGAATGCTAAACAGCTAATATTAAAATTTCTGTTACTAATATGAATGTTATTTTGAAAACAGTGAGTTAAAATAATAAAATATGGTATCGACGTTATATTTACACTGTTGTGCTTCATATGACATGACCAGTTGTGTAAAGATTAGGTTTATCAGAAGGGCCTGCGAAACATCACTTTCTGTACGTGAATTTGTATCAGTTTGTTTATATCTATCTAAGTGCATCAATAGCAGTCTGTTCATATCTATCTATCTATCTATCTATCTATCTCTCTATCTATCTATCTATCTATCTATCTATCTATCTAAGTTCATCAGTAGCAGTCTTTTCATATCTATCTATCTGTCTGTCTTTGTAAGTGCACCTGTATCAGTCTATCTATATCTATCTAAATGCATCTGTGTCAATCTATTCCTATCTATCTATCTATCTATCTATCTATCTATCTATCTATCTATCTGTCTGTCTGTCTGTCTGTCTGTCTGAATGCATATGTATCAGTCCATCTATATCTATGTGCATCTGTATCTTTCTGCTCATATATCTATGTCAGCCTGTTCATATCTATCTGTCTCTGTCTCTGTCTCTCTCTCCTCTCTCTCTCTATATATATATATATATAGTTGTACATACAACTATATATATATATATATTTCTAAGTGCATCAATAGCAGTCTGTTCATATCTATCTATCTATTTATCTAGCTAGCTAGTTAGCTAAGTTCATCAGTAGCAGTCTCTTCATCTATCTATCTATCTATCTATCTATCTATCTATCTATCTATCTGCATCTGTACCTTTTTGCTCATATATCTATCTATGTCAGCCTGTTCATATCTCTCTCTCCCTCTCTCTCTCTCTCTCTATATATATATATATATATATATATATATATATATATAGTTGTATATACTCATGCATAATTTTCTTCATCTATTTCCTTGTTTTTGTAACTAGCCATGCATTTAAATGAGTTTATCGTCTTTTATGTTGTAAATAATAATAATAATCTCTCCTTATTTAACTTTGTAAGTTATTAAATAATATTTAACATTTTCTTCATTAATCCCAATCGTTTATAATTTCATTTGTTACTATTTTTATTTCTGCCCGCAAAAACGAGAATCTTAGTTTATTCAGCATTTATTAATGCAAACATCCCTGTGACAATTTCATGGTCTTTCTATTTGAATAGTATTAAGAATATTAATTATTAACTTGAATGATTGAATAAAATCTTTGCGATGTCTACCACTGTAATTTAGCCATAAGAATTTTCAGAATTGCCTCGAAAATTTTGGGGCTTAAAAACCTGAAGAAAATATTGTAATAATAAGAAGAATAAAGGTCATTATTAAAGATGTAAGAGGGTACAAATGAAGAGAGTAAAACTGATTAGATTTTTAATTTCACTCGCGTAGACGTTAAATACGTGAGAATTACATCCTCTTTTGTATTTTCCTTTTGTTTGTTTGTTTGTTTCATTCTTTTCTCCTTTCTTTCTTTTCTCCTTTCTTTCTTTCCTCCTTTCTTTCTTTTCTCCTTTCTTTCTTTCCTCCTTTCTTTCTTTTCTCCTTTCTTTCTTTCCTCCTTTCTTTCTTTCTTGCATTTTTCTTTTATGTTTTTTCTTTTTATCACATAATTTATTTGTTTCCTTTTTTCATTCTTTCTTTCTTTCTTTTTAAATTTCTTTCTTGCTTGCTTGCTTTCATTCCTCCTTTCTTTCTTTCTTTCTTTCTTTCTTTCTTTCTTTCTTTCTTTACTTCTTTCTTATTTTCTTTCTTTCTTTACTTCTTTCTTATTTTCTTTCTTTCTAAATTTCTTTCTTTCTAAATGTCTTCCTTGCATTTTACTTTGTTATTTTCTTTTTATCACATTCTTTCTTTGTTTCTTTCTTTTTTCTTTCTTTCTTGATTGCTTGCTTTCTCTCCTCCTTTCTTTCTTTCATTCATTCTTTCTTTCTTTCTAACTTTCTAAATTTTTTCTTTCCAAATTCTTTTCTTTCTAAATGGCTTCCTTGCATTTTTCTTTCTTTTTATCACATTCTGTCTTTCTTTCTTTCTTTCTTTCTTTCTTTCTTTCTTTCCCTTTCTCCGAACCATACAGCCACATTGATATATATCTTCTTCTGTTTTATGGTCAGAGGAAAGTTAAGTTATTACTGGTTTATCCTCGCAATCAAACATGAAGAATCCATTGTTTATCTGAGGCAATGGCAAAGACGTACGTACAAAGAAACGGAAGTGACCAGAAGAATGATAATATCAATAACCCTCCATTTATTAATAATGTGTGATGTCAATTTTTTTAATATTTCGATATCATTGTCCGGCCTTTCATTAAAATATTCTTTTTCTATTTCTTTTCAGGTGAGTGAGAAATTTCATCTTACTTTCGGTAATGTACGATTTTTTTTAAAAAAAACAAAACATTCTTACTTTTATTCTTTTTTGATAACTTTTATACAGAAGTTGAATCAGCACTTCTTCTCATATCATGCAATTCAGGCATCGTTCTGTCATGGTAAGTGTCTCTCGAAGATGGTAAATTCTTCTGTGAAGACATTTTGCATAATTCTTCTTCTTCTGTGTGTTGTTTCCCTTTCGGGGCGTTGGAGAGCATGGGGAAAGAAAATTGGAAAGGTTTCCCAGTTGCGTTTCCCATGAGTTGCAATGTTTTCTTTGTCATAGCTTGCTATCTATGCTAGAGAACCCAGTCTATCCTGCTATTTAATAGATAGTTTTGAGAAAAGAGACTGATTCATACCATTTCGAAAGATATTTATATTAAAGTGAACGGAAGTTGGATGGAATTGCACACGGCTCGCCGAAATACCTTACCGATGCAAAAAGATTTACGCATCATACAATTAACTATATATATATAGAAATATATATATATATATATATATAAATATAAAAGCGAACATTGAAGTCAACACTTACAGGCAACAGGCTGTTTCATGCTAGACGCAATCGTCAGGCCACGAGTGTTGTTTTTTTCTCGGCTATTTATATATACGCGTCAGTGGTGCATTGTGGGTAGTCTATTTGGCGGTTATCTTGCCGGAAGTCGTGTATTTGTTTATTTATTTGTTTTAAATTATTTTGCTTGTTTTTATTTATTCTTATTTTTAATTTTTTTACTTCATTTCTTATGTTATATATTTATTTATTCTTATTTTAATGTTTTTTTGTAACGTAGCAAAAATTTGTTTATATCGCTTATTTAATAGTTTTGTCTTAGTTTTAGAAGATAATTAGAGCTATTTATTCACTTTTGGGGTTGATTGCTGTAGTTTATTCTAACTATTATTTGGGCGCAAGCAATTATATATACATACATACATATATATATATATATATATATATATATATATATATATATATTTGAAATACAATATAAGATAGTATGTTGTAAAAGAGGCTGTAAATAGACACGTTTAAGAAGGCGCAATCCAAATTTGGGTTGTAGAGCAAAATGTTATTAGGAAACTAAAATTCAAGCTACCACGCTACCCAGGTTTCATTGTTATGTACCCTCAGGCAGGTAGGATAATGATTTTAGTTTAAACCACGAACTTTATATACGAACATCGGAATATTTGTGGCAGAACTGAAGAGGAAAATATATATATATATATATATATATATATATATATATATATATATATTAAATTATCTTATGATTCATCTATCGTTCGCTTTACACAACTCCTTGGGATTGTTTTTTTTTCTAAATGTACTCATTCTCTTTCATTTGTAGTAAATTCTGCTTCTTAGTGTCATTATCAAATTGCTTGGGGTGACTTATATATATATATATATATATATATATATATATATATATATATATATATATATATATATATATATATATATAGTGTGTGTGTGTTTAAATATATTATGGTTCGTCTGTCATCCTACTTTGTCTTCTGAACAGAAATATAGTTTTATCCCTTAGTATATGTTTAGGATTGGGTTTTTATAAATGTTTTCATTCTCCTGCTTCTTACTATCATTATGAAATTGCTTGGGGTGAATTACATATATATATATATATGTATGTATGAATAAAGAAATATACTCTTAAGGTGTGCTATATTTATGGGATAAAAGTACTCAATATCAGAGAGAACGTGTGTAAATATAAAAGTGAACATAGAAATCAACACTTAGAGGCGACAGTCTGTTTCATTCTAGACGCAATCGTCAGGCCACCGGTGGTTTTTTTTATCTCGGCTATTCATGTATAAATATATAATATAATATGTATTATATATATATATATATATATATATATATATATATATATATATATATTGGGATCAAATAATGAATGCTAAAATAAAAACAGATGAGAAATGCTTTAGTATCTGTCTATATTTCTGAAATGAGTTATTATGTACACTATTTACATTATTCGGACTATTGTCCTCATCTTTGTCGCCATATTTATTACAACGTTTCGGCCGTTGTACGTTCTCGTCTTTATTTCGCTCACTGGGATAGACTGTTCTAGTTCCTTAAGAACACATGGCACAGGTGTTGGTTAGATCCAGAGTGTGAGTTCAATACCCGTTTAAGGCAGTGGAGAACTTTCAGAGGGGAATTAACAGGAGATAACTGATAACTGACATCCATTATACACGACACGTGGAACTAGAATAGTCTACAACTGTGAGTGAAATAAAAGGTTCAGTTCGACATTTCAACCACCTGAAGAAGGCCGGAGCGTACAACGGCCGAAACGTTGTAATAAATATGGCAACAAAGATGAGGAAAATAGTCCGAATAATGTAAATAGGCGGTGTCTTGCCAGTATATATTCTTGATTATTCTCTTAATATCCTCCTCAATCATCTCACGGTTGCTGAGTAGATCTAACAGATCTTTGTAGCGAAGTCTATCAAACGCCTTTGCGTAATCCTTAAAGCACTGGTACACGTCTTTCTGCATGTGTATTGCTTTTTCTGGTAATATTCTGGGCATAAATATTGTGTTCCTTGTTCCAGTGTCTTTCGCGAACCCGCGCTGTTTTTATCCTATCTCCGGTTTGATTCTGCTGTGCGCTCTATTCATTAGAATTCGGATGATGAGTTTTATTATGTGGCTCATTAGTCTTATTGTCTAATGAAGTCCACATTCTTTTGCACCTGATCTGTCGTTATATTACCACTGTTGTAGATTTCATTTGTCTTGTCTATGCCGAACTCATTTAAGGCCATCGTCATCTCTATTACAATTCCGTCTGGCACTGCCGCTTTGTTTCTTTTCAATTTCATGAGTGCAGCTTCCACTTTGGTTTTTAATATGTCTAGTCCATCGTTATTTGTGTGCATTGCTGGTGGTACTCTTTCGTCGTCGACGAGTTCTTCGATATATTTGTTCCATCTCTAAAGGATTTTTCCTTTCTCTAACATTATTGTTCTTTCCATCGATTCCATGCAGTTTTTTGATGAACAGGTCTTTTGTCTTGTTAGTTCTCTTCTTTTTTTAATGTATATCTGCGTATC
>CAHIKZ030000435.1:3872500-3877500 GCA_903632075.3 Acanthosepion pharaonis | reverse complement strand
TGAGTACAGAAATGTGGGATTGGATTCAAAATGCCTTTATAAATATTCCTTCTAATATTGGGCTTCAGTCATGAGGAAGAAGAATTGGCCACAAATTTCTTGTGATCGAGGGCTCAAAATAAAACATTCGACAGTAACCATTGATATATTTTGGATTTCAATACAAAAGGAATCTCCCATATTAGCTAAAAAGACTTTGTCAGTTTTATTGCAATTTTCTACTTCTTATTTATGTGAATTCGTCTTCTCAACCCAAAATAACATCAAAAATAAAAAAAAGCGAGAAAGTCTACGCCCAACTGAAGAATAAATGAGGGTCTGCTTATCGTACATTCGACCAAACATAGAAGAACTTACGAAAATGACAGGCATAGGTTTGACACTAAATAAGCTGCACAAATAGTTGAATAGAAACATTGTTCATAATTGTTCTATTTTTAAATATCTGTTTTTTTTTCATAAAATTAAAATGTATACTCTTCCAAAAATGTTGCTATGTGTGCCGTTGTTATATAGGAATAAAGTGTCTCTGCCGACACTTGAGTTTGAACATAGATCGCCAGTGAACAAACACAGGCGATCCCATTATTGAATTAAGTGGATCACGTGACAATAGAGAATCAGCTTAAGTAAGAATTAGGGTTTGCGCCTAAATGATCGTTATATTTTATGCAGGATGTTGCGTTTGTGGGTTGAACATTGGCAACTCTCACCTTCATAGTTTAGTGTAGGTCGTTTTTTGTTTTAGTTTTTTCTCTTTAGTAAACTTAGCTCGGGGGTGTATGCTCATTGGCCCCTTTTATTTTTTGTCCCAATTGTTTTCTTTTGATTTAATTCCTCCCATCTTTTGGTGGGTAGTGATGTCAGTCCTATAGGTGGATGCGGGGCGTCATTCGTTTCGGGTGTGAATTTCGTAACTGTTTTTGTATTTGAATGAGTGTGTGTTTGAGTGAGTGCTTGGGATGTATGAATGTTGTATATTTTTTTCAAGTCCCGCATTGACTTGGTCCAGTGAACTGATGTTACTGCTACATTTAGGCCTTTGTGTGTGTGTGTGTGGGGGGGTATTACTAACAAAAATGTTGTTTAGTTTCTTTTATATAATTTGTACAAATTTGTAAATACGCATTAGGGATTTTTAAATTTGTTAATTTTTATTTTATTGCCCTCCCCCACAAACAATGAATTGCATATATGGGGACTAGTTAGGACTGCATACAGTTTCTAAGGCATTATGGTGTATAAGGTAAGAATGGTAAGTAAGAATGAGTTGTTTTGGTGAAAGGAATATTGTTTGTATGTTTGGGTCAGTGTTTGCGGCTAGCTAAGTTTAATGATAAGACAGAAGATGACCATCCTTTTCCCACTTTCCCCTTTTCGGCCTTGTGCCACATTTGTACAATTAGTACAATAAATATTATCCCTATATTTTATTCTATACTCTTTTACTATTTGGATCGCATTTCTAGTCTATGTGATATGATGTTGATTTGGGGTTAGTAAACACAAACGCCAAATAACACGTAACAATAAAAAGGGGTTTATTCGGTTGGTAAGTAGGTACAGAAATCGCCTGAGTAGTCTATAACTAGCTCAGCCAAGAACTTCCCCGACTCTGTCTGTCTTTTGACATGCCACTATTTAACGTCTTTGTAGACAAGTTCATCTTCAAGAGGGGTGGTAGGTTTCCTACACAACACTATGTTATTTCTGTAATCTATTCACTATACTACTTCTCTATTCGGATCACTATACTGTGGTTACTTTTCGAGCGAGTATTATCGAAAGTACTATTAATGTGGGTGTTATTCGAAGATGTCTGACACTAGTATTGTTCAACGGCGTATTATGGTTGTATCTGCGATTGCAAAGTCTCTACTACAACGAGCATTACGAAAGTGACAACGAGTATTCGTTGACATCACAAAAGTGACAACGAGTATTCCTTGTCATCACAAAAGCCGTGATATTTTCCTTTGCTCCCAGGTGTGCCGTTGCTTGAAAAAACCGAGAAACACAGACATAAGCACTGATCTGGTCAAACGATTCTTACCATCAATGATCGGACTAGAACCGGTTCTTTAAGCGGGATTTCGCCACAGTCTATGCCGTTTTAATTATATCTATGTGTTATGATGTTGATTTGGGGTTAGTAGAGACAAACGCCAAATAACACGTAACAATAAAAAAGGGTTTTAATAGGTTGGTAACAAGGTAAAGAAATCGCCTGAGTAGTCAATAACTAGCTCAGCCAAGAACTTCTCTGTCTATCTGTCTTAGTATTTATCGATCCACCCACGAGGATTGAATATGGAACAAGGCCGGTTTAATGCGGATATCTCCGAGCCCGTAGGCTCGGCCAAAAATATAGCCTTTGAACCCGCCTAGACGGGTTCAGGCCCTGTCTACCTCCCCGGACGAAACCTTGCCCTTCGGCAAAGGCTCGTCCGGGTTCCTCTCTGCTAACGCAGAGAGTTCGACAGACGACGCTTACAGTCAAAGACTGTATCACGACTCAGACAGACTCGCAGGTCTATCTGTCTTCCCTCATGTCAACTGACATGCCACTATTTAAAGTCTTTGTTCACAGACGCAGACAAGTTCATCTTCAAGAGGGGTGGTAGGTTTCCGACACAACACTATGTGACCTTGTTTGTTTAACCATTTTTAGACATGCGCGTTGTAATTTCCTCTTTTTTTGGGAGGTGGGGTGGCATTTGATTTCTTTCTTTTTTCCAGCTTAGTTTTCTTTCTTTTTTTTTTTCAATTTCATTCATTCCTTTCACCTTCATTCGTCTTTCTCTTTTTCTTTCTTTCTTTCTTTCTTTGTTTCCTTCGTTCGTTCTGTCCTTTTCTTTCTTTCTTTCTTTCTTTCTTTCTTTCTTTCTTTCTTTCTTCCTCGTTTCCGGTTTCCACCATCTTTCGCTATGGAACCATATTTCCGATGCATGATGAAGACAAATTCACTCCCTCCAGCCCTCAACACCCACTCAACATATTCACCTTTATTCTGCCTTTAGTCATTGATATCACAGAAAATCAATATTAATAACCTTGACCCCCAGTTTGTATTTGTTTATTTTTTTAAGTGGGGACCAGTAAATCGATTACAAGGAGATAGAGAGAAACTGATTTCTCAGGGAAAACAAGAAAAAACAACAAATACTATAATTACGATACGATGGATCAAAGACAAAAGCGAAGGTGGAAAAATTCCTTTATCTCCAACGTCCATTATCATCAAGACAAACTATCACTTTGTATTAAAATATCCGTTTAATAGTTTGCAGTATTGCCGTGTTTATTATTGATTAGCGAATTCTCTTGGGCCGTTGAATTGCGAATCAATGAATTGGGTCTGGATTTAGAAAGAAATTATTTATTGTCCATTTTTCTTTTGTTTTTGATAATATATTTTCGTTTTACTTCTGTCAATATTTCGGTTAAATTTTAAATATGTTCTTTCATTATCACTATTAAGACAGTTTTACGCTTTTATAAAGTATGTTAACAATTTACGACAACTTGAATTATTAATTTGCATATTCGTTCTAATTAATGGATTGAATTCAATTGCTAGCCAATCGAAAGACAAAATAAGGAATTCGTATCCAAATTCTGTTTGAAGCTGATGCGAATTTTTCCCTTAAATGTCCTTGGGTGTGGTACACACCTATTCACGTGACCAGGCATCATATTGAGATGTTACAATGAGAGAAATATGCCGGGTGAATATCTTTGATTTAATGTTGCCTTTGTTCAATATGGACGAGAATTGGGAAGGCCGTAGTTAGAGAGAGTATAGGAGGAAGAGAATACTGGGTAGAGAAAACAAAGAAGTGATATATAAAATACGCATACATAGAAATACTTGACTAAACCAAATACAGTAGAATCTCTCATACCCGGAACCCCTCATATAAGGAATACCGCATATCGAGAATTCCGCAAATACGGAATCCCTCATATCTGAAGTGCCTCATATCCGAAATCCTTCATATCCGGAACCACTCATATCTGAAATACCTCATATCCGGAATCCCTCATATGCGGAACCTCTCATTTCTGAAGTGCCTCTTATCCGGAATGCCTCATATCCGGAATCCCTTATATCTGGAGTGCCTCGTATCATGAATCTCGCATATCCGGATTCTCGCATATCCGGAATACTTCATATCTGGAGTACCTCATATCAGGAATCCCGCATATCCGGACATCTGGAGTGCCTCATGTCCGGAACTTCTCATATCTGGAGTGCCACATATCTGGAATCCCTCATACCCGGAATCCCTCATATCCGGAATCCCTCATATCCGGACATGATTTTGATGTGTATATTTGAACTATCATGGGTGATATGGAACTGCTTTGAAATTTCTGTTTTTCAGGAAATTTACTTTGGATAATTGCTTATGCTTATTTCACCCCTAATGGCTTGTATTGATGCAAAATATGATGGCAATAAGAGGAAAAGTACAACTTTGGATTTAGCGCAAAACGTGAAAATTTTAAACAAACAAGACGATGGTGAAAATACATTGTAACTAATGGCTGTGTTCAACAGAGTAAACTCTACTTTCTATAATATAAAATCTTTTAAAGAAGCTATTCTCCAGCGTTCACACTGTCACAATGAACAAGGAAATAAAAAAAAAACATGGTTGTGATGAGACATGGACTGAAATTGAAAAAAAAATATATTAAGAAGGTTGTCAGTTTTATGTAAAGAAAGCAATCATCTATGACGATTGCAATAACTCACGCAGTGTTAAAATGTCTTTCGTTTAAAAAATTTCAAAAACAAAACTCAAACCAAATGCGGAAAAAGTTGAGAATGACATTAGAAGAGAAAGAATCATCATGCAACTGCGATTAAAAATCCTCGTTATATTATTTGTTTTGCATACGTGGCATAATTAATTTAATTTCATTAACATTACATAATTTCTTTTCCCTTAAAATCAATTCTGTTATATTTCACTCACCATTAGCTTCTTTTG
>CAHIKZ030000435.1:3800000-3867500 GCA_903632075.3 Acanthosepion pharaonis | reverse complement strand
TCCGAATAATAATTGAGGATAGAGTAGGAATAGAGATCCGATTAGTAATTGAGAAAATAGCGATACTGTCTTTTTATGTGTTTTCTTATGATCACGTGATCCACTTAATTTAATAATTGGATCTTTTGTGTTTGCTTACTGGCTTTCTATGTTCAGTCTACAGTGTCGCCAGCGAAACTTTATATAGCAATCATTTTTAACGATTGCAGCACCAGAAGGTATAATTTTCTATTCGATACGCACCCACCCGCAAAATTTCGAAAGACTGCTTTCAGCTTCTTTGTTTGCGAACGTTACGTTATTTGTGAAATGTTTTACTAATTATTTATACGGCTTGTCACCCGTTTGTGGATTATTAAATGCAGAAACATTTTTTTTTGGATTGTATGAACAATATTTTTCTTTTGCAAATGTATATTGGATTAACAATTGTTTGAAGATAACAATGATTTTTTTCTTCAGCTGAATGTCTTAATATTTAACCCATGACCGGGGGTAAAAGAGATGGATTCATAACTTTCTCAAGAGATTATTTGTCCATTAAGTGACTGCAATGAACTCTACTGAAATTCGTACTCGAATCTCCGATTTTTCCTCCTGGGCAACTATCCATTTATCTCAGCTGCACATCCATGCTGTCCGAACTAAACCCTTATAAGCCGAACGACCAGGTAACAGATCACATGCTCTGCTGTGCAAAAAGGATTTTAATTATTATTTTAATGTTTATTTGTAATGCGTGCATGTATGTGTAGCTGGCCACTCGTATTCAAGGATAGCCGTCTACTAGGGCGGCTAGCCAATCCCTATTGCAGACGCTTGCTCAGGCACATTTGTGTTTATTCAACACTCACAGAGCCCACCTGTGGTTTATACTGCAACTATGCTGAGCAGACTTTAGTTACAGTTTCTGGGAAAGAGCATGTTATCTAGCGTGATCACCAATTTGAACAAGGCCTGTACGCTCATGCCCTCGTCCACGATGGCTTGTGACTTCGTGCTAACTCCGTCTACCCAATTTCCCTCACAAGGCTTGGGTCAACCCGCGGTATGGTTTTCAGGCACTTTTCAAAGGTGAAGCACTGGGATCATGAAGTCAACTTCCTGCCAAATCGACCATGGTAAGATTCGAACCCGGGCCTCATGGCCAGAATGCAAACGTTCTAACCACTCGGCCACTTGTAATAAAATTTATAATAACCACAGCAATGTTATTGCAATGTTTTCATCACTCTCACGTCACCCTGTTGAAGTTATTGCTTTCTTACACGAGAGATGACAACGATTATAAAAAATGAAATAATAAAAAAAAAAAAAAAAAAAAACTCTCTGTCCTCCGCAACATTAAATTAAATATATCTTAAATCCTGGGTTAATTATCCCCCCAAAATCTCATTGAAATTCTTTGAAAACTTTTGGAGATATTATTCCAAAGCCCATCTAAAGAGACGGGCACCGGAACACAGGATGGTAGACATTTCTAAGACTGTATCTGGTTTGATCAACCACATCATTACCATGATTGGGTCTTTGAAATTATTTGTATCTTTTAACAATTTTATGACGTCAGGAAAAAAGAATATTCTTATCATTGTTCTTATCACACCAACACCATCTGACTCACCACCACCACCACCACCACCACTACCACTACCACCAACACCGCCACGGACACAAGACACTCTCTTAAAACGTTCACAGCCATCGCAGTCATCATTATCCCCCCCTTTCTATATAAAATATTCATCTAAAAATATTATCGGTACTGATGGCCACTGGCATTCATTATGAAAGAAAAGATTATCACTGATGGAATAGATAAGAAGAGAAAGCGAAAAATATGAAAAAAACATTAGATAGATAGATAGATAGATAGATAGATAGATAGATAGATAGATAGATAGATATGAAAAAACATTAGATAGATAGATAGATAGATAGATAGATAGATAGATAGATATGAAAAAACATTAGATAGATAGATAGATAGATAGATAGATAGCTATGAAAAAACATTAGATAGATAGATAGATAGATAGATAGATAGATATGAAAAAACATTAGATAGATAGATAGATAGATAGATATGAAAAAATATTAGATAGATAGATAGATAGATAGATAGATAGATATGAAAAAACATTAGATAGATAGATAGATAGATAGATATGAAAAAAACATTAGATAGATAGATAGATAGATAGATAGATATGAAAAAACATTATGTAGATAGATAGATAGATAGATAGATAGACAGATAGATATGAAAAAACATTAGGTAGATAGATAGATAGATATGAAAAAACATTAGATAGGTAGATAGATATGAAAAAACATTAGATAGATATGAAAAAACATTAGGTAGATAGATAGATAGATAGACAGATAGATATGAAAAAACATTAGATAGATAGATAGATAGATATGAAAAAACATTAGATAGGTAGATAGATATGAAAAAACATTAGATAGATATGAAAAAAAACATTAGATAGATAGATAGATCTGAAAAAACATTAGATAGATAGATAGATAGATAGATAGATGTGAAAAACATTAGATAGATAGATAGATAGATAAATATGAGCAACATTAGCTATATAGATATATATGAACCAAGATAGATAGATATGAGCAACATTAGCTATATAGATATATATGAACCAAGATAGATAGATAGATATGAGCAACATTAGCTATATAGATAGATATGAACCATGATAGATAGATAGATAGATAGATAGATAGATAGATAGATAGATAGATAGATAAATAGATTTTAACGGTGCTCTTGGTAAAAGTAACTAATCAATATTCACAATAAAATTATAATTTTTAAATATTTTAACTCGCATTCTGATTGTAATACTTTTTTTCGTAATTTTGTAATAATTTGGTTTAATGCTCAGGTTCTTTGCAGTGTAATTTGCGTAGTCGGTTGGAACTGCTATGCAACCTTGACCGTCTTGACGATAAACTACATCCGCGTCCTGAGTAAGACGATAAACTACACCAGCTGAAATTTCTGGGACACGTAATGAGAAAAGTAGAGACTCAAGGCAATGGCGGTATGGTTCTACAGAAGGATGCTAAGGATATCATAGACCGAGCGTGTGAGCAACGATGATGTTTTGGAGAGGATGCAAAAAAGGAGGAAGCTTATACTTAACATCAGGAAGCGGCAGATGAAATTTCTGGGACACGTAATGAGAAAAAAGAGACTCGAGGCAATGGAGGTATGGTTCTACAGAAGGATGCTAAGGATTTCATGGACCGAGCGTGTGAGCAACGATGAGGTTTTGGAGAGGATGCAAAAAATGAGGAAGCTTATAATTAACATCAGGAAGAGGCTGCTGAAATTTCTGTAACACATAATGAGAAAAGAAGTGACAGAGAGAGTTGGGATAGTTAAGGCAATCAAAACTAGAAAGAAAAGAAAAAGGACTCGATAGATAGATAAATCACAATTATCTATCTATCTATCTATCTATCTATCTATCTATCTAGTGAACTCTCCCATCGTAATCGACGTATGAGGGTCAAGCAGCTGAGTTCCTAGACACCAGCATATATTATTTGATTATAGTGGTGAAGGTTTTGTGCAGAACCAACCACACTTTTTGAAGGGCCGAATGTTGAGACCTGGTGCACTACGCACCACAAGGTCCCCAAACGATCCTCCGCAGATTTTGACTTCAGAGTTGCCCTTCTCCTAGATCCTAGACCAGTTGCCATCCAGGGTTATAGAACCCAGTCTGTCCAGCTATTTTACACATAGCTGGATGGAAAAGAAGAGGATTAATACCTTTCCCAAGGGTATTAGCACGTAAGTGAATGTAATGGATTCGACTGGAATTCCTAAATCAGAACCGCTATATATGTCCCATATATTTTGTCTTACAACAAATAGCAGCCAGGTAAAATGGCGTCTGACATGAAAACGCTTAAATATTGGTGATGTGTCATTGAATTTTTCTGTTTTGTAAAATATACACTCACTGACGTTCCTCCACACTGAGTGTCTTGCAGCTGTCAAACATCGTACAAAAATAGAGTTAAAGGATATGGGGCGGTGGTAACGCGTCTCAGCTATGTCGACAACGATGGATGCAATTGGCTACATTCCTGGTGACCCGTCTCTATTTTCAAAACATTATTTACCCCAGACACTATTCATAGCGAAAGGCAGTTTGTTGACAAAGATAAGTTTCCACAAATCTATCCAAAAATTTGAGTCCAAGAAAGGTAATATTGTGCGAGAGGTGCTAATGTCGATGTAAGACATGTTCAGTTCTTAAAACGCAAGGAAGCACTATATGCGTATTTATACGTCCAGCAGTTGCAACGTGTCCATAACAGTCTGGTCGAAAGGCGCCTGGAGCGGGTAAAGAATGTTTTTTTTTCTTCTTCATGACAGCGCCATTTAGCATTATTAAGACAGGCAAAGACATTTGGAAATACCCACGCCATATTCACCTGATCTTGCGCAAACCGAATATTACTATTTTTGCTTCAAAACCTTTTCGTCGAAAATGTTTCACATCACTACCTGTGGAATTTAATTCAAGAAGTATCGAAATGCTGCCTGACAACTGGAAACAATTCAAATAATGGTATATATATATATATATATATATATATATATATATATATATATATATATATATATATATATATTGAAAGAAAAGTAAGAGATAAGAGTTTAAGAGATAAAGAAAGAATAAAACAGAAGGTCGAGAGAAAAAGAAAAAAAAAGATAAAGGATAGACAGAAAGGAATAAGAAAGAAAGAAAGAAAGAAAGAAAGGATAAAGGATAGACAGAAAGGAATAACAAAGAAAGAAAGAAAGAAAAAAGAAAAAAAGAAAGAAAAGGAAAAGAAAAAAATAAGAGTGAAAGAGAAGTAAGAGGTGAAGGGAGAAAGAAAGAATAAAAATAAAAGGTCGATAGAAAAAAGAAGGAAAAGAGAATGGGTAGATATATAAATGGAGAAAATCTAATAATTTATTTTTTGATAGAATAAACTTTAATGAAAAAAAAACGGAATTATTCATGACTCAACTTAATATCTATGGCAATTTGTTTTCAATTTGTTTTATGTTTTTATTTTTAATCATTTCACAAAAAACAAGGCGATAAAGCCACTCCAACGCATGTGGTGGGAGGGGGGGGCGAAACAGAATGAGAACTCGAGTGAGAAATGTGGAAATAGACAATAAAGAAACAGTATTCAGGAAGGCAGAAAATGGCGATTGACGTTGCATTTAAAATTTTTAAGATTTTAGGCGCCACCCAATCAATTAAACGGAAGGGATTTCCACAGGCAAGAATTTTGAGAAAATAAACTAATAGAACGATTGTATCTAGACAGTTCAACATAAAAACGGTGCGACCTAACTGCCAATCAAGTAGAACGCTTAAATTCATGCAGTTGATACACTAAGAAGGAAAGCTCCTCAGAACAATTGACATGAAAATTTTGTAGAAAACACAAAGGAAAGCCACTTTAGGTCGTATCAGTTTATTTATATCTTGTTTTAATATGGTATTTAAGACTCAGTCAGTTAGTTGCTTGGGCGCTCATTCGATTGATGACTCCCTACGTAGATGATTTTACCGCAGTAGGATGCTGCTTTTTTTGCGGTAAACTGGTTACCAAACAAAACGGTAGGATTTAGTGTATCCTGTTATTTAACCCATAGCTGGCGGGAGAAGAGAAGGATTCATATATTTCCCAAACGTATTTGCGCAAAAATGAACGTAATGAACCCAACCTGAATTCGAACTCGGCTCTCCGGTTTCACCTTCTCAGCCGATATAAAGTACACCACAACGCACGTCCTTGTATCCTCAAATTCTACCACATGCTATGGTGTATAAGTATAAAGTCTGGCACATGGTTAAAAAGTTTTAGTCATTCAGTCAGGAAAGATATCGATATAAGTAGAAAAGCCTATATTAGTGAGATTTTACTATTGTCAAGCTTATATAATTAATGGAGAATGATTTTCAAGAAGTCGGCCATCTTTATTTTCGTTCGCCTACACTGACACGAAATAGAAATATGAATTCCCAGTAAAAACCACACACTTTTCGTTTATTGGAAATAATCTAAATCGGGACCCATTCGTCACGAATATTTGTTTTGATGAAAGAACACGTCTATTTGAGCTTGATTTCATTTCAAAGCGCCATATCGATCTTGCAAGTTCTCGTCCACCACAGTCTTTATTCGATCACCAGAATTCGATATGACGTCATTTCCGGTGCAGTGCTTCCGCCAAGCGTGTTTTCCTTGATACTGTAATTTCGAAGAGTATTGTACAGTATTTCTTCAATTCCCCTACAAGTTTCTTTTCTTTACATCTTTCTTTTTAATACGACGGTTTTTCTTATTTTATATTAAATATATTCTGCGTCGCAGACTGTTCTTTTGATTATTCGAACATGAAATGATGATATGCCACCGCCATACTATGTTAAGGCTTTACTGGATGATTTATTCATGTCAAGACTTTATATCGTAAAGAGAATATTTATTCATAGCTGTTTTCTAGTTGGGGCAGTTTTCTTCTGTTTCGTGTCCCTTCAGGTCGTTTGCTATCATGGCTCTCCACAATTTTCTGTCACCTGTAGCTCTCAGAAAATATGTTTTTGTGATGTTTTCTAAACCCTGTTCTGTCATCCATTTACACGAGCTTAGGCAATAAACGATATACAGGGGTTGATGGATAAATTGTCGTCAAAATTACGCCATAAAACAAAACCAAAAAACACTAACATTTCATGTTCATATTTCATATTTTCATATGTACCAAAGTTACACAAAAATATCTTGAAAGAATAAAGAATAAATTTATTCAATAAAATTGATATTGATTTCCACAACAACATCCAGATGACTTCAGAATCTCCTGCATCTTCTCTGGACGGTCTTCTTTTTTAAGTTGGTGAATGCTTGCCTTCAGTTCATCTTTGGTGTTACAGGGAGTTTTGTTGGTCTCACGTCGAACTGCGCCATACACATAATGATCAAGGATGAGTTAGGTGGCCAGATATAAGGGGTGACAGAAAATTGACAACCATGATTGGGTACTCCTGCTTGTTTGGCATGGAGCCGAATCTTATTGTAAGAAATTAAAAATATAAAATTGCGAAACTTTAAACTAATTTTAAAATTTGATGGAGATCTTATTTCGTACAAATGAAAATTCTGTAGATCGCTGCATTTAGCGAAAACAGTTTTGTTAAATTCAAGACAGCACGCAAATGATCAATGTTACATAAAACTATTTAAAATATTGAATAAAAAAATTGTACACGCTTTACCTTGCTCATACTGAGATTTTGGAAGCTGGTGCTGTACATGTAATCTGCATTGTAATTTTCTTTATACACATCATTGAAACTGAGAAAAAAGTCCAAGTCTAATAGCTTAACACAAACTCGATGAACAATGTGTTTTAGTATTTATCTAATTTAATTCAGTAAAATTTTAAAAAAATCAGTTCGTTATCGCACAGCGATCCACGAATGGTTCCTTAATTTCGATATGCGTTATATCAAGAAAGGTTAAATAGAATCTGTTTATATTTCTGAGATGAGGTATTATGTACATTATTTACATTATTCGAACTATTGTCCTCATCTTTGTCGCCATATTTATCACAACGTTTCGGCCGTTGTACGCACCGGCCTTCTTCAGGTGGTTGGAATGTCGAACTGAACCCTTTATTTCGCTCACTGTGGTAGGCTGTTCTAGTTCCACGTGCCATGTTTTAATGGATGTCAGTTATCAGTTATCTCCTGTTAATTTCCCTCTGAAAGTTCTCCACTGCCTTAACCGGGTATTGAACTCACACTCTTTGGGCCCTGTCACTGGATCTAACCAACGCCTTTATCCTTTAAAGGTTAAATAGAAATTTTACTGTATTGCGACGGAGTGAAGTAAGCGAATAAATTATAACAGAAAATTTGAATCATAATTATTTATCATTTTATTCACTCCAATAATTCGTCACTTACCCTGTTATGTAGTCTCCGGCCGTCCTGGCTAAGACGATAAACTAAATCCGCGTCCTGGGTAAGACGATAAACTACGTCCAACAGCAAGGCCTCTGATCAGGAGGTTTTGAGGAGCGTGGAATCACCTCTTAATTGCTGGTGTTCCCAGATCCACCTTGACCCGGAGTGGTAGCACCTGTTAGGGTCCCAGCTATGGGCAAATATTTAACACCCAAACTTGTGTAAAAATAGGTTTTAATAGCAGAAATATTTTCTAATAATAAAAAAAAAATTATTATCAGCAATAATTTTTGAAGGAAAAATTATCAGCGATACATTAAATAAAATACCAGCAATACAAACAGCTACACATTCTTTGAGAAAAATATGACCAGCTATAGATTTCTTCAATGAAAAATATTCCCAGAAATAGATTTTTGAAGAAAAACATATTACCAGCAATAAAAATTTTGTCGGCATTAAATAACCAATTGAGGTTGATAAGCCGTAAAACAAACCAAACCAAACCAAACCGAATCAGGAACTAAAATACAGTCATACTTATAAGAAGGAGACAGTTGTAATTTATGGGGTTCATAATGAGAGAAGATGGCTTAGAGAATTTAACACTCACAGGACATATTGAAAGCAAGGGGAAACAGCAAATAATCAAAATCTTACCAGCAATAAAAATCTTGTCGGCATTAAATAACCCATTGAGGTTGATATACCGTAAAACAAACCAAACCAAACATTAAAAGAAACAGCCTAAGTTATGAGCCACTGTAGAATAGAATGTCGTCCTTACATTTTCCGACTGCAAGAATGCCCAAATTTATTTTTAAAATTGGCAATTTATCAAACTCGGATAAATTGCCAATTATACTTGGATGCACCAATATTGCATCAATCGCGGTAATTTTATCCCTACCATCGTTGAATGACCTGTCTAAGTATCGGTCTTCATGACATGTATTAATTGTTGTTAATGATGACGGTCGTCTTTGAGTATAGAATCCAGAGGTTAGCAGTGAATATTTCGAAGACAATATGGAATCGTTGTTCAGGTTAGTAGTGGATATCCCGGTAAAAGTAGAAGAGCGTAGTTCAGTAGTTCTTCTTTCTTCTGTTCTTTCGCCTGACAAGTTGGCATTGGACATTCGGAGAGAGTAAACAAAATGGCCGCCTTTATACACGACGAATTGAATATTTTACGTCTTCTGATTGGTTAACCTTTTATTGTTGGACTATAAAATGAGTCAACTCATTTTGACTGGCTCATGAGTAAACATATATACACAAAAAAACGGCAACATTAATAACTGTTGTGACGAAGTAATTGGTTATGAAATGACAAAACAAGAGGCTGCAGATAAATAGTGTATTGAACAGTAAATACAACAGAAGTGTGTTACACGACTTGGGAATGTGTGTCGGTTGACCAACGTTCAGTCTATATCACTGTTCCCACCGAGGCTTAATTTCCTTTCTATTTTTATAGTAAGTGGAAGAGTCCATAATAGCCTCATTAGAGGGAGGGCATTATAACTATAACCCATTAACCTCTACACTCTGACCTTATTTTATATATGTTAGCGTAGACATAACGTTCATTGGTTAATCTAGACATACCCATGAGTATATTTCTAGTCCAGACCTTATGCCTCACTGTAACTTAGGAAAAGTGATAATGATCTGTTCTTTTTTTAATTTCTCTAATAAATTATTCTTATCCTTAGTTATTTATCATCTCAGTACCACAGCATGAACGTTTTCGTGTAACGATATAAAATGTTTTTATTATAATTTTTTATAATAAACTTTTATAATAATATTATCATGTCTTTATGACATGTATTAATAACTGTTGTGATGAAGTAAATCGTTAAGAAATAACAAAACAAGTAAATATTGAACAGTAAATACAACAGAATTGTTTTACACGACTTGGGAGTGTGCATCAGTTGACTAAAGTTCAGTCTATATCACTGTTGATATTTAGTAGCACACCCACGTGGGTACATGTAGACCAAGGCCGAGTTTAACGTGGGTCACCCTAGACCGTAGGCTCGGCCAAAAAATCGCCGTAGAACCCGCTTATGCATGTTCAGTGAGTCTACCTCCACGGCCAAAGCAAGAGGTTGCAGATAAATAGTGTATTGAACAGCCCCGTCCGGGTTCCTCTCTGCTCAAGGCAGTGTGTTCGATAATTGAACAGTTTAGATTTAACAGACCCCAATAACGACGAGGGATATCTGTGGCACAAGGCCGAGTTTACCGTGGGTCATCCTAGCCCGAAGGCTCGGCCAAAAATATCCCCTTAGAACCCGCATAAACGCATAAACGGGTTCAGGGCCTGTCTACTTCCCCGGACGAAACTTTATCCTTCCTCACAGCCTCGTCCGGGTTCCTCTCTGCTCAAAGTAGAGTGTTCGACAGTTGAACAGTTTAGATTTAACAGAAGACGAGGGATGTATGTGGCACAAGGCCGAGTTTGCTGTGGGTCATCCTAGCCCGTAGGCTCGGCCAAAAATATCCCCTTAGAACCCGCATAAACGGGTTCAGGGCATTGTTTACCTCCCCGGACGAAACTTTACCCTTCGGCGCAGCCTCGTCCGGGTTCCTCTCTGCTCAAGGCAGAATGTGCGGCAGTTGATCAGTTTATATATATCAAACATTGACGTTCTCACACATGCAACATCGGATAGAGGTGTAACTTCAGGTGCCGGGAATAATGGTCAACCCGGCACTTGGCTTATTTGACATTCCGGTGTGAAATTTGAGTGTTTTGTCTATTCCGTCCAAATGGCGTCTCAAGCAGGCATCTACGCACACGACACTACCATTTACTTCTGTTTCAATAGTAAATAAGGCTGACAAAGTTAACCTGGCCTTTGGTCTCGAAAATAACCTCCAATCTGTGGTTGACTGGGGGGGGGCAAGAATTGGCCTGTGAATTTTAATGCATCCAAAGCGAAACTACTTTTAATTACTCATCGTAGAGAAGCCCTCCCTGCCTCCTATCAGCATGGTTGATGCTCAACTCGACGAGAGCGTCTCACTACACCTTCTTGGTCTCACGTTTTCCACTGACCTGAGGAACATTGATTCAATAGCTGCATCTATCGCAAGGATAGTTGGTTCTCTGTGTTGCACCAGAAAGTTTTTTCTCGTCTGAGTCGATCCTTCATATCGACTCAGAAAAGAAAAACCTTCTGGTGTAACTTATCAATAAATTTACTATTCGTCCATGCATAGAATACTGTTGCCATATATTGTCTGGTGCCCAAGCTGGTCATCACGATGTTCTCGACAAAATCTAATAAGGGAAATAATCGGCCATGACATAGGGTCTCGACCACAGTCACTTTCTTACGGACGTGATGTGGCTTCCCTCTGTCTTTTCTAGAATTATTTTCATAGCATCTGCTCCAACGAGCTATTTTCACTGGTATGAATTTAAGCGTGCTACTCGGATGGCATCTCGGCCTCACATATTTACTGTCGAAACAGTTAAATGTAACCGCCTCTTCTACTCCAACAGCTTCTTCTCTCGCACTTCCCGACAATGAAACTCCCTTCCTCTTACTTGCTTCAAAAATTTAAATGTAATGTCAATCGACATCTTATGTTGCCTTGATCTCGTTCTACTTTTTATCCTTTCGTCAATCCTCTTTGTACGCAGTCTTTTCTCTTATTTTAACTCACTTGCGTACTACTGGCACTCCCACTTTGCTTGGGGCGAAATGCTTATTAAAAAAAAATATAATGCAAAATGAAGCAATAAATTGTCGACGGCGAAAGAACAGTCTTGTTCACAGCATCGTTAATCTTTTATTTTAAAGTGATAAAAAACAGTAAGAAATTATTGATATAAAATGAAATATTCCGTCTGATAAAACTCGAGGTATATTTTTAGCATAGAAACATGGCAAAGAATAGGTTAAGCATGGATTAACAC
The DNA here is from genome assembly GCA_903632075.3 of Acanthosepion pharaonis. Classification (NCBI taxonomy): domain Eukaryota; kingdom Metazoa; phylum Mollusca; class Cephalopoda; order Sepiida; family Sepiidae; genus Acanthosepion; species Acanthosepion pharaonis. The sequence goes on along the minus strand of CAHIKZ030000435.1, from coordinate 3,855,536 downwards.
ACGATTATTGGGATTATCTCTGGTTAATCGATATGCATAAGTAAGCGTTTGCAGGAACTGAGACGCGAAGTTCGCATCAAATGAGATGCTTGGGATGAAAAATATGTACGGGACATCAAAAAAGTTCAAAATAAATCCAAGATCGACGACCAGTATCCGATCACAGAAACGGTTGTCTCCATAAATCTACCATTCCATCTTACTCTAAATACTGCTGACACATTTGGTCTGGTGCGCCCGCTATATATTCAGCGATTCTTGATAAAATCCAAAGAAAAATCTGCAATTATATTCGTCCTGACCTGGCATCTCGGCTTCAGTCACTTTCCCAACGCTGTAACGTAACTTCCCTTCGTTTTTTCTATAAATACATTCATGGTAATTGTTCTGGCCAATTATCTTCTATTTGTAGCCATAAAGAAGACGAGAAATACATTGAAAATACTTTTAAGAACGTTCAATATCTGTATTATTTCGTATAAAATACCAAACGAAAGGCTCTTAAAGTATTTAAAAACAGAACAATGGGACATTTTGACAATCATAACGAATCAAAATATACCCACCAACTCTATCACAAGTTCAAATTAAAAATCATTTATTTAGTCTTAACAAACAATTTGTGACTACTAATTCTAAAAATAAAAGACTTAACCAATACAAAAAAACATAATGTGCTAAAACTTAAAGGACAATTTTATTCTATCATATGTAATAATTGTCCCAAGGAATACATTCGTGAAACATCGAGAAAATTAAACAAAAGCCTATATGAACACAAAAGGGATATTTTGCAAAACAACACACTAAATGTATTAGTTGGTCACCGTAATGACTCTGAACATAATTCTGATTTAAAAAAAAGGCTACATTAATTAAAATAGAGAGCAATTTACTAAGACGAAGAGATGTAAAGAAAGTGATTTAATCATCTGATAATTCACAGTAAATTTACGTTCAATTTTTTTACAACAATTCACCTTTCTTGACAGAGCTTCTATTGTCTACAACTGTTGAATAACTAATAATGGCATTGATATAAAAAAGTATCTGAACCAAACTGGCTAAGCTATATTCTGAAACATAAATAAAATTGAATTTAAAATTTCATCATCACCTCAGCTTCCTGCACATCAAGGGAAACGCCACTTTTATCTATCTATCTATCTATCTATCTATCTATCTATGGCCGTTTCTTTCTTTCCATTATCTATCTATCTATATATGTTATACTGGAACACACCTATTCTATAGTTAATAGACCCTCCCACATATAATAAGTAGTAGTAGTAGCAGTCGCGAAGTCGCTCAGTGAGTTGGCGAGTCAGTCCATGTCGGACATTAAAGTATCAGCCACCACAACTAGATTGCTGCGTCATTAACTATTATATCAAGTTCCTAACGTTTTGTACGTCGAACCTTTTTAGGACCGACTTAGTGAAATACAAGCCTCCACTGTGAAAACTCTCTCTCTCTCTCTCTCTCTATATATATATATATATATATATATATTCAATCTTGTCAATATCTAGATCTTGATCTCTGTTTATATTAATCTCTCTCTCTCCCCATATATCTATATATATATATATATATATATAGAGAGAGAGAGAGTCATCCACAGACGGACTGTTTCGCTGTATCATAGCTCATCAGTGTGGCTAGACGTCCGGTTGCCTCTAGCTAGGATCGAAACCCGACTGAATTGGCGTCAGTCGGAGATTCTACCACTAATCCCACTAATCCATGGCAGGGATGAAGGTGAATTTAAGCGAATTTATTTTTAGATAAACACACAGTGACTGAGAGAACACAATTCGATTTAACGAAGAGTCTTGCCTTATTAGCCGTAATAGTCTCTGCTTACGAACCCACACTTCCTCCCCAGAGAGCTCAACCGAAATAAATTTTTCAGGAGAATATATTGTCATATATTATTTCGGTGTATTAGGATCCGACAACCTCATTTAGTTTTATGATCGTGTCGTGAGTGGCACTTCAACCTCGCTAGAGACTTGCATACATATACACATATTGTCTTTCGTCTCTTAGTCGGTCAATACGACTGATTTCGAAATTGCTGATACCACTCTGGCACAAATATCTCCAGTTATTTCTATCCAGAGCAACTCGTTCGAAGTTAGTATGATGCATGTTGACAGATGAGAGGTTACTTTTTAGCTTGTCCACCAGTCCTTTTTCCACTGTGAAGCTGGCTATACATGAGGACCTTAGGTATTCTGTCATAACTCATCCTGGCAACATGACCAACCCTGAGAAAACTTCACCAATGTTACGGCAAAAGTATAGCCACAGATCGCGCGGAGACAACTTTTGTGAAAGGTATTGATAGGAAACCTTTATGGGGTCAACGATTCTGAGCCGTACAATACTGGAATCAAAATGGCTGCTGATAAACCCGTATTTTAGTGTCCAATTTGACACATGCCTCATTCTACAGGCGGTGAAGAAGCTTCCTAAATGCATTTGTAGCTTTGGCGATCCTATTTGTTATTTCGTCAGCAAGGGAAGCATTTGCATTCATCTTACTTCCTAAATATGCAAATAACTTCATACTTCAAATTCTTCGCATGTCTGACAATTGATAAATAGTTGCACGGTGTCTGACACACCAAACCTGCTTTAGACAATGAGGCGTCTGGTGAATTAACTATGTTTTCTTTATGCTAATGGTAAGACCCAAAGAATTAGATGCAACAGACAGACTGTTGACGAATTCTTAGGTTTCCTTTATGGATGTTGCCACAAGTGTTACATCATCAACAAACAGCAAATGACGTTAGTTCCAAGAAGTGTTTTAGATTTGAACCGCCGATTGCCGAAAAGATCATCATTGGTGCGAAATTGAAATTTAACACCAGTGTCTATGCAACCAAAGGTATATTTGAGCATTACTGAGAAGAATAGAACAATGGGAACAGAGGCCATGGCACAACCTTGCTTGATGTCATTTGTAACATCAAAGAAAAGAAACCAATAAAACACCTAAAATAAAATGGAAATTAATAAGAAAAGCCAGAAATGTGCAGGTCATTAAATGACCCATGTCCTTTGTGCATACATGAGAAACTATATATTACTAAGTTTATAAAAAAATAAAAATTTACTGAATCAAAGAAATGAAATAGCTATTCTTTGATGTCATTATCAAAGATTTTCCTTAAATAATATTTTAAAAAAAATGGAGCTTGTAATATACATACTTATATTTGATATGAAAAAATAATTTTAAATAATTTAAGTAATTCTATTACATTTAATTGATTTAAAAAGAAATATAGTCTATTAGTAATTAAGAGTAAAAAGATTTTAAAATTGTAGTTAAATATAAAGTATTCTAACAGAAACACTCATTTTAGAAAGAATCTTTAAGTAAACAAGTACGAAAAAAATACCGAAAAACTTTTTACCGTTAAAAATAATAAGAAAACCCAGACGACATGCGTTTAACGGATGTCAGAATTCATTGAAGAATACCCCCCTACCTCCCACTAAACTTAACCTCTTTTTCGAACGTAACTCATAATTGATACAACAATAGTTAATAAAAATGAACACACTACCGCCCCTGTCTAAATGATTGGCTTTCTCTGTATCCCTCGAAACAGGAAATTATGAATTTATATGTGCGTTTAAAACTCAGTATATTTAAAAACAAGTTATTCCAAAATTCGCTTGAGGATGAAACAGAATTAATGCTTTTAATTTAATTATATAATTAAATTAGAAGTTTTTAGCTTCATTTTTTGAAACATAGTTATTACTCTGTAGAAGAAACCATATTTTAAATCAGTTAATTTATATAATATATATATATATATATATATATATATATATATATATATATATATATATATATGAAGAAATATGAAGGCCCAGCCTGACGATTGCGTCTCGAGCATGAAACAGCCTGTCGGCTTTGAGGGCTAACTCAATAATCGCTATATATATATATATATATATATATATATATATATATATATATATATATATATATATATATATGTTGAGAGAGAGAGATATTAACATATTTGGATAGATAGAAAGAAAGAAAAGATTTAGGTAGATACATAGATGGATAGATAGATAAATAGATACATACATAGATAGTAACATATTTGGATAGATAGATAGATAGATAGATAGATAGATAGATAGATAGATAGATACCAACATATTTGGATAGTTAGATAGAAAGATATAAACATATTTGGATAGATAGATAGTAAAATATTTGGATAGATAGATAGATAGTAACATAGTTGGATAGATAGATAGATAGATAGTAACATAGATAGATAGATAGTAACATAGTTGGATAGATAGATAGATAGTAACATAGATAGATAGATAGATAGTAACATAGTTGGATAGATAGATAGATAGATAGATAGATAGATAGATAGATAGATAGATAGTAACATAGTTGGATAGATAGATAGATAGATAGATAGTAACATAGATAGATAGATAGTAACACATTTTCATAGATAGAAAGATATTTGGATATATATATGGATAAAATTGCAACCCCGAAAAGGAAGAAAGAGAAAATGCAAGAAATCAATTTACGATACTAATTATAGTAGGAAACCCATAGCTACTTCATTGCTAAGTAAATTCGCCTTTAAACTTTTCTAGACTTTTTCTTGGTCAAACAAACACTGAATTCCAGTCTTTCTATTACTCGTTTGAACATTGAAAGAATTCTGCTGGCCACGCGAATCAAAAAATTAATTTCCATAATATGAAGCGAATTACGATGTAATGTTTGGTAAAAGACTTTCTGAAAATTTTCAATTGCTTTTTTATTATATTAAAATTTTTGTTTTTCTTAATTTCAATTTTATTTTCCTGCGTTAATTTCTTGTAGACATTCAATTTTCCAAATATTTAAAAAAAAAAATCAATTGTTTCTTAGAATTCTTCGACCAAAACAAATCTCCTTTCGAATGAGAGGAGGAAAATAATTATAAGGCAATAAATAGATGCGGATAAAGTAATGGTAAGAGAGAGAGAGAGAGAGAGAGAGAGAGAGAGAGAGAGAGAGAGAGAGAGAGGGGGGAAGAGAATATCTGTGAGTTTAGGAGATGAATCGGTGAGAGTAAGAGAGCATTTAAAAATCGATAGATAGACTGTGTAAAAAAAATTGGTTAGAATGTACGGTGGACAAAAACAAAGGGAGTGGGCAATAATCTTCGAAGAGAGAAAGAGTGTACAACAACAAAAAATAAAAATGAAATATGGACAAGGCAGTCGGAAAAGAACATCGAATGGAGAGAGTAAAGACAGTTTTTGACGAAAAGTTTAGCTAGGAGATTTTTTTTTAAAATCACTTGAGTAATATTTCAGCGCAGAAAAAAAATATTCAAGAACAAAAATCCCATTAGAGTAAATGAATTCTCTTCCAACAAAAATCAATCCAATTCCTGATTCTCTGAGATTAGGTATTCGTTTAATCAACGCACATATTTTTAGACTGTTCAACAACCCAACATTTTGAACGATATATTCTCCGGCCTTCCACAGAGGTATACTAAATCTAGTGGTCCTAAATTTTACATAGTAATGTTTAGTTTCGTTTGGTTTGTTTTGGGTTGTTTTACGGTATATCAACCTCAATGGGTTATTTAATGCCGACAAGATTTTTATTGCTGGTAATATTTTTAAACTTTCATTAAGGCTTAAGATAAAACGTTTTCGGCCTGAAAGAAACTTGTCTGCTGGCGTGATAAAGAATGCCTGTGTGCCGAAAAAAGAATGGGTGTTTAAGTGATGGAGAGATGAGATTTGCTTTGATTTGATTTGTTTTGCTTTACGGTATATCAACCTCAATGGGTTATTTAATGCCGACAAGATTTTTATTGCTGGTAATATATTTTTGCAAAAATGTATTACAGCTAATATTTTTTCCTTAAAACATATATTGCTGGTAATACTTTTTCCTTCAAAAATGTATTTATGGTAATATTTTTTTAGAAAAATATATTGCTAGTATTAAAACTTATTTTTACACTTTCATATTGTTTTAACTCCAGTTTGGGGGTTAACTATTTGCCTATAATTAGGATCCTAACAGGTGCTACCACCCAGGGTAATGGTGGACCTGGGGTCACCAGCGATTAAGAGGTGGTTACACGCTCCTCAAAACCTCCTGATCAGAGGCCTTGCTGTTGAATGTAGCTTATTGTCTTACCCAGGACGCGGATGCAGTTTATCGTCTTACCCAGGACACACATAATAATGTTATTCTGTCTAAAAGAAAGAAAGCTATAACGTCCTATCAAGCATCAACCTTAGTTCTTCAAAAGACAGGAGAAAATTCCAGTGAGTGAACTTTTCTCAAGAGCTGATGCTTTATTTAAAATCTCCCACGTGGTTTCTTTTCTTCACACAGTAATTTTAATCTCTTTAAGTCAAGGTTTGGAGATATATTGGATTAATGCTTAGCGGGTCGGATTGAAGAATCTGAGAGCTGAGTTTGAATTCCAGTCGAGTTCATTGCATTGACATACATCCTGATACTCTTGGGAAAGGTATAATTCCATCTCTTCCTCCTAGTTATGGTTAAATCGCAGGGACAGGCAACCAATCTAGGAGAAGGAAAAACTCTTAATTCAGACTTGTTGTTCCTTTTTAAATTCTTAGATTAGGGATGGAGTAACCTCGACATTATTTTCTTTCTCCTTTCATTCAAGCGACGCAACTTATTCTTCACAACCATTTTAACAATAACTTTCCAACTTGAATGACTGTGAAGCCCCTTCAAGTCTGTGAACATTAGTATAAATTGGACATTTGAACAATGAGAACGTTTTAAGGACAATATGGATGACAGTTTAAATTTCTTGAACGCAGTACAAGGAAAATGGACTTGGAGTATTTCACACTAGCAAGACCATAAATACAGAAAGAAACAGTGAATATCCTACCAAACAATCTTATCAGAACATGGACTGAGAGGGAAAATAAAGGGACAAGTGCTGCTTAGATCTACAGAAAACGGTAAGCTGTAGAGAGTTATGTATGTCTACGTCTTGAAGAGAGCCCATAGATGATGAGGAAGAAGCTTGTATTTGTTCCGCTGAACAATAGTATCTCCGGGTTGGGATTATAACCCCGAATCTTAAAATCCCGGATGTCGAAATCCTGAAATTTGAAATCCCGAATATATCAAAATCCCAAAAGATCAAAATCCCGAAGTTTAAAATCCTGAAAGATCAGAATCCCGAAAAAGTCTTTGGGAGAAATTGGAAATAAATTTTGAAATACCTTTATTTCTAAACATTGACAAAATAGCATTTAAATAGTGTTTATACATTTGAAACATTCAAAATTCATTAACAAAATATAAAACCAGAATATAAGAATAATTTATAATGAAAGATTATGAGCAAAAGCCCTAAGACATCATCTGGTTGGTTTTCACGATCGTTAACTATATTTTTAAACCATTCATCACGATAAATCACACATTTTTTTTTCTTTTTGGACAAATCTCTCCTTGGAGAATGCGTTTACATTAGTGTTCTACATTCTGCTTTTCTTTTTTGAAATTCTCTAATAATGCGATAAACACCAACACAAGCATTGTCTACAAAATTTTCCCATCGCCTATGCCATCTTCTGCTATAAATGTCCTCATTTTTATTAGCATTATAAAAAGATTCGGCTTCATTGCTCTGCGGCCTTCACCAGATGTTTCTCAATTCGTTCAACCTTCAGTGAATTTCAAATTGAATCATTTATTTAATCTACATAATAGATTGTTCTTATTCTTCTTTCCATATCTGGGGATATCTCATTTTGTTCTTATGTAGTACTGTTCAGTTATTGCTCAATCTGGTTCTATTAAAATTAAGTTACTACTACCCGCCCCAGGGGTCGGATTAACAATTAATACGTCAACAAATTCACGAACTTATGCTTTAATCCAAGTCTCGGCAACCTTTTGCTATTTTTGAAAATCATTCAATGTGCCAACAGCGTACGTTATTTTTATACAAGTCAAGGTCAATATACCTTTACTACAATATATTACATATAGTAATATATAGTATATATACTTTAGTATATATTAAAATTGAAACAGATAAATATAAGTGCTTTAAATCCTCAATGCTATAATGAAGGGGTTAGCAATGTTTTGCTAATTATGTGCCAATTTAGGGTTTTAAAATCATTCGGTGTGCCAACAGCGTACGTATTTTTATGCAAGTCGAGGTCAATAAACCAATTCTACAATATGCAATGCGTCTCGAAATGGACCTCCAATCGGTTGTTAACTGGGGCAAGAATTGGCTGGTCAACTTTAACGCCACTAAGACTAAATTACTCTCCATTAACCACCATAGAGATCCTTCCCTGCCCCCCATTATAATGTCTGATAGTCAACTTCCTAAGAGCAATTCCCTGCGTCTGCTCGGTCTCATGCTGACTACTGACTTGAGATGGAACAAATACATTGAGTCAATTGCTTCTTCCACCGCGAGTTGGCTCTCTGTGCCGCGCCAGGAAATTTTTCTCCCCTGAATCTATACTTCAAATTTACAAAACAACCATTCGCCCTTGCATGGAGTATTGCTGTCATATATGGTCTGGGGCACCTTCTGCTTACCTCGGGGTTCTTGACAAGATCCAGAGACGGATATGTAATATAATTGGCCCTGATCTGGCGTTTCGTCTGCAGTCGCTCTCTCACAGACGCGCCGTCGCCTCTCTCTGTCTTTTCTACAAATACTTTCATGGTAATTGCTCCGATGAGCTGTTTTCACTGGTTCCCAGACTCCATGAATTCAAGCGCCCTACGAGGCTGGCATCCCGCTCCCACCCTTACACCGTAGAAACTCTCAAATTTAGCCGTCTCTTCTACTCCAATAGCTTCATACCTCGCACCTCTCGCCAGTGGAACACCCTCCCCAGTTACTGCTTCCCTGAAGGCTATAATCTCCAACTATTCAAATGTAATGTCAACCGACATCTCCAGTTACCTTGATCTACCCATTATCCTTCTCCTCATCCTTTCTCCTATCACTCCTATCTGCTCTCGCTCCAAATCTTCCGCAACCAGCTGTATCCTAGTGGCTTCACGCCTTGCTTGGGGCGTAATGCTTAAAAAAAAAATATATATATATATTTTTACATATAGTAATATATAGTATGATATTTAGCTGTCCCCCCACGAGGGGTTGCCTGTGGCACAAGGCCGAGTTTTACGTGGTCACCCGAGCCCGTAGGCCCGGCCAAAAATATAAAAAAAAATATGGAACGCTTCACGAATTTGCGTGTCATCCTTGCGCAGGGGGCATGTAATATATTGTATATATACTTTAGTATCTATTAAAATTGAAACAGCTAAATATCTTCTTTGCCTTGTAGTCCTTATTGGTTCGGACTTCGTGATGTCATTTACGGCTGAGTGTCACTGGAAATTGCTTGGCGTCCACGTGTTGCACGCGGTCTGTAGGTTGCCGACCACTGCTTTAATCCACTGAGCTACTTTCCCGTAGATAGTGAAGACTAAATAAACTATTTTATTAACTAAAGTAAAATATATTTTTCGACCTATTCTGACCAGCATATTTGCCATTAACTTCTATTATGAATAGCTATCGTTTAGTCAACTTCATGATTCCATCCTCTCGTAATATATTTGCTAAATACAGTCTCGTATCAAAATGATTATTTTCAGTCAATATCTTAATTTGATCGCTTATATCGTTTATTAGCTGCGTTCAAATTCCTGCCCTGTATGTTGGGTTCAATTTCCCACAAATGCCCCAACCTATGACCATTTTGGGGATAATCCACCTATAGCAGATTACTCACGCCTATTTCTCTTAAAAATCCCCGGCTTTAAGCAAACGTATTTATTTTCCTTTGTTCTCATGTGACACAACTTCTGGAATGATCTCGTGATCACAGCTCTCTCATCAGTCCGGGACTGCTGTTCGCTCCCCCTGATCTTATGGCAAGGGTCCGCAGGTGGCTGCATTCACCAGTCCGGAAATCCTTTCTTGTTTTTTGTATTTTTCATGTTAGTCTCTTAAAACTTTGCTATGGATTAAATAACAGGATAACATTAGTTGACAGCTACTTAAAACAAAACGGAATTCAAAGCCGGGAAAAAATTCAATAGGAATGGTTCCGCTATCTTTCCCAACAAGTCATAGCAATTCGTCGATAACAAAGAAATCACTTAGAAGCTATGATCACCTACACCCTGAAAATACATAACATTTAAAAATCGGAAACTCATATGGTTAAGAAATATCAAAAAATCTCAAATTCAAAACGTAAAGCATTTTGGTAATTGAATTATTTACATTATTCGGACTGTTATCTTCATCTTCATTGCCATATTCACAACGTTTCGGCCGTTGTACGCTCTGGCCTTCTTCAGGTGATTGGATCTCTGAAATGAGGTATTATGATTACTTGCATTATGTACATTATTCGGACTGTTATCCTCATCTTCATTGCCATATTCACAACGTTTCGGTCGCTGTACACTCACCCTTCTTCAGGTGATTAGAATTTCCAACCGAACCCTATATTTCGTACACGGGGGTAGATTGTTCTAGTTCCACGTACCATGCATCTTCCGGATATCTTCGTTATTTCCCTTTAACTCAACCATCCAAGTTTTGGTTTACCACTGCTGTGGCCTGGTATTGAACTCACAACTCTTTGGGTCTAGTCACTATATGTAACCCCTTGGCCAGTTGATAATATTTACATTATTTAAATGTGGACTATTGTTCTCACATTTGTCATCCTGAGAAGTAATGTTCTGGTTTGTTCATGTTCAAGCTGACATATTTTCTATCGGTTTTAGAGAAAAATTTCCCTCTCGAAGTCGTGCCCAACTCTTTCGACTACCCGTTTTGCTCGACAGGAACTGATCGATTTCTTGATTGGTAAGTCTGGTGGAACTTGCTTTATGTCTGTAGATATTTAGAAGAACTTCAGGTCGACTGACATCCGTGCCAAATTTTCATGAAAGTTTTTTTGACCGTCTCCATTAGTATATCACCTCGGGTCAGTAGTGCTTCGATAATTTCTGATAGAATTTCTGCGATTTGGAATTATCATAATTTACATTATTTAACTTGGGTGTACTGTCCTCAACTTAAAATGAAAGTCAGCCAGAAAAAAAAAATCACTTTTAATCATTCTCAATATCTATTCCGCAAAGTGCTTAAATGCTTTGTTTTTCAGCTGCTCTTTCCTTTGTTCTCCTTACTAAATTGTCTATTTTTATGGACACACGGCCGGGAATTTAGTGTATTTTCAGTAGAAAATCGATGATTGTTTTGGTCAATTTTGGCAGAAAATTCACGTCTGAGAATGAGATTGCTAGAAGCGAAACTGTTCAGGTTGAAAAGATTTACATCAGCAGAGGATGAGTTGCAGAAAAAATTAATATAATTGGTTCTTGTGATTTTTTTGTAAATGCGCATGTTATAATTATAAGTACATATAAAGGCAGTCCGTTATAATTAATTCAAAAATTAATTGTTAAAGCTATTATGTTTTTAAAACTGTTTTATATAAGGGAGGTAACTTTAATTTATATAATTGTAATTATATATATATATATATATATATATATATATATATATAGGTAGGCATTAATAGGAGTAGGTACGATTTCCTACCACCCGGTCAACACTCCTCCCCCTTCTCTTGGACATGAGTAGAGGCTTACGCCTTGTTTCTTGTTTAGGAAGGGGTTCCCGGGACTCTCTCTCTCTCTCTCTCTCTCTCACTGGCCTCTGTATCTCCAGTTGCCTTGATCTATCCACTACCCTTCTCCTCATCCTTTCTTCTATCACTCCTATCTGATCTTGCTCCAAATTTTCTGTAACCCCTTGCATCCTAGTGGCTTTCCCCCTTGCTTGAGGTGAAACGCATAAAAGAAATATATATATATATATATATATATATATATATATATATATATATATATTTTGAACAATAAGAAAATAAAAAATTAAAAAAATTAAAATCATTAGACACACTGGGTTGTAGATTAATATTCTTTCGTTTTTATTATTATTATTATTATTCCATTTAGATTCCTCGACTAGTTTCGACCGAAATGGCCATCATCGGGAGGAGAAATATTTCTGCTTGCTGTTGGCAGTGAACTACAGAAAATATATATATGTGTGTGTGTGTGTGTGTGTGTGTTTGTGTGTGTGTGTGTGTGTGCGCGCGCGCGTGTGTGTGTGTAAAAATATATAGAAAATAGGAAAGAACTCGTTAGGTAAATAATCCAAAGTTTTTTAGTATTTTTGTTATTATTTTAAAAAAATAGTGCTCGATACAAAAGTAGAGCATAAATATAATTACTTATTTAAAAATACACCCCAACCTTACCATGATTTGACGTCTTTGAATGTGACTGAGATATTGATACAAATTATTAACCCTTACGCTCCGTTTCTTTAAACAATTGCTCTAGCCGTTACCATAGTAATTTTAATTTCAATAATAAAACGCGTAAATTTCAGGAATTAGTTATTCAAAAAAAAAAAAAAATTCGCTTGAAGATGGAACAGAGCTTGGTACTTTAATTCAATTTAATTCAAATAATTATATTGAAGTTTTCGGCTTTTGTTTTGAAACATGAGAACACTTATATAGCGTTGGAATCATATTTTTAAATAAATTATATATATATATATATATATATATATATATATATATATATTAAAATAATAGGAAAAAACAATGAGATTTATAATTCAGAGTTCTTAGCATTTATTTTTATTTTTAAAAGACAGTAGAGCATAATATTATAACTGTTTTTTTAAATATACAATCATCGCAACATCGAAATTCTCATATTTCAAAACTGAAACTTCAATTAAAATTCAATCATACAAATTAAACTTAAAATACAAAGTTCCGTTCCATTATCAAGCGATACTAAGAATCTTAGCATCGCTTGATAATGGAACAGAACTTTGAATTGTATATAAACTGAAGTTTCAGTTTTGAAAGATGGGAATATCGGTTTTGCGACGATTACATTTTAATAAAACAATTATAACATACACAGAAACAGATCATTTATTTAAATAATTTTATTTATTAAATTAACATAAACAGAATATATATACATATATATATATATATCTATATCTATCTATCTATATATATATATGAAGAAATATAGTTTTAACGTGTGCTATATTTATGGAATAAAGTGCTCAATATCAGAGATAGAGCGCGTGTAAATATAAATATAAAAGCAACAGGCTGTTTCATGCTGTACACAATCGTCAGGCCTGATGATTGCGTCTAGCATGAAACAGCCTGTCGCCTTGGAGTGTTGACTTCAATGGTATATATATATATATATATATATATATATATATATATATATTCTGTTTATATGGTATTTAAATAAATTTTATTTATTAAAATAACATAAACATAATATATATATATATATATATATATATATATATATATATATATATATATATGTGTATTTTTAATAGGACACAATGTTTCGACTTGCCAGTCTAGAGTCTATTTTTCATTCAGTTAAATGGCGGTAAATCACTAGCAAATGGTTAGGTGCCGTACTTTAGTTAAACTGGACTTTGTAGGGCAGATTAACAAATGCGGGTGTCTCTGGTTTTCTCTGGCTCCATCTTTGGATTGTGTCAATCTTCTAAATTGAAAGTTACTGACTATCTTCCGATAAAATTGGATTTCGTATAACCCTAGATTTATCTAGGCAATATTTGGTGCCGTTACACACCAATCTTTACTCAAAGACAGGGTCGCTTATCATTCTCTCCTTTCAGAGATTCTCTTTCTGTTCTCTGGTTATAAATTCTATTTTATTTTTTTTATTTTATTATCTAAATACTCATTGTCTTCTTCTCTTTTCTTCTTTTTCTCTTTTCTTTCTTTTTCTTTTCTTTCTTTTTCTTTCTTTTCAGCCATGTTTGTTTTCATTATTCTATTTTCCCCACTCGGATCTCACATTTTCTCTTTAAATATTATACTTGTTCTTTTACTAATCCTGCTTCTCCTCTTTAGCTCCTCCTTCTTCTTCACACTCCTCCTACTTCTCCTTGCAACCCTTCTTCTTCTTCTTCTTCTTCTTTTTCTTCCTTTTCTTTGTGTTCTTCTTCCTCCCCCTCCTCCTCCTCCTCTTCTTCTTTTTTCTTCTTCTTCGTTTTCTTTTCTTCTTCTTCGTTTTCTTTTCTTCTTCTTCTTCTTCGTTTTCTTTTCTTCTTCTTCTTTTTCTTCTTTTTCTTTGTGTTCTTCTTCCTCCCCCTCCCCTCCTCCTCCTCCTCTTCTTCTTCTTCGTTTTCTTTTCGTCTTCTTCTTCTTAATCTCAGCATTTATATTTTCCCAATTACTTTTCTCTCTCTCTCTTCAATAATATTACAAACCAGACCTCTTGTTTGACAAACAAAATCGATCTATGATTGCCATCCGGCTAATTTGCCACCACTACGCAATTGTTAATTCTTAAAAAAATCAAGGACTATAAGATATTATTCTGAAAACTTATCTGTCGGTCCTGCCTGCTTTCCAAAATCATTATATGTCAAAGATAATCATCCCAAATCATACATTGATTGTGAGTTTGGCCAAGGACTTTTCAGCCCTTCTTCGCCTATTTGCTAACATTAGTTTGATCCCGTAGAAAATGTGGCAAAAAATCTTTGAAATATTTTGTGTAGAGCCGACAGCCTTGGGGTAACAAATTGTGTTTCTATTCAACTGCTCATATTTTTTAAGAGTTTCTATTTGTACAGGCCTGTGTAAAAGTTTTTACAGACGAAATGCACAATGACTGTTTTTTGCTGGAAAGTTTTTAACATTTATTTCCTTCATCTCAAGGCTAAACCAGCAGCGAACTGAGTGACGATTGAGCAGACAATCCTGTCTGGGGGTTACGAGAAGAGCTTGTTAACCATCAGTATTTTTTTTTATTTTATTTTAACAGACGCGCAAATCTGGTGCTTAAACTCTCACTAGAAAATTGAACTTTCGGTGAGACATGTAACTTTATTATCACTGTCTCTTTTTTCAGATAAAATAAATAAAAAATCTCTGAAAAGAAAGAAAGGAAAATCGTTTTTTAATTTTTTTAAAAGAATGCTCTATGCAACGGTGTTCTGACTAAGTCAAATCATACGGTTGAAACGTTGCGCTAAAAACAGCACACGAAGGGAATAAAGAACGGTAGAACATCGGAAAACTGTAGCCCATGAAGAGATGAGGAAGTCAGGCATGGCTGATCATGTGTAAACGGACACGCAGGCTCACGAACTAATGTGAGACTAAGAGAGATCTCCCCATTAGGAGATGAAAATATTGAAATAATCCACACGCATTCTTTATCACTTCACACCAAACAAGCGGATAAAGCCACTAAGACACGGGTTTACTGAGAGTGAAAAAACAGCGAAAATCTAATAATAATTTAAATTTTTAAGTATCCCCCCCAAGCAAGGGGAAAGAGCTATTAGCACGCAAGGGATTACGGAGAGTGAGTGCAAAGAGGGGTATTTGAGAAAATGATAAAGAGAAGGACGAGGATCAAGAACAAAGGATCAAAGGTATCGATTTACATTTGAAGATTTTAAGATTATAGCTATTAGGGAAGCAAGTAAGAGGAAGGGAGTTTCGCTGTCGGGAAGAGCAAGAGAAGAAGCTTTTGGCGTAGAAGTGGCTGTTACATTTAACTGTTTCGACAGTGAAATTCATGCAGTTGGGGCACCAGTGAAAATAGTTTTTCAGAGCAGTTGGCATGAAAATATTTGTAGAAAAGAGAGAGGGAAGCCACATAACGTCTGTGATAAATTGACTAGAGATGAGGTGCCAGGTCAGGACCTATCACATTGCATACCTGTGATTGGATTTTGTCGAGTACCTCGAGATGAACAGCGAGGGCACCAGATCATATATGGCAACATTATTCAATGCAAGGAAGAATGGTAGATTTGTAGATTTCAAGGATGTTTCCAGAAGAGAAAAACCTTCTGGCGAGACACAGGGTACAAATTTTCCTTTCGGGAGATGAAGCTATTGATTCAATGTAGTTGTTTCACCTCAGGTCAGTGGAAAACGTGAGACCAATCAGGCGCATAGAGACGCTCTCGTGGATTCGGGTATCATCCATCTTGATAGGAGGCAAGGATGCTTCTCTATGGTTTGTAAATAAGAGCTGTTTCGTTTTGATGGCATTCAAGTTTAAAGGCCATTTCCTCCCCTAGTCAACCACAGATTGGAGGTCCTTTACGAGACCAACGGGCAGGGTAGTTTTGTCAGCGATGCCAGATTTACTATTGGGACATGAGTAAATAACAGTGTCGTCTGCGTAGATACCTGCTTGAGAACTGATGATCGTTGATGAAGATCAGAAACAGTGTAGGACTCAGGACATAGCCATGGGGAACACCACCGTCGTTCAGATGAAAGTAACTGGGGTAGAAATCCGTTAAGGTCGGCCTTCATTTCACGGTTTGACAGGAATAATTGGATTAAATCAAATAATCATCCTGTAATACCGTATCCCTGAATCTTACGTAAAGGCCGGAAAACCATATCAAGCGCTTTAGTGATATCTATAGCCACAGCTGGAGCTACGCTGTTATTATCAAAAGCTTGATATACATCATCAAAAGCTTAGAAGACCGGGCAAAGCCGAGATCATATTGTTTTTCAGAAAGTAGATTATGGGAAGTAAGGTCATTAATGACTATCGCATTTATTAAAGCCTCGAAGACTTTGCCGAAAATTGGTTGGAGGCTGATAGGACGGTAGGTAGATGGATCAGAAGCGTCTCCAGAGTTCTTAAAAGAGGGAATATATATATATATATATATATATATATATATATATATATACGGTCAGTCAACGATATATATATATATATATATATATATATATATATATATATATATAGGGGATAGGGGTCAGGGCTTAATTAAGCAGGTTAGCAAGTCGGTTTCCGGTTGTTTCCCATCAGTTGCTTTTTACGTAGCATTTTTTTCGAACTAGGTCTGTGTTTCCGTCGTTTCACAAGGATGTATTGCCCTACATCAAATTGAGTAATTTAGTATATGAGTTTAATTGCCAGTGTGCTGCTGGTTATGTGGGGCACACAACCTTGCATTTGGAAACAAGAATCAATCAGCATGTACCTTCCAAAATACGACTTGGTAAGATAGATAAAATATGCTATCTCCCCCCCCCATGAATATGAAATCGGCTATTGCTCAAAATTTAGTTGAGAACATAGCCTGCGCCAAGTTGTTTAAAAAAGAGTGGTTTCAAATTATTAATACAGCCGATTCCAACAATCATTTGAAGATTTTTGAATCGGTCTGCATAGGATTAAGGAAACCTTCTCTCTGCCGGCAGAAAGAAATTTGTAAAGTCTCTTAATCTGTTGGGGGATATTTTATTTTAACTGTCCCTCGCCAATTTATTTACACGATTATTTCCCCTCCCCTCGTTATAAATATATACACTTGTTTGTTATTTTAGTGTGTTTCCCCCCTCTTTTTGCTCTTCCTTGTCGTTAATATTCTTTTCGTTGATCCAACGATTGTCTCCTGATGAGATGTTGGTTGAAAGGGCCTTAGAGACTTTTAAAATTAAAATCAATACATTCCTTGTTTTTAAAACTATATATATATATATATATATATATATATATATATATATATATATATATATATATATATATATACGGTATTTTGTCAACGATGCCGGATCAACTACTGAGGCAGGATTAAATAGTAGTGTGGTCAGCGTAGATGCCAACTTGGGAGTTGATGACATCAGGAAGATCGTTGATGAAGATCAGAAACAGTGTAGGACTCAGGATTGGGGTGAACGGAGAGGATTCAAGGAAACAGAATAGAGACGTTGGAATTAAATTTTTGAAGATGCAATTTGACAGGAGAGTAAGAAGCAGGAAGAGTGTTCCACTAGTGCGAAGTTTCAACAGAAAAAAAAACAAAAACAAACTGTTATTGTAGAACTTACGATTTCGTGAATCCAGACAGAATTTACGCAACGAAATCCAATTTACTCCATCTATACAACGAAGATGAACTATATGTGACGAATAAAGATCTTCGTAAATTTCAACACAGCTCCCTGTTGTGACTGCTATAAACATATTACTGCCTCTGAGTGCATTAATTATTCTATCGGAGTTAAAAAAAAATGTCTCTAGCTTTCAACACAATAAGATTCAAGACCAAACCATGGGTTCTTTAGCCACGAGGAAGGTTTCTTTTTTCTATTCAGAATATAGAAAATATAGCACTTGCAAAGATACATTTAAGCAAAAATATTGTATTTTCTTTTTTAGATTTTGCTTAGGAATAATAACATCTTTTCTTGCTAGCATGCGATGATAAAAAGCGACGAAATAACATGGCCTTAAGCATGGGTTGATTATGCATACACTCTGGATAATAAACACAATAGGAATTGCTGTCAAAAAGGAAATCTGTCACGCATTTATAATTTGGTCGCGAGAGCTTCAATATACAATGGCATGAAGCAAGACTCCGCTTTTTTCCTTAGCATTCTGGATAATGTCCCTGTAATAGGAAATTTGAAAACCATCTAGTGCCAAAGATTTCTATTATTAGCGAGGGATTTGTTATACAAAAATAAAGTGTCGCTGCCGACACTTGAGTTTGAACATAGATCGTCAGTGAGCAAACACAGGCGATCCCATTATTGAATTAAGTGAAACCCGTGACCATAGAGGTAACGCATAAATAGATAGTGTCGTAACGACTAACGATCGCTATTTCTAGTCTATCCTCTAACTATTCGGATCTCCATTTCTATTCTATTACTATACGGACCCCTATTCTCTTCTCTACACTATTCTCTATTCGGATCAATAAGGTGGTTACTTTTCGAACGAGTATTATCGAGCAAGTACTAATCACAGGGCGGCTCATGTTACGCTTCCCTTCAAGCCCTAGTCATCTGTTTGGGATCATCGTGGAGTACCTGTTCTCACAATCTCTAATGACAATGGTGTATATTAGCCTTTTTCTTACAAGAAAACACTCGACATAAATTCATCGTGCAGCCAGTGCGACTCATGTTACGCTTTCTTTCAAGCCCTGATCATCTGCGGTATTGCCTGTTCTCCTAATCTCTGTTGGTAATGGTAATATTAGCATTTTTCTTGGAAGGAAACTGTCGGGATTCATTGACACAGTAGACAATGTAGACAATGTAAGAGATTAAAAAAAAATGAATTTCAAGAAAACTAGAGTCCAATAACATTCAGACCCAGTAAGCATTCCCTCTGTTTACAAAGGGAAGGCGCACGGGATCTGATATACAAGGACTCTAGAACCTTGAGGTGATGGGAGTGGGACCTAGATAAAATCAAAAAACGGTCAACACTAAAATTAACCACATATTTCCTGCTATTTATTATATGTTCAACAATAGCAGAGCCAGAACTATTGGTTAGTTGGCTCTTCCTGGCAGACGGATACAAAATCCTGGAGGGTAAATGCTGTTTTATTCTCGAATCCAAACGCTGGGATTCATTTTTTTAAATCTCTTCCCTTCCATTCCATTCAATTTACACGCTTTTATAAATTTTCTATTCCCAGAAAAAAAAAAAAAAAAAACTTGATAAGTCCTGGGACGAAATCTGTTGTTTTTTTTTAGCTATTTCTTTTATAAAATAAAATGCCTCAAAAAATTTGTCTTTTCCTATATATATATATATATATATATATATATATATATATATATATATATATAATGTAGTCATCAATCCTGCTGTTTTGCTGTCAGAGAGAATCTTACCCCTAGGCTATTGTTGCACAGCAGAGAGTAAGGGAAGTTTTAATGTTTTCAAAACAATATAGGCCAGTGACCCGGAGAACTCAATTTGTACTTGGAGAGTAATGCATTAATAGCAGTAGGAGTGGCTGTTTTTAAAACCCCCTTTCTCTCGAGAACTCAACCGGATTTCCCGGGAGCATATATATCGTCATATATATGTATATAAATGAATATAATAAACATCTGTAATAATTGATGCAACCAATTACTAATACTTAAACTCTTCCCCATTAATAAACATATCTGAGACAATTTTCGCGCCTTGCAAACGATTATAGTGTTCTTAATCGACGGGTCCCTGATACAGGAGAATTTGAACAATGAATAAAATCCTCAAATGATTAGCAAAATAAAAAGATTAGTGGTATTTAACGACACGTGTCTAAACAATAAAAAGATATATATATATGATAAATAATTATATATATATATATATATATATATATATATATATATATATATATATATATATATAGTTTTAAGGTGTGCTATATTTAGGGATAAAGTGCTCAATATCAGATATAGAGCGTGCGTAAATATAAAGTGCACATTCAATTGAAGATTTAGAGGCTATCCGTTAGTCAACTGTGATGCCTATCACTCTCTCTCTCTCTCTCTCTCACACACACACACACACACACACACACACACACACACATATATATATATATATATATATGAATAATAATTCACCTCCTAGAATAAAATTAAATACGGTAAATATTATTTATGAATTTAAATGCTCATTAAGGAATTGTATTCCTGATCAATCAAAATTCGTAAATAATTATATAGGCCACACTACAACATGTTTGACACGCAGACTCACTCTACACCTTTCTGACCACAGCTCAATTAGATCTCATTTAAATATTCATGGAGACCTACAAGGCACTATTCATAACATACTTGTTGACAACACTAATATAATAACATCATCTACATGCAAAAAAAGGATAAAAATTATGGAAGCCTTATTAATAAAGACAAAAAACAAAAACACTTAATAATATTAACTTTGAACATGGACACAATATCTTGGCCGTGTTCTGAAAAATTGAAAAATTTTATAAAACATACAAAAATTATTTCTTATTTAACAGTTAAAATATTTAATCCTTGAAAATGGCTAAATGTATAGCCGAAAGCGCTCGGATAAAAAGAACATTCGGACAGATTTTATATAATTTATCATCCGAAAAGAAAAAAAAATTAGATCGCATGAGAAATTGGATAAAAAACTTGTCTGTCGTATTCTATGTGCATGAAAGAAGGACTGCTGCTGAAATACACAAATATATATATATATATATATATATATATATATAGGACACTCCCGTCGGTTTCGACGTATCAGGATCTGACATCTTAATTGATTCAGTTACGAAAGTTTGTGCGATAATCTTAAGTGGCATTTAAGACCCGCTAGTGATTTATAAAGCTATATATATATATATATATATATATATATATTCAGAATGAGAAATTGAGGAGCTTTGTTCGAATTCTAGTCAAGTTCGTTATATTCACTTGCGCGCAAATACCCTTGGAAAAGGTATGAATCCATCTTTTCTGCTCCCAACTATGGGTTAAATAGCAGGACAGACTGGTCTCTATACCTTCTATTGTAACCCGTCTAGCGAAGGTATTAGCAACCACGTGCGGGTAAATCTTGAAACTCTCTTATTCAACATGCCTTGAGCCAGCATGGATGAGTAGGCTTATAAAATTATCCTGGGAATAAAATCTCATGTTGATGTGCAGTCTGCGGAGGATTTTTTTTTTTTAATATTTGCATTACTGATACGTTAGAATATTTTCTGTGCGTGCAATATGTGTGCGTTCAGCATTTAAAAGAAATCATTTTTTTTTTACGAGGACTTTATTCAAAGTATATATTTTTGCCACATTTTATCACAAAGCAGAAGCAAAAATTGAAAACTCAAAAAAATAAACAAAATGTAGGTCAAATTATCGTTTTTCAGAGATCGATATTGGCGAACAATGGTCGAAAATCTTTGCGCATTTTGTTTTCCTTGCCGATATCAAAATACTTCTTTTGACAGGCAAAGTTACCGCAAAACTGTGGCTCTTCAAACTTCATGAATATTTATGAGAGAAGTCGAACGGACAAGCCGAGTGAGAATCTTCTTCATTTTGTAAAGCGACAAGCAGTTGCAGAAAACGAGCAAGAAGAAGAAGAACAACATTAGGAAATCACAATTCGCTTGAGAAATTATTCAGAAAAATTGGGCAAAAAGATGCGGTTGGTAATCTTTTTTTTTAGGAATTAAATGGCGTGAAATGGAAAGAACGATTTTCTTGTAATGTATTCACAATTAGAAACGAGAATCTATCTAAGGCCGATTCTTTCTTTCCATAATCTATCTATCAATGACCGTTTCTTTATTTCCATTATCTATCTATCTAGCAAGCTATCTTAGTCTATTCCCTATCTTTCTATCTCAGTTATTCCCAGGATAATTTTATAAGCCTACTCATCCATGCTGGTTCAGTGAAATACCAGTACAATTCGGACTAGGAACCTGCAATGAACACGGAGAAAAATGGGTATATATATGTTATAATAAATATATATATTATTCAAATATTTTTTCAATTTTGTGATTCGCTTGCAGATGCTATATATATATATATATATATATATATATATATATATATATATATATATATATATATATATATATATATATATATATATATATATATATATATATATAAATAGACAAATATAAAAAAAATCCGACAATTATTTTAAAACATTTTTTTGTTTATAAATTCTTTTTATAGATACAAATATTTTAAGTAAATGCTCTGTTTATAATAAACAGTATTAAACAACATTTACCGGCTTGAATGTCCGAGAAAATTTCACAGAAAATTTTCGTCCTCTGACATGATTCGAACCTGTATCCGATACGGAACCGTCATTTAGCATGATGCGTCTTTACCGATTTGCCCACAGAGGCGCGTTCGGTTGGCAAAGTCGAATTTTACTGCATAAAAATGTCTTAAAATATACATATGTGTATGTGTGTTTGTGTGTGTGCGTGTAAGTTTCTGAATGAGATTTTTAATTTTTCATATGTTTATGTGCATATATATAGAAGACTGGAATGATACACACACAAACGTGTATATATATATATATATATATATATATATATATATATATATATATATATATGTGTGTGTGTGTGTGTGTGTGTGTGCGATTGTGAATCTTTCTTAATATCAATGTATTTTTACGAAAACATTGTCTTGATTTTCCAGAAAAAATAAATGTCTTCCTTTTCTTGTTTTGTGGTAAATTGCAGTTTGAAAGCCAGCAATTCTCTTCAACCAAATCGGAGAGAGGAAATCATTTTGATTTTTCTTCTTTGAAATGGGAGCATTTGATTGTCATCAAATATGAAGCGGGCGGGCGGGCGAAACACAAAAGCCAAAGCCTTAATGACGTTGTGCTTTCATCAGGATTGGATCAATTTCCAGCAATCAAATAGAGTTTTAACACATTCCTCAATACAGCTCTAACCATTATCCGACACGATTTCTTTCTTTTTGCTCATCTATCTATCTATCTATCTATCTATCTATCTATCTATCTATCTATCTATCTATCTCAGTCTGTTGATATCCATCTATCTCAGTCTGTTCATATCTATCTATCTATCCATCTATCTATCTATCTATCTATCCATCTATCTCAGTCTGTTCATATTCATCCATCTATCCATCCATCTATCTAT
This sequence comes from Acanthosepion pharaonis, assembly GCA_903632075.3. Classification (NCBI taxonomy): domain Eukaryota; kingdom Metazoa; phylum Mollusca; class Cephalopoda; order Sepiida; family Sepiidae; genus Acanthosepion; species Acanthosepion pharaonis. Next base: position 3,831,861 of record CAHIKZ030000435.1, on the reverse strand, counting down.
CTATCCATCTATCTATCTATCTCAGTCTGTTCATATCCATCTATCTATCTATCTATCTATCTATCTATCTATCTATCTATCTATCTCAGTCTGTTCATATCTATCTATCTATCTATCTATCATCTATCTATCTATCTATCTATCTATCTATCTCAGTCTGTTCATATCTATCTATCTATCTATCTATCTATCTATCTATCTATCTATCCAGTCTCAGTCTGTTCATCTCTATCTATCTATCTATCTATCTATCTATCTATCTATCTGTAGCCAGCAAGGTAGCTCTCGAAATCAGTCTGTTCATATCTATCTATCTATCTATCTATCTATCTATCTATCTATCTATCTATCTATCTATCTCAGTCTGTTCATATCTATCTATCTATCTATCTATCTGTCTGTTTGTCTGTAAAATATCTCAAAGCATTTTATTGCATTTTTATACTCCTTGATTTTCTGCACCCTTTATATATATATATATATATATATATATATATATATATATATATATATATATATGATCAAAAGCAACTACGGGACCGAGTTGGTTTAAAGTACGTCAGATCTAATGACGCTTTTCACCAGGGGAGGAAGGTTAGAATCCTGCCGCCTATTTTTTTTAACAAGATATCTCCAATATTCAGGCCGGTAGATGAAAATTAATAAATATAGTATTTAATAAATAAATGAAACAGATTATCTACTCAAATATGTGTATCCATTGAAAGAAATAACATTTAAACAAATAAATTAAAAATATGTGATCGAATATGTAAGCGATGAGGAAATTTTATAGAAAAACAAAGTAAAAAGGACGCTTATACTTAGAATCAGAAAGAGAGTTGAATTTCTTGCAGACATAATGAGGAGTGAAGCATGGAAAAATAGACACTCACAGGATTTATTGTAGGAACGGAGAAAAGCAGTGAGTAGCCTACATAACGAGCCTTTGTAAATGGACGGCAGAATAGGGATTAGGAGGGATAACGAAAAAGACAAACCTTACTTAGAGGCACAAAGAATAGAAAGTGATGGAGAGGAAGTATTAACCACGTCCTGACGGGACACGGCACATAGAATAATAATAATAAGAAGAAGACAGCAACTGAAGTTTAATGGCTATCATCTGGGGAAGTAGCATCTGAGAACCGAGTGCCTATACCCGCCAGAAACTTTATTTAATCTATTTGAGATGAGTTCAAGATTCTCAGGTTGATTTTGCGGAGGAAATCCGGAGGGAACAGTAGACCAAATTTTGTGATAATAACAACAAAGATGAGGACATTAGTCCGACTGTAAATAATATCAATAAATATACCTTAACAACTGCTTGCCGCTGACAGAATAATATCAACAGTATAAGTACACACACACAAAAAAGCACACACACGCGCGTGCGTGCGTCCACACACACACACACACACACACACACATATATATATATATATATATCACTTCAAATTTAGCTACTACCATACAATTTCATATATATATATATATATATATATATATATATATATATATATATATATATATATGTGAAAAGTGTATATAAATATAAATAAATATATATGTATAATTATTTATATATTATATGCGCGGTACTTTTTAGAAACCCAGGGTCACAAACTCACATCTATCCAACCAAATATATATATATATATATATATATATATATATATATATATCACTTCAAATTTAGCTACTACCTACAATTTCCTAATATATATATATATATATATATATATATATATATATATATATATATATATATATAACCCGTAATAGACCAAGAATAAACAATAGGATTTTCCCAACCATTTAACAAAAAAAACTCTATGTTGTAACCACATTGGATATACCATTTTGTTCACTAGTTCATTCACTAAATCTATTTTCAAAATCTACCACGACTCTAACTCTAGAAGTCATAACATAATTTACCTCCTAGAATGCACACTATGCCAGAAAAAAAAAATTGAGAAAATCTGAATGACCCTTTCACTACAGAATTAAAAGCTATTGGATCGGATCAATTCGCCTCCCTACGAAATTTTTGTTTTACCTGTAGAACATTTTGGCCTAGAAAGACATGATTTTAAAAGCCATGACAAATTCACTATAATTGAAAAAATAGAAATAGACAGAAAAGATAGCTAAATACCAGAGGAACATAAAGACAAATGGATTTTGCGCCTCAAAACACTTTGCCCAAAAGGATTTATTCACATCACAACAAGTGAGGGATCCCAACACCAGAGAAATATCTCTTAGCCAACATAGGGAGGAATGAGGAGAACAAAATCTACCAAATTTTAATGTCTTCCCATTCTACCAATGCGACTACAGAACTACTGAACGAAGGCCGATTAATAAGGAAACGGTTTTCATCAACAAATTCAAACCGATATTTAATTCATTGCATAAATAAATTCTACCAAATTCTCCTTCCCACAAATGACATATATAGCCTATTACGCCATTGATTTTCATTTATTTTCTTTGTACAAAACATAAGTATCAAGACGTGGAGATAGAAGCAGTTCAAATCATTTTGAAAAGCTTAGCGAAACCGGATGAATTAAAAAAAAGTTATATAAAAAAAGGAAAACAACAAATTCTGTTTCTAAGAAATAAACACTGAAAATCCAATTGTAAGTAACACATTTTTAATTTTTCTCTGTAAAATGTTATATAATATAAATAAATATCATTGTACAAATTATTAAGCGCCTTTTTTCTAATCCTCATTTTAGTCTATACAATAAGTTTTTTGTACACAATCTTTCTCAAAATTTCTTTTTTACCTATATATATATATATATATATATATATATATATATATATATAAACTAGACTCGTTTCGAAAAACCCTCGAATTTTTGATTTGCTAATCTATATATATATATTTGTATATATATATATATATATATACATGAATTATTCACACAAAACTAATGCAAAGGTTAATGATTTAAATGGCGAGACATCCATCTCGCAAACAATTCAAATAGTACACAAAAACCTCCAGATCCGTTATGAATGAATTGATCCTTGTTTATATAAATTTACTGTCAAAGTGGCATGAACTATATTGTTCAATAATTACAGTAATGTCGCACTTATTAACCAAAAGTCGCACATGGATCAGTTATTTAAATTACAATAAACGTGCAATCAATTTACAAATACATGAATTATTCACACAAAACTAATGCAAAGGTTAATGATTTAAATGGCGAGACATCATTTTCAGTACCATTTCGGAAACAATACACATATATTTTCGATGTCCTCTTATTACTAAGAGAAAAAAACAAGAACAACATCTATTATATACCTGAAGATGTCTGTAGGAACAGACGAAAGCTTGTAGTAAAAATGACAACTAATACGGCAGAAATTTATATAAACAAGGATCAATTCATTCATAACGGATCTGGAGGTTTTTGTTTACTATTTGAATTGTTTGCGAGATGGATGTCTCGCCATTTAAATCATTAACCTTGCATTAGTTTTGTGTGAATAATTCATGTATTTGTAAATTGATTGCACGTTTATTGTAATTTAAATAACTGATCCATCTGCGACTTTTTTGGTTAATAAGTGCGACATTACTGTAATTATTGAACAATATAGTTCATGCCACTTTGACAGTAAAATTTACCAGTAAAATAATTTGTTCATTACCATATTTGGTATAAACGCAAACACTTTAAAAAAAGAAATTTAAAATCAAACTCAGCGTTGCTTTGGCGCGTTCAAAAACCAATATCTCATTTTCAATAGCATTTCGGATACAATACATATATTTTCGATGTCCTCTTATTACTAAGAGAAAAAACAAGAACAACATCTATTATATACCTGAAGATGTCTGTAGGAACAGACGAAAGCTTGTAGTAAAAATAACAACTAATACGGCAGAAATTTATATAAACAAGGATCAATTCATTCATAACGGATCTGGAGGTTTTTGTGTACTATTTGAATTGTTTGCGAGATGGATGTCTCGCCATTTAAATCATTAACCTTTGCATTAGTTTTGTGTGAATAATTCATGTATTTGTAAATTGATTGCACGTTTATTGTAATATATATATATATATATATATATATATATATATATATATATATATATATATATATATATATATATAGATAGATAATATTAGTGGTAAATATACACATACATATGGAATATTAGTGTTTAAGCATTTTAAATATATATATATATATTCGCTTAGTCCGTTTTATATAATATTAATATAATATATATATATATATATATATATATATATATATATATATATATATATATATATATATAATATATATATATATATATATATATATATATATATATATATATATATATATATTAATATATATATATTATATATATATATATATATATATATATATATATATATATATATATATATATATATTAGTGGTAAATATACACATACATATGGAATATTAGTGTTTTAGCCTTTTTATAATATGTATATATATATATATATATATTCGTACAGTCCGTTTTTTTTTTCATTGTTCACGTGTTAGGGGAGGTTGTCTTTGAAATGATGCTAGATGTCGCTGTATGCGATGTTAATGAAATATCATCAAGCTGAAAAGTTCACAAATTCAAATCTGTAATGGCCTTATTAATAAAGGCTAGAGGAACCGACGCCTCGTGTGCAAATATTCTGGACAAACGTCAACTGTTTGCAGAACGACTTTTCTCACATCGACAAATTTTGTAAAAGCCAATTCAAACTTCGGGCAAGTAACGCTTCAAAACATTACAATTGGTATCATTCACTGGCATTTCCTTACAAGTTAAATATTTTCCTTCTTTCTTTCTTTGTTAATGTCACAGCTTGTCGTCATATATTTTCAGAAAACCTGTAGGATGTTTCAATCTCTGTCCAAAATTAGGTCGCTCCTCTGTAACATTTGGTCAGCCAAATGAAAAATGTTACTCGCCTTTTCGATGTCTATTATGAATTACTAATTGTTTTACTAAAGAAATTTATTGATAATGAATTTTCTACGTAAATGTATTGCTCATGTTTTTACAATAGAAAATCAGGTTTTAATACAGAAATGTACTGGCATTAGCTTTACTATGTAAATACATGATCAATGATTTTACAACATAAATATATTAATAACAGTTGTACGAGAGAAATAGGTTTATACTGATTTCATTACAGATTTACATTTACTTATATTATTTACATTATTCGGACTGTTATACTCGTCTTCAATACCATATTCACAACATTTCAGCCGTTGGACGCTGCGGCTTTCGTCAGGTGATTGGAATTTCGAACCGAACCCTTTATTTTGCCCACGGGTTGAATCCAGTGTCGTGAAAGGTTAAACTACATTGCTACTGTACATTTAGATGAGGGAAATGATGTGTCCATGCCTTTTCAAAGACATTAAAAAAACTGTCTCAACCGGTATTTGAACTATGCGGATTTCATTTTAAAATAATAATAATCTTCCTTGCATTATTTACATTCTACGGTCTGTTATCCCCATCTTCAATGCTATATTCACAACGTTTCGGCCGTTTTACGCTCCGACCTTCATGTTTATGTCTCTCTATATCTGTCTATATGTCTAAGATGAGATATTATGATTACGTGCATTATTTACATTATTCGGACTGTTATCCTCATCTCCATTGCCATATTCACAACGTTTCGGCCGTTGTACGCTCCGGCCTTTATGTCTATGTCTCTCTATATCTCTGTCTATATCTCTGAGATGAGGTATTATGATTACTTGCATTATTTACATTATTCAGACTGTTATCCTCATCTTCATTGCCATATTCACGCTCCGGCCTTTATGTCAACATTTCGGCCGTTGTACGCTCCGGCCTTTTATGTCTATGTCTCTCTATATCTCTGTCTCATATCTGTCTATAGATGAGGTATTATGATTACTTGCATTATTTACAGTATTCAGACTGTTATCCTCATCTTCATTGCCATATTCACAACATTTTTCGGCCGTTGTACGCTCCGGCCTTTTATGTCTATGTCTCTCTATATCTCTGTCTATATCTCTGAGATGAGGTATTATGATTACTTGCATTATTTACAGTATTCAGACTGTTATCCTCATCTTCATTGCCATATTCAACATTTCGGCATTTCGGGCCGTTGTATGCTCCGGCCTTTATGTCTATGTCTATTTACTATATCTCTGTCTATTCATTTCTCTGAGATGAGGTATTATGAGGTATTATGATTACTGCATTATTTACAGTATTCAGACTGTTATCCTCATCTTCATTGCCATATTCATTAAATATTTCGGCCGTTGTACGCTCCGGCCTTTATGTCTATGTCTCTCATATCTCTGTCTATATCTCTGAGATGAGGTATTATGATTACTTGCATTATTTACATTATTCAGACTGTTATCCTCATCTTCATTGCCATATTCACAACGTTTCGGCCGTTGTACGCCCCGGCCTTTATGTCTATGTCTCTATATCTCTGTCTATATCTCTGAGATGAGGTATTATGATTACTTGCATTATTTACAGTATTCAGACTGTTATCCTCATCTTCATTGCCATATTCATTCATGTCTCTATATATCAACATTTTCGGCCGTTGTTGTACGCTCCGGCCTTTTATGTCTATGTCTCTCTATATATCTGTGAGGTATATGATTACTTGAGATTTACATTATTCGGACTGTTATTATGATTACTTGCATCATATTACATATATGAGGTATCGATTACTTGCCTTATTTACATTATTATCCTCATCTTCATTGCCATATTCACAACGTTTCGGCAACTTGAACTTTTGTCTTGTCTCTATTATATCTCTGTTATATCTCTGAGATGAGGTATTATGATTATTGCATTATTTACATTATTCGGACTGTTATCCTTCATTGCCATATTCACAATGTTTCGGCCCTTGTACGCTCCGGCCTTTATGTCTATGTGTCTCTATATCTCTGTCTATATCTCTGAGATGAGGTATTATGATTACTTGCATTATTTACATTATTCGGACTGTTATCCTCACCTTCATTGCCATATTTTCGGCCGTTGTACGCCCCGGCCTTTTATGTCTATGTCTCTCTATATCTCTGTTATATCTCTTAGATGAGGTATTATGATTACTTGCCATTATTCGGACTGTTATCCTCCGGCCTTTATGTTCGGCCGTGTCCGGCCTTTATGTCTATATCTCTCTCTGTCTATATCTCTGAGATGAGGTATTATGATTACTTGCATTATTTACATTATTCGGACTGTTATCCTCATCTTCATTACCATATTCTGTCTATTTCGGCTGTTGTACGCTCCGGCCTTTATGTCTATGTCTCACTATATCTCTGTCTATATCTCTGAAATGAGGTATTAGGATTACTTGCATTATTTACATTATTCGGACTGTTATCCTCATCTTCATTGCCATATTCACAACGTTTCGGCCGTTGTACGTCTCCGGCCTTTATGATTTCTTGTCTATGTCTCATATCTCTGTCTATATCATCTTCTGTCTTTTACGCGTTTATGTCTATATCTCTGATATGAGGTATTATGATTACTTGCATTATTTTACATTATTCGACTGTTATCCTCATCTTCATTGCCATATTCACAACGTTTCGGCCGTTGTACGCTCCGGCCTTTATGTCTATGTCTCTATATCTCTGTCTATATCTCTGAAATGAGGTATTATGATTACTTGCATTATTTACATTATTCGGACTGTTATCCTCACCTTCATTGCCATATTCACAACGTTTCGGCCGTTGTACGCTCCGGCCTTTATGTCTATGTCTCTCTATATCTCTGTCTATATCTCTTAGATGAGGTATTAGGATTACTTGCATTATTTACATTATTCGGACTGTTATCCTCATCTTCATTGCCATATTCACAACATTTCGGCCGTTTTACGCTCCGGCCTTTTATGTCTATGACTCTCATCTATATCTCTGTCTATATCTCTGAAATGAGGTATTATGATTACTTGCATTATTTACATATTATCGACTGTTATCCTCATCTTCATTGCCATATTCACAACATTTCGGCCGTTGTACGCTCCGGCCTTTATGTCTATGTCCCTCTATATCTCTGTCTATATCTCTGAGATGAGGTATTATGATTACTTGATTATTTACATTATTTACTGTTATCCTCATCTTCATTGATATTCACAACGTTTTCGGCCGTTGTACGCTCCGGCCTTTATGTCTATGTCTTATCTCTGTCTATATCTCTGAGATGAGGTATTATGATTACTTGTATTATTTATGGTATCCCTTCGGCCGGCCTTTATGTCTATGTCTCTCTATATCTCTGTCTATATCTCTGAATTATTTACATTATTCGACTGTTATCCATCTTCATTGCCATATTCACAACGTTTCGGCCGTTGTATGTCTTTATGTCTATGTCTCTCTATATCTCTGTCTATATCTCTGAAATGAGGTATTATGATTACTTGCATTATTTACATTATTCGGACTGTTATCCTCATCTTCATTGCCATATTCACAACGTTTCGGTTGTACGCTCCGGCCTTTATGTCTATGTCTCTCTATATCTCTGTCTATATCTCTTAGATGAGGTATTATGATTACTTGCATTATTTACATTATTCGACTGTTATATCTTCATTGCCATATTCATAAATCGTTTCGGCCGTTGTACGCTCCGGCCTTTATGTCTATGTCTCTCTATATCTCTGTCTATATCTCTGAAATGAGGTATTATGATTACTTGCATTATTTACATTATTCAGACTGTTATCCTCATCTTCATTGCCATATTCACAACATTTCGGCCGTTGTACGCTCCGGCCTTTATGTCTATGTCTCTCTATATCTCTGTCTATATCTCTGAAATGAGGTATTATGATTTCTTGCATTATTTACATTATTCAGACTGTTATCCTCATCTTCATTGCCATATTCATTATGATTGTACGCTCCGGCCTTTTATGTCTATGTCTCTCTATATCTCTGTCTATATCTCTGAGAATGAGGTATTATGATTACTTGCATTATTTACATTATTCGGACTGTTATCCTCAACTTCATTGCCATATTCTTTTATCTGAGATGAGGTATTATGATTACTTGCATTATTTACATTATTCAGACTGTTATCCTCATCTTCATTGCCATATTCACAACATTTCAGCCGTTGTACGCCCGGCCTTTATGTCTATGTCTCTATATCTCTGTCTATATCTCTGAGATGAGGTATTATGATTACTTGATTATTTACATTATTCAGACTGTTATCCTCATCTTCATTGCCATATTCATTTTCGGATATCTCTGTTATCTCTGAGATGATATTATGATTACTTGCATTATTTACATTATTCAGACATCCTCATCTTCATTGCCATATTCAACATTTCGGCCGTTGTACAACTATGTCTCTATATCTCTGTCTATATCTCTGAGCCTTGCATTATTTACATTATTCAGACTGTTATCCTCATCTTCATTGCGGCCTTTTTATGTCTATGTCTCTCTATATCTCTATATCTCTGTCTATATATCTCTGAAATGAGGTATTATGATTATATCTCTGTCATTATTTTACATTATTCGGACTGTTATCCTCATCTTCATTGCCATATTCACAACGTTTCGGCCGTTGTACGCTCCGGCCTTTATGTCTATGTCTCTCTATATCTCTGTCTATATCTCTGAGATGAGGTATTATGATTACTTGCATTATTTACATTATTCGGACTGTTATCCTCATCTTCATTACCATATTCAAACGTTTCGGCCGTTGTACGCTCCGGCCTTTATGTCTATGTCTCTCTATATCTCTGTCTATATCTCTGAGATGAGGTATTATGATTACTTGTATTATTTACATTATTCGGACTGTTATCCTCATCTTCATTACCATTCACAACATTTCGGCCGTTGTACCTCCGGCCTTTATGTCTATGTCCTCTATATCTCTGTCCTATATCTCTGAGATGAGGTATTATGATTACTTGCATTATTTACATTATTCGACTGTTATCCTCATCTTCATTGCCATATTCACAACGTTTCGGCCCTTGTACGCTCCGGCCTTTATGTCTATGTCTCTCTATATCTCTGTCTATATCTCTGAGATGAGGTATTATGATTACTTGCATTATTTACATTATTCGGACTGTTATCCTCACCTTCATTGCCATATTCACAACGTTTCGGCCGTTGTACGCTCCGGCCTTTATGTCTATGTCTCTCTATATCTCTGTCTATATCTCTGAGATGAGGTATTATGATTATTTACACTGCATTATTTTCATTGCCATTATTTCGGACTGTTATCCTCATCTTCATTGGACAACATTTTCGTTGTACGCTCCCCATGTCTATCATATCTCTGTCCATATCTCTGAAATGAGGTATTATGATTACGCATTATTTACATTATTCGTGTTATCCTCATCTTCATTGCCATATTCGTAACATTTTCGGCCGTTTTACGCGGCCTTTATGTCTCTCTATGTCTATATCTCTGAGATGAGGTATTATGATTACTTGCATTATTTACATTATTCTGTCTATATCATATTCACAACATTTCGGCTTGTAGATATCTCTGTCTATATCTCTGAAATGAGGTATTATGACTACTTGCATTATTTACATTATTCGGACTGTTATCCTCATCTTCATTGCCATATTCACAACGTTTCGGCCGTTGTACGCTCCGGCCTTTATGTCTCTCTATATATCTGTCTATATCTAGATGATATTATTATGATTACTTGCATATTTACATTATTCGGACTGTTATCCTTATCTTCATTGCCATATTCACAACGTTTCGTTCGTTGTACGCTCCGGCCTTTATGTCTATGTCTTCTATATCTCTGTTCATATCTCTGAAATGAGGTATTATATTACTTGCATTATTTACATTATTCGGACTGTCTTCATTGTATATTCTCTGACGATGTCTATTTCTTATATCTCTGATTCTGAGATGAGGTTTATGATTACATTATTTACATTATTCGGACTGTTATCCTCATCTTCATTGCCATATTCACAACATTTCGGCCGTTGTACGCTCCGGCCTTTATGTCTATGACTCTCTATATCTCTGTCTATATCTCTGAAATGAGGTATTATGATTACTTGCATTATTTACACTATTCAGACTGTTATCCTCATCTTCATTGCCATATTCACAACATTTCGGCCGTTGTACGCTCCGGCCTTTATGTCTATGTCTCTCTATATCTCTGTCTATATCTCTAAGATGAGGTATTATGATTACCTGTATTATTTACATTATTCGGACTGTTGTCCTCATCTTCATTGCCATATTCACAACGTTTCGTTCGTTGTACGCTCCGGCCTTTATGTCTATGTCTCTCTATATCTCTGTCTATATCTCTGAGATGATTTATTATGATTACTTGCATTATTTACATTATTCGGACTGTTATCCTCATCTTCATTGCCATATTCACAACGTTTCGGCCGTTGTACGCTCCGGCCTTTATGTCTATGTCTCTCTATATCTCTGTCTATATCTCTGAGATGAGGTATTATGATTACTTGCATTATTTACATTATTCGGACTGTTATCCTCATCTTCATTGCCATATTCATTCTACGTTTCGGCCGTTGTACGCTCCGGCCTTTATGTCTATGTCTCTCTATATCTCTGTCTATATCTCTTAGATGAGGTATTATGATTTCTTGTTTATTTACATTATTCGGACTGTTATCATCATCTTCATTTACCATATTCACAACGTTTCGGCCGTTTGTACGCTCCGGCCTTTATGTCTATGTCTCACTATATCTCTGTCTATATCTCTGAGATGAGGTATTATGATTTCTTGCATTATTTACATTATTCGGACTGGTATCCTCATCTTCATTACCATATTCCCAACGTTTCGGCCGTTGTACGCTCCGGCCTTTATGTCTATGTCTCTCTATATCTCTGTCTATATCTCTGAGATGAGGTATTATGATTACTTGCATTATTTACATTATTCGGACTGTTATCCTCATCTTCATTACCATATTCACAACGTTTCGGCCGTTGTACGCTCCGGCCTTTATGTCTATGTCTCTCTATATCTCTGTCTATATCTCTGAGATGAGGTATTATGATTTCTGTTATTTACATTATTCGGACTGGTATCGTCATCTTCATTACCATATTCACAACGTTTCGGCCGTTGTACGCTCCGGCCTTTATGTCTATGTCTCTCTATATCTCTGTCTATATCTCTGAGATGAGGTATTATGATTTCTTGCATTATTTACATTATTCGGACTGGTATCCTCATCTTCATTACCATATTCTAACGTTTCGGCCGTTGTACGCTCCGGCCTTTATGTCTATGTCTCTATATCTCTGTCTATATCTCTGAGATGAGGTATTATGATTACTTGCATTATTTACATTATTCGGACTGTTATCATCATCTTCATTACCATATTTTTTCATTTTACGCTCCGGCCTTTATGTCTATGTCTCTCTATATCTCTGTCTATATCTCTGAAATGAGGTATTATGATTTCTTGTATTATTTACATTATTCGGACTGTTATCCTCATCTTCATTGCCATATTCCCAACGTTTCGGCCGTTGTACGCTCCGGCCTTTATGTCTATGTCTCTCTATATCTCTGTCTATATCTCTGAAATGAGGTATTATGATTACTTGTATTATTTACATTATTCGGACTGTTATCATCATCTTCATTGCCATATTCCCAACGTTTCGGCCGTTGTACGCTCCGGCCTTTATGTCTATGTCTCTCTATATCTCTGTCTATATCTCTGAGATGAGGTATTATGATTTCTTGCATTATTTACATTATTCGGACTGGTATCCTCATCTTCATTACCATATTCCCAACGTTTCGTCCGTTGTACGCTCCGGCCTTTATGTCTATGTATCTCTATATCTCTGTCTATATCTCTGAGATGAGGTATTTTGATTACTTGCATTATTTACACTATTCGGACTGTTATCCTCATCTTCATTGCCATATTCACAACGTTTCGGCCGTTGTACGCCCCGGCCTTTATGTCTATGACTCTCTATATCTCTGTCTATATCTCTAAGATGAGGTATTATGATTACCTGTATTATTTACATTATTCGGACTGTTATCCTCATCTTCATTGCCATATTCACAACGTTTCACTGTTGTATTCTCAACGTTTCTATGTCTCTCTATATCTCTGTCTATATCTCTGAGATGAGGTATTATGATTACTTGCATTATTTACATTATTCGGACTGTTATCCTCATCTTCATTGCCATATTCTCAACGTTTCGATGTTGTACGCTCCGGCCTTTATGTCTATGATTTCTCTATATCTCTGTTATATCTCTGAAATTATTCGATTTCTTATTTTTACATTATTCGGACTGTTATCCTCATCTTCATTGCCATATTCCAACGTTTCGGCCGTTGTATATCCGGCCTTTTATGTCTATGTCTCTATATCTCTGTCTATATCTCTGAAGATGAGGTATTATGATTACTTGCATTATTTTCATTATTCGGACTGTTATCCTCATTTCATTGCCATATTCATTTCGGCCGTTGTACGCTCCGTTATGTCCTCTCTATATCTCTGTCTATCTCTGAGATGAGGTATTATGATTACTTGCATTATTTACATTATTCGGACTGTTATCCTCATCTTCATTGCCATATTCGTTTCGCCGTTGTACGCTCCGGCCTTTATGTCTATGTCTCTCTATCTCTGTCTATATCTCTGAAATGAGGTATTATGATTTCTTGTATTATTTAAATTATTCGGACTGTTATCCTCATCTTCATTGCCATATTCACAACGTTTCGGCCGTTGTACGCTCCGGCCTTTATGTCTATGTCTCTCTATATCTCTGTCTATATCTCTGAAATGAGGTATTATGATTACTTGCATTATTTACATTATTCGGATTATTTCGGCCGTTGTACTCCGGCCTTTATGTCTATGTCCTCTGTCATCTCTAGATGAGGTCATGATTACTTGCATTATTTTCATTATTCCGACTGTTATTCATCTTCAATTCACAACGTTTCGGCCGTTGTACGCTCCGGTCTTTCTCTCTATGTCTATATCTCTGAAATGAGGTCTGATTACTTTGCATTATTTATCTTCGGACTGTCCTCATATTTGCTTTTCAGATGAGGTCTATATTAGATGATTTATGATTACTTGCATTATTTTCATTATTCCGACTGTTATCCTCATCTATAAGTCATCGTAATACAGAGATATTGACAGATATTGAAGAATTACAATTGTAATGATTTTTATTATAGAAATATATTGTTAATTATTTACTATAGAAATGCATTGCTCTTTGTATCACTGTAGAAATGTAATGATTTTACTAAATGCATTGGTATTGATTTTCCTAAAAAATGATTTGCTATAGAAATGCATTACTAGATATTTTACCAGACATATGCATGACCATTTTTTTTTTTTTTTTTTTTACTATGGAAGTGCATTGTTAATGATTTAGTTTAAGGATCTCCCTAATGTCTGCAGTCTCCTGTGATGATACGTTGGTGCTTTGAAGAATTCTTTTCGTCTCAAAATAATATATAATATGAACATCAGTTTTATTAGTGGATCAGTTTGAAACGCTATTCCAAATTGACTTTACTCTTTATAATTTTTTGTACGCGATCTTCTTCATTTTGTACATCATGTGCGATAATGGTTCTTCACAACTTCCTGTTACTTTTTGTAGCTTTTTTTACTGCTGTACTTTTTTATCATTGTTTTTGCTATTTATTTTTTTATGTATTTTTTTATTTCGTATTTTCTTCTTTCTCTTATCTTCAAAAAGCCTATAAAAATGCGTGCATTCAGTATATCTCGTATTGTAATCCAAGTGAAATGATTTGTTATAATAATGAGATAATCGTCTGGTACCTCTATTCAATAAGAGTTAGTTACAATAAAAATGTATTCTAATTATTCATTGATTTTTTCAACTCGATGTTCATTGATCTTTTATAGAAATAAAATAATAATTGACTTTGCATGAAAGGCAATTCCATCGACAATTACTAGAATTATATTTGATTTAAGTGCTACTTAAATTTAAAAATCGTGCATTTATTATTTTATGTTATTATAATATCTTATATATTTTTTATTTTTATTTTATATTATTATATTATTTTAATTATTTTTTCATTTTTATTTTATATCATATTATTTTAATTTTTTATTTTCATTTTATATTATCATATTATTTTATATGTTTTTTTTTTTATTTTATATTATTAAATTATTTTATATACCTTTTATTCTTATTTTATATTATTACATTATTTTATATATTTTTTTTGTTTTTATTTTATATTATTACATTATTTTATATATTTTTATTTTATATTATTTTATATATTTTTTATATTTTATTTTATATTATTATATTATTTTATATATTTTTATTTTTATTTTATAACATTACATTATTTTATATACCTTTTATTTTTTATTTTTATTATTATATTATTTTATATATTTTAATATTTTTATTTTATATTATTATATTATTTTATATATTTTATTTTATTTTATATTATTATATCATTTTATATGTTTTTATTTTTATTTTATGTTATTATATTTTTTTGTTTTTTTTTTTATTTTTATATTATTATATTATTTTATATGTTTTTTATTTTTATTTTATATTATTATATTTTTTTATGTTTTTTTTATTATTATTTTATATACCTTTTATTTTCATTTTATATTATTACATTATTTTATATATTTTTATTTTCATTTTATATTATTACATTATTTTATATATTTTTTGGTCACTTGTTTTTATCTTTCCTTTTAATCTTTCAACCGATACAGTCTCTAAATTTATTATAAGTTGTTTTGATAAAAATATATCGAGTTCGCTATAAAATATTCAGCTTATTACCTTCTCATATTTTTCGCATAACGCATCACCGAATATTCTTTTGATCTTCGTGTATTTTCTGAATTTCTTAGATAAATTTATTTAATACATTATTCGCATATTATTCTGATCTAAATGATTCAGCCGATACCTCTTTGACTTTATGGTGTAACCTGAGACGTAATAAATTTAATTTATGTTGCTTGTTACCGGGGCCCTATCAGAATTTATTAACGGTGGGCGTAATCGTTGCAGTATAAGATACGCAGTAGAGGACGGAAGGTGTCACACTGAAATCCGATGGCATATTGGAATGACCAAAGATGCATTCTAAACGCTAAGCAGAATATTAAGAAACAGAGAAAAAAACTTCCTTAGAAACAAAGAAAAGAGTACTGAACTGTTATGTGTTATCGATCTTCCTCTATGGCAGTGAATGTTGGGCAACATACTCAGAGATGAAGATAAGACTTGAAGCAACAGAAATGTGGTTCTACAGAAGGATGTTAAAGGTACCATTGACCGAAAATAAGAGCAACGCTGAAGTTTTAGAGGTAATGGAAACAAAATGGTAACTTGTGCTTAACATCAGGAAGAGACGGTTGAAATTTATAATGAGGAAAGAGGGTTTGGAAAATCTGATACTCACAAGACAAATTGGAGGCAAGAGGGATAGAGGAAAACAACGCCAAGATACTTAGTGAACTTGAGTAAATGGATTGTGGATCAGGGTTTAGGATGTAGAAGAAAAAGTTAAAATTTATGAAGAGCTATAAGGGACAGAAAATGGTGGAGTCATGATCGCCTAAGCCCGTAGGGGGACACGGCAAAGAAGAAGAAGAAGAAGAAGATGATGATATTGAAACTGTGTTGATGGCCACCTCGGAAAGGAAACTAGTTGGCCTCCAAGACGGGACGAGAGAAGAAAGTGAGAAAAAAAAAAAAAAAAAAAAAACAACTGACCATTAACTGCAAGAACACGGAATGTATTATCATCAGCAAACAAAAAAGCCCGTGACGTAACATTTATATTGGAGATATAAGCATGATTAAATATCTGGGAAGCGTTTTAAGAGAGGTTGAAAAAAAGATGCGACATCGAGATCCGAATACATATTGGACTCCAAGACTCCAATTCCAAGAAGCTCAATTGCTGAGAAACGGAAAAATATCGTTAGAAACAAAGAATGCTCTGTGTTCTCTAACCTCTTATACGGTTGAACAATCTCCGCCACGGATGAGGGATAAAATAGAAACTGCAGAAATGAGGTTCTACAGAAAGATACGGAAAATTCCATAGACCGAGGAGACGAGAGAACAACAAAGAAGTCTTTAAAAAATGGCAACAGAAAGAAAACTAATATATAGAATCAGAAAAAAAGACATTTGAAATTACTTAGACACTTAATGAGGAAGGAGAGCTTGGGAAACTTAACCCTCACGGGGCATATCGAGAAATAAGAAAACGGAACGGGCCACTTATCTGAGGAGATTGTGTGGATGGATGACAGAACGGGGCCCTTACCAAACGAAAAATAAAGACCACACAAGATAGGATATTGTGGAGAACCATGATTGTCTAAGTACGGAAGGGACGCGGCATATAGAAGAAGAATATCCTTATTATACAAGCCATTATTAGACTGTTGTCTTTGTCTTTTTTGTTTTAATATTGGTCAGTTAACTTTCCTTCCTCTTTTTCTAATTAGCATGTACCGTGCTTGGCCGGTTATGTGACTCTCAACGGCCAGTCAATGATTTCCAATTTGTACAAGGAGAAGATTGGAGCCAGTCGCCGAAAAAGAAAGCTGGTTGCTCCTCCGGTCATATAGAACATAGCCTTTTGACGCGTTGGAATTGTGGATTGAATATTAAATTTTAGAATATTCGCTAATCATATTTTTACAATAATTGACAGAATACATGTAGCATATTTTTAAACGTTGTTACCATATTTTCGTTATATAAAATGAAACCATTAACCTATTCTCTTGATACTTCTCCCTGTCCGTTCTTCCTTTTGTTTTTAAAAATGTTTGTGCAAATAGCTGTACCTAGGAAGTACTGTTGAGACTACCCAAATATGTTTGCTGCTACGCAACAATACGATCTTTTGGTTTATATATATTAAACTGGTCAACACGGTTTTTAGTGCCAAGTAACAAAACACATTTTTTAGCTAATTTGATGGTGCTGATTCCGAAAATGACCTTAGTTTTTCATGTTTAACTACCATTTTTGCTGTACTAATTTTTGGAAAAAAGATCAATTTATGATCTTGGCGGATCGGGAATAAATGTCGTAGAAACCAATCATTTTTCAGGTAGGCGGCCGAGTAAATTATGTCAGCCGTCTGAAATAAAATATTTTTATACGAAAAAAAAAGTTTTTCACGTCGAACATTTTAAAATAGAAGTACCGAATTTTTCCAATTTATCGACGAAATTCAAATTACCTGATAAACTTTATCTGGAATACACTTTAGTAAACCTGATAATTAAGGCGACATAAAAAATGAAACTCTAAAATCTTTTGATATTTATAAATTTATCCCATCACCTTTATTCCTTCACTACGGAAGGAAATCAAGCCCATTGAGAACATTTTGTTTTCACAGTTGGAAAGAAACTCCAACTAAAGACATCCCAATTGAATACACCTATTCCATTGTACATGATACTGCTGGAGAATCAAAAGCGACTTAAATAACATTGAACATGACAGACAATCAAGAAAGAGAAAATTTTTACCATAATTCTTATGTCCACAAAGGTTTTATTTCTGCTGTTAGTTTATTAAATGATTAGATGAAAATACTTGTTGGATTTGGTATATTCAATATATGTTATTTTTAAAGACTTAGGGTCTGATTGTTATTGCAAAAACAGTATTTCTCAATAACTAGATTTGTTGGTTTAAATACGAATTGAGAGGTTTCTACGATTTTATTTTGAGAAATATTGCCATCGATCAAAAAGCTATATACAGAAAACAAATTAAAAAAAAATGTCTTTTTTGTTGTTGCAAAAACGAGGCATTTCTGTACAGCAAAAACCTGTAAGAAAATGTAGGGTCCTTTTCAGATTCAGTACCCTCAAATTAGCAAAAAAGGATGTTTGTTGTCTCGATACAATTTCAGTTTTGTTTTTGTTGACCAGTGTTATTCTAACATCCGGAATGACTAAAGTTCTACAATTAAATATTTTCATAATTCCACAAAAGATTTCATCATTTTTGTCTTTTAAACAGTGTTTCTGCCTCTATATTCTCCAGTCTTCATTTTCTCAAGATGCTTTCTTCATTTATCGACTGAAATATTATAGTAGAAAAAATAGACAAAATGATAGAATTATCTACATTAGTGTTTCTCAAATTTTATATCACTCTGATGTGATAAAACGTACATTTAAAAATTCAAAAGAAAAAATACAACAGAGAGAGGATTAAAGGGAGATAACCGTAGATTCGAAATCACAACATTACCATTGAGAACTCACACCTCGCATTAGCGGACTCTAGTTACTATATTCTTAAGACTTGATATAATGGAAAAAACATAACAAAGATAAAATCGGTCAAAAATTATTTATAAATATTTTTACTGAGACTCATGCATGGAATTACACATCATCCATAATAATATTATGAATTTTGAAATCATATTAACTTTTGGCATATTAATTTTTTTGAAAATCTGTTTCTAAATTTTTAAATGTGCTTCAATCATTGCGCCTCACCTGCTATCCACTTCCACCGCACGCATGAATCGGGTGGCAACTTTTCGGAGCCACTGGCCTAAATAGTAAAATATTAAAACTACCCCTAGGTAATACAGGGGTTTTTTTTAAAAAGAAAATTAGAAACCAACCTTCATTTCTAGCAAAGAGCTTCAATCAAGTAATTCCTTGCGTTAGACTTTCTTTTATACTTTTTAACTCCCTCCCATGCTGGAGAATGAAAACTATACAACGTCAAAATTTACGGTACCTCATCTTTTGTATCTATTCGTCACATATTAACCATTATTTAACAAAAAAACTGGCACCCCACTCCAGCGATATTTAATAGTTGTACCATAATCCGAAGAATGTAACATGTGTATATCTATCTTCAAAACACAGAACATTAGAAATGCAACATATCTGATTTACTATAAAATATTAAAGTAAATTATGTGAGTAAAAAAGAGTAATTATGTATATGATCGCTACTAATTATGAGTCAACGAAATAAAGTATAAGTAACCTGGAATGGTTAGATATCTCGAGCCAGGGTATCATTTATAGTGCGTTTCAGAGTTTAAATGCGAAACCATTAAAAAAAAGATATTTGGAATTTTAATGGGTTTTCGCTTGTTTCAATAACAAATGCTAACCTTTCATTTTTGTATGGCGTTCATTCAGGTGAAGAAAAATGGGTTTTGCATGTTAACAGAAAACGAAAAAAATATATATAATGATTATCATAAAACAATATATAGTGATTATCATAAAATCTGAATCTAGGACGCCATCTACAAGGATTTTTGCTTTGTTTCTGGTAAAATATGGTAGGTGTCATCCATTTCGAGGTACGGGAAAATGAATCGGCCATCACAGTAGTTGTTTATTATTATTATTATTATTATTATTATTATTATTATTACTTATTATTATTACTTATTAATTAATCTATTTATTATTATTAATAATTAATTAATTTATTTATTACTATTAATAATAATTATTATTATTAATAATTAATTTATTAATTAATTTATTATTATTATTTATTAATTTATTAATTAATTTATTATTATTATTAATTATTTATTTATTATTATTATTACTTATTAATTTATTTATTAATTAATTTATTATTATTAATTTATTTATTCATTATTATTATTATTATTATTTATTAATTTATTTATTTATTAAATACTTTATTATTATTATTATTAATTTATTTATTTATTAAATACTTTATTATTATTATTATTAATTTATTTATTTATTTATTATTATTATTATTATTCATTTGATTACTGGTGTGTGCACATTACTTCCTGGTTCCAACTAGAGACCTAAGGTCAAAGAGCATCATGGTATTTTCCACTGAGCAAACAAAACAAAAAAGAAATTAAAATGAAAAAAAAAAACAAAAATACACATATTTTACATCAATAAAGCCCTTCGTAAGGTGTGGGTTGTACTTGTGAGAACATTTTTTTGTATTTCTTGTAAGGCATGGACTAACAGGAATCCCAGCAATGGGTCTATTGGAATTTTTTTTCCAGATAAACCGAGGGCTCCAACTACAACAGAGACTGTTGGTTTTCTCATGTGCCACTTTTTTGAGATTTCAAAATTTCAATCATTATTATTATTATTATTATTGTAGAACATCAAAAATGTTGATGTATGAAACAGGATTTCAATTCATTTTAGGGGAAAAAAATCTCATATTATTTGAAACGTTGAATCGAACATTTCTTTACCCGTTGGGCTGCAGTTGTCGAAAATCAAAGTTATTAATTTTTTGATAATATTTAAATGAATTTAAAACATCAAATTACGGATTAGTCAGAACGAATTTTAATTTATTTTTTTATCTTTTTCAGGTGAGTCAAAATTATTCCTGCTCTTCTGTATGTGGTAATGTATTATTGATGTTTATTTCTTTGAGTCTGTGTTTGTAATTAATGTCCCTTAAAATGACCATAACCTTTTGTAAGTCGCTGTACCCTTGTGTGCCGAACGTGTGTGCCTTTCAGAATGCTAGTTTCTATTAGCTTTCTTTTGTAGTGTGTAAATTGTTCTCTGGGGTGATTTATAACACATTATTCATCATCTTTCAGTTACGCCTCCGTCTTTGGGCAGAGTGTGTTCAGGGACGGCTCCGTCAAACGACAAAGTCGCAACTGAGGGAAATTATACCCTGGGTAACAGCTGTTCGAGGACGCGCTCTCTCATTGCACTAGAGAGAGGAATCGCTGGTCGCACCAAGGCCAGTACAGACGACAGTTGGGGAGACAGAGTAAATACTGTGTTCCTAATAGCTTTTAAATCATTTCGCTGACGAGTACAATTCAAGATAGCGTCAAAACTTCTACCTCTGAACAACATCCGGTTCAGCATTTTCAAATTCATTATCGTACAAGATAGCCTCTCTTCAAAATGTCTTGAGACGGGCGCCCAGGATTGAATATTTGGTTACTTTACAGTATTTACATTAGTCGGACTATTGTCCTCATCTTTGTCGCCATATTTGTCACAACGTTTCGGCCCTTCAGGTGGTTGGAAATTCGAACTGAACCCTTTATTTCGATCACTGGGGTAGACGGTTCTAGTTCCACATGCCATGTTTGATGGATGTCAGTTATCAGTTATCTCCTGCTAATTTTCACTCTGAAAGTTCTCCATTGCCTTAACCAGGTATTGAACTCACCTTCTTTGGGTCTGTCACTGGATTTAACCAACGCCTTTACCCACTGTGCCATGTGTCCTTTAGGAACATCTGAGTATTATAAACCTAATGTTTTCAGCATCATTTTTGGTTACTTTCTTTAACTTCTTTTTTTTTTCTTTTAATATTCTTCTCTCCATCATTTGATCTGATGTGCTGTTAACCATTCAGTCACAAAGAAGCACTAAACACGAAGCAGTTATTTCCTACGAAATTTCTTGAACATTCCAGCCGTATAATACGGTTAATACAGTTAAATAAATTAAAAAAAGAAAACAAAAAAAAACAACAAAAAAAACAGAGCAATTACCTAAATAAATTATATCTATAAAAATAACGCATAAACGGAGCGCGTTACTTATTAGAAAGCGCTCAGTATCAGAGATAGAGCTAACATGTTGAACCAGATGTATGTATATGCGTATATGTGTATATATATATGTATGTGTGTGTATGTATGTGTATGTTTACATTTGTGTGGATATGTGGATATATTTATATGTGTGTACATGGGTATATGTATGTGTGTATGTGGGTACACGCCTATGTGTATGTGTATACGTGTATATGTTATTGAGCATGTGTGTATTCGCATGTGTTTTTGAACATAAAAATATAGGTTCTTGCTAGATTAGATAATCGTTATATTTATTTTTTATATGTTTATATTTGATTTGTAACCTGTAGTCGATATTAAATTTGTCAAATTTTCTCATTTACACAGCGGATCTTTCAGTAAATGTCCTTCAATTTTAGTTTCCCCCGCCCAATCTCTCTCCCCCACCACTTCTTTCCTTTCCTCTCCCTCCCTCTTATTCTGATCTTCAACATTAGATCGTCTATGGTGTGTGTATGTCGCAACGAAATGTATCTTTATGTATTAGACATCCGACAACATTCATATTTCTCTTACTTAAACCCTTCCACCCTCTCTCCTAAAATTCTCTCTGTTAAGGTTTAATCTCCCTCCTTCTCTCGTCTGTTACCCCTCTCTTTAGCTCTAACATTCCTCCCACACTCTCATACTTACACTCTCTCTAAATTCTGTTTTTATTTCCGGAGTTGTTTTTTCTGTTTTCTTTTTGAATTTGTAGGTCTGATGAATTGGATCGTATTTACGATTCCAATGGAATAAATTATGACCATGGAATATTACTGTTTAAGCCTTTTTTTATATATATATATATATATATATATATATATATATATATATATATATATATATACAGACACACATATATATTTTGTAACGCATTATTTATCATCTCACAGTTGCGTCTCAGTCTTTGGGCAGAGTGCACTCAGGGGCGGCTTCGTCAAAGGACAGAGTCGCAACTGAGAAAATTATACTAAGAGGGGCCCAACCGTGAGGAACAGCTGCCCGAGGACGCGCCCTCATTGCATTAGACAGTTAGTAAGACAGAGTAAATACCGTATGACTAATAGCTTTTAAAAACGTGACACAAGTCGTCACTAATTAAGACTGATGAGAAGTGAAAAGGTTTGATCATTAACTAACTTGTAAATTCAAATAACGGGAGATCGTCTGAAGAGATTCATAAGTCAGTATTTATTAGGATATAATTACGACATGTTATGACACCTTTCGGAAGGAGAAAATCTATCAAACGTACATAGAAATATATATTGTGTATATTTAGGCAGCAATTTTTCATTGATGCATGTTTCATTAAATAATATAGACAAGATGTGTCTATTTATTTTAACTAAGTTCCTTTCATATTGTCTGATAAGCTTAATAACATTATCATTGAAAGACGAAATGAAATCACCATATTGATACATGTATAAATCCAATCTAAGCTTTCGGCTTGCATAAGCCATTATCAAAGATGACAATTACTTTTCAATATATCAACCAATACACGGATGAAACGATTCAAAGCAACAACAAACTCGTGTATACGAGCTGCGACGCGATTTTCGCTTCCGCGTCTCGTATACACGAGTTAGTCATTGGTTTGAAATTTTTCATGCAACAAAAACAGAGTATCATTATTTTTCCATAAAAATCCACATTACAACCAAAAACGTTTGCGGTATCTCTCTTCTTTTTAATATACACACTTTTCTCTCGTTGGAACTAATATAACCTCTTCCTTATATATATATATATATATATATATATATATATATGTGTGTGTGTGTGTGTGTGTGTGTGTGTGTGTGTGTGTGTGTGTAAGCATGTATGATGTCCTCTTGTCCCGTTATGGATATCAGGCGACCGCTCTTCCCCCATCACACCAGTGCGAACGCCTGGAGTTATAGGTTTCGAACAGTCTCCGTCACCTCTTTGGAGATCCTAAATAAATGCGGTTCACTGGTCTGTTATATGTCATTCATGTGACTGTTTTCCATCAGTTGGTAGACAGTCAAGCGAATAATCAACTGGATTAGACATATCCATCCCCACTACGTGACAAAGGAATGTTAGGCGGCAAAATTCTGCCTGAACGCTTAGCGGTTTCTGTTGCAGTCTTTGTAATGCATTCTCCACCATTTCATCACAAAAATTGTATCAGAAGCAGCTGACGAAGGCATTTCATATATATATATATATATATATATATATATATATATATATATATATATATATATATTGGTACTCACTTGGAAAAACCTTAGGTATTTCGGCTTGTAGTTGAACAAACCAGTAGCCAAGGAAAATTCAAGCTCAGAGTCCAAAGAAAAATCCCTCCAAAACGAGAGAGCAAACCTAAAGAGCCAGGTAAGCCTACCTAGGTTTCACCTAAACGGATCGTCAGGGTACAACTGGCCAGATGGAACCTGACGATCCGTTTAGGCAAACTTAGGTAGGTTTACCTGGGTTTTAGGTTTATATATATATATATATATATATATATATATATATATATATATATATATATATATGAGATCGAAATAAAAGTATAAAATTTATTATTACAAGACATATTAAAACAATATTAAATAATAAAAAACCTCAACAACAACAAGGTGGGGGGGCAACCGGTTTCGCTCCTGCTCTTCAGGCTTCCACGGGAGATTCAAAATTAAAACAAAAATGTACAATAAGAATAGGAATATATATATATATATATATATATATATATATATATATATATATATATATATATATATTTGTATATATGCTTTACATCGGGTCCCGCAAGCCTTCTTTGTGCAAACAACGTGAGTGTTTGCTGGGGCTCGCTGTCATCTGCCTCTAGTTCCTTCTTGCATATATACAAATATATATTTTTTTCCACCTATTCTTACAGCTCTTACAATGAGATAGAAATCAGTTGTCAGATTTTTTAAAATGTATGAGGGGTCCCCCAGGATGACCCTATAAACCCCTTGATGACTCAATTGCTTTTCAAGTGTATTTTGTAGCAGTATTATTCCCCAATTTCAACGAAAATTTCTCCTGTTATAAATGTTTTCACACTTCATGTCATTATAATTTTTCGTCATATAGATAAGAGGCACTAAAGAAAAATCTTCTTTATTTTAACTTTACAGGTTGGATGAGGTTCAGGATCTTTTTTTTTTTTTTTTTTTTAAAATAAATCCAGGCAACGCCGGGTAATGCCGCTAGTAAAAGTAATGTATGCATGATTAATTTAAGAAAAAAAAAAAAATTAACGCTGTTAGAAATCAATATAACCAGAAACGAAATTAATGAACCCAAACAACATAGACAATCTATATATAAAATTATGTGACTTTCATCCGTCCGTCAAACACTCTAAAATAGCCATACGTTGACCGATCCCAACCAAATTTTGAAGAGTGCGAAGAGAAAGTGCGTACAAGTAGAATAGGTTTTACTAGGGTGCGTAGCTTAGTACGATATATTTTCATTATTTTTTTTAAAAAAAATAGTTTTATTATTTAACATACAAAATACTCTCGCTATTTTAAAAACAATTTAATGATTAATTACAAATACTTATTTAATAATAAATGCGATATTTTATGCATATTTTATATATTTTTCGAAAAATATAAACGAATCACAAAGCAAAACGCTTCAAGAAATTGAAATTTGGCTCCAGAAAGAAATATTTACGCATGGCCAGTTATATGTTGAATGCTCAAGAGTAAGAAATCCTGAGAATTTATTCTTTGCTCTTAAAAAGGAAAAATTAAAATATTGTTTACCATGAAGTCCTATAGAAGTAAATTAAAGAAATGATTAACATGCAATGTAGGGTTTTTGCCAAAAGTAGTTTTTAAAATAAATCAGCTTATTGAAATTTCATCGATTGATTTGCGAAATTGAACTAAAAGTAGAGTTTGTAAATCTCGACAAAAATGTTATCGATAATTTCAATAATATTGAATACTGTGAGGATGCGTCAGCGTGTTGCAAAAAAACAAAAAACAAAAAAAACTAGTGAGTTCAAATGTGGAAAAATTAACATCATACATTAAAAATATTTAAATCAAAATAATTCAAAGAAAAATTTACAAATAAATCTTCTATCAATACTGGAAAGAAAAATGGCAACTAAGAGACTTGAGAAATCTATTTTTCAGAAAGATTGTTTTAAGAGAAATATTTTATAGCTTTCAGTCAACGCTGGCACTGGCTGCTCGATCAATGAATGCCGAATGTTTCCTTATATGGTAATTTTACCTTTACCATTTTTTAAAATTTACAGAACAAACATTTGCACGTTGTTTCGTGATTTCTGTAAAATAAGACTGTCTACATTTATTTTCTTGGTTCGTATTTCGTATCAGAACGTTATTTTAATATTATAGGCGGATTTTTATTAGCGATCTACCAATGGACATACTTAATTATCTAGTCAATATGGACGCGCAGCCAAAAGATCTAGCTGGTTAGTAACTGATTCCTTCCTCTCCCTGGTGACTCAATGGAAGAAAGGACTGTCTTGTAACATTTTATAACCCCAAATCCATACTATTAGCGTCCCACCTTCATCGAACAGATCCTGAACTTTCACTTATCACGAAGAATAGTTATTCACTCAAGGGAATTTCTAGCTTTGAAGGCCTATTTGAACACATATGTATAAACCCTGGCTAGAATAGGGTCAGTTACGTAAACCCCTCCAGTAAATACATTACTGCGCCTGCTATGTATGAACCAGAGTTTTGCTGCCATATCTGGGTTGGACCTGCC
The DNA here is from genome assembly GCA_903632075.3 of Acanthosepion pharaonis. Taxonomy (NCBI): domain Eukaryota; kingdom Metazoa; phylum Mollusca; class Cephalopoda; order Sepiida; family Sepiidae; genus Acanthosepion; species Acanthosepion pharaonis. The sequence goes on along the minus strand of CAHIKZ030000435.1, from coordinate 3,804,294 downwards.
TAATCAATTTCTAGCGTTTATCGAGTTTGGAAATCTTTCAGAAATTGATGAAGTTTTTTTTTAATATCCTACAACCGCTTCCCTGTAGGGGAAACATCGCGAACCTATTGTGAATCTATCGCTATTTCCACGGCAAGTGTTATGAGGAGCTACATCCTTTAGGCACACTGCCTGAGACCTTCAGTGACCAAACACGTCCTGCCACGTTCCTATTCATTAGAAGGAAGTTCTAGTCGGAAAACTTCTTCCTAAAAACCGTCACTACGTAGATGTTGCTTTCGCGATCATTATAATCGTTACCTCTAAGTCTAGGATTAACTAATATATTTCCTTTATATCCCCTTAAAATTCACAGGTTGCCCCATTTGTCTCACACACAACAAAGTCCATCAGCAACCCTCTACCTGTATTGGTTGTTTGGTTGGTTAATTTTGTATAGCGGCACATTTTTATGGGTCATTTAATATCGAAATCTACATATTGAACACAATTCTATGGCTTCACCTAAATATATTTGAAAGTAATGTCAATCGACATCTCCAGTTGCCTTGACCTGTCCATTATCCTTCTCTTCATCCTTTCCTCTATCACTCCTATCTGCTCTCGATCGACATCCCATGTAACCCCTTGCGTGCTATTGGCTTCCGGCCTTGCTTGGGATGTAATGCTTAAAATAAAAAAAGAAAAAAAATGTATGCCTTCAATTACGTTTAATATGTTGGTCATTTTGATAAAAATTTGTATTGTTTGTTTGTTTTGTTTTGTATTGTTTTACGGCATATCAACCTAAATTGTTTATTTAATGCGGACAAGATTTTTAATGCTGGTAATATATATTTTTAAATGTATTGTTGGTAATTACTTTTTTCAAAAATGTGTTGCTGGTAATATTTTTTTTCAAAATGTATTACTGGTAAAAAATTTTCAAAAATCGTATTGCTGGTATTGTTTTTTTATACTTTTATAGTATTTTGACCCCTTTTGGTTGCGGGGTAACTATTTGCCCAGAACTGGAACGCTGACAGGTGCTACCACCCAGGGTCGGGGTGTACATGGAAACACCTTAGTTAAGAGGTTATTCCACGCTCAAAAGCTTCTGATTAAAGGCCTTTCTGTCGCATGTAGTTTATCGTGCTACCCAGGACGCCGATGTAGTTTATCGTCTTACCCAGGACGCAGATGTAGTTTATCGTCTTACACAGGACGTCGATGTAGTTTATCGTCATAGCCAGGACACGGATGTAGTTTATCGCTTTATCCAGGATGCGGATGTAGTTTATCGCTTTATACAGGACGCGGATATAGTTTATCATCATACCCAGGACGCGTATGTAGTTTATCGTCTTACCCAGGACGCGTATGCAGTTTATCGTCATACCCAGGACGCGGATGTAGTTTATCGCTTTATCCAGGATGCGGATGTAGTTTATTGTCTTACCCAGGACGCGGATGTAGTTTATCGCTTTATCCAGGACGCGGATATAGTTTATCATCATACCCAGGACGCGGATGTAGTTTATCGTCTTACCCAGGACGCGGATGTAGTTTATCGTCTCACACAGGATGCGGATATAGTTTATCGTCATACCCAGACCGGGTGCATTGTTGGTTATTTTTTATATAAAAATCTATTGATGATATTTTACTATAAGAATGTATTTCTTTTCATAGTGTTTTTTTTTTTTTTAGAGGGGGGGGGAATTCGACATTTTCCCGTAGCTGGGACCGTAACAGGTGCTACTATCTCGGGTTATGCTGGGAACAACAGGAATTAAGAGGTGGTTCGACGTTCCCCAAAACATCTAATCTACCCATCAGAAGTCATGCTGCTGGATGTAGTTTATCGTCAGACACAAGACTATGTATTTGGTGACCAATTAGGAATAAAACAAGAAAGCATTTTGATTTTGAGGTAGGAAAAAATGCTTCCAGTGTCTCTAACGTCTAGATAAAACCAACATAGAAAGTTTATTTTTCGTTTAATATACACACTTGTGCAAATTAATTGAAACAACGGCTTTAGTTTCCTTTCTTTCAGCAAACAGTCAGTTTTAGATCCACTGGAGTGACAGGGTATAATCGATTTCAATTTTTTCCTCAGATTAGGTCATTTGCAGTGGTGTACAGTAATATGAATCTATTTTCGGGGTGCATGATGAAATTTTATTTGCCTTGCGTCACGCCTAGGCCCTATTCTTTCGACTGTCGATTAGTTGTCCTATGATCATTGTCTGATATGGACGTTACTCCACGGAAGCGTACGAAAATTTGTAACGCCGCACGAACACACTGGCAGTCTTTACCAATGAGCAAATCAAAGAATTGTAGACCCGGAAACTCTCCTGATTTAAATCCAATCAAGAATCTGTGGTCAATCTGCAAAAAACGAATTCGTGGAATGAATATACGAAGTATTAACATGTGCACTGGGTCATGTTTCATTGAAAAAATCAGAAAAAAGTAAATAATAACGGAATTATTCGTTTTGTTTCAACTAATTTGCACAAGAGTGAAGATTCTGTCACTATCAATCAGCGTCACAAGTAACTTAATTTAGGCGTATAGGCAAGACGTTTAGGCAATATTTAAGATATTGATAATTCATGTGCATAGCCGTTTCGAAAATAAAAGGTAGTTGCCAGCAAAGAATAAACTCTAAGCTAAAATTAACGACTTAAATAAATTACAGCGTTTTATTTGTTAAATCTAAAGTAAGGAGAATTATTCCGCGAGAAATCTGTCATCAATGAAGTACATTAGCGCTTTTTCCGCGGGCGCAATTTCGCAGGCCAACTCTGTTTCTATTTCCATGGCAAATGTTCCAAAGAACTCCATTCCTTAGTATATTTACCATCAAAACCCGCCTAACTGTGTCCACATGGTTGAATCACCGTCATTTCCCTACGTATTCCGTGAGGAAGGCGTTCCAGTTTGAAAACTTCTTCCCAGGAACTGACTTCTGCTTGGATGCTTCCAAATAACCTCTTCAAGTCCATGATCAATATTTATCTATCCGTTATAGGCTCGTAATCGCAATTTCCGATTTCCTCCTCTTATGTTTATATCACCATCGCCATTTAAGAACTGCCTTGAGCGGCTTTTTACTTCCTGAATTTGATTTGCGAATTGATTCTCCTCATCGTTTTAGTATAGATACTGAGAAGTTCTATAAATGACTACGTACAATGCAATGGTTGGTAAGTCGTTTTTGAATGTTCGCGTCTGCTAGAGTGGCCGGATAAATGCCTGTTGCAAACCCAATCATTTCTTCAGCACCCACAAGTCAACATGAAGTATATATTGCAATTATGCTGAGCGGACTTAGTTATAGAGTTGATGGGAATCAACAGATCAACACGGCTAGTAAGCTCAAAGCCTTGATCAAGATGACAGTTTCGTCTACCCATTTCCAACAACAAGTCTTGGATTATCTTTTTTCGTATAGCAATGCATGTTGGTATCATTCCCGGAATGGATATTATCACTTTAAGACACACACACACACACACACACACACACATATATATATATATATATATATATATATATATATATATATATATATATATATACATATATGAGTGTATGAATGCAGAATGCACTGGACGGCCGTTTATATATATATATATATATATATATATATATATATTAAAAAGAAGAAGAGAGGTACCGCAAACGTTTTTGGTTGTAATGTGGATTTATTTAGAAAAAATATTATGCTTTGTTTTACATAATTTTTACGACACGTGTTTCTGGTCTCGCGACCGTCTTCAGGTAAAGTGGGGATTTCCACATATTATTAAAAATAATTAATTTTTCCTCATGTTCAATGTTAAATATTCTCGATATGTGACATTTTCATTTTGTGTGTTGGTTATCTGAATTTTTTCTTGAATATATATATATATATATATATATATATATATATATGTGTGTGTGTGTGTGTGTGTGTGTGTGTGTGTGTGTGTGTGTGTGTGCATAAGGCGAGTTCTAAACTCCTGTTAAGGCTAACTTTGGCGGCAAGGTCGAAGACAAGGACCCAGACTAAGCGCGAACAATCCCAAAGACATCGACGGTGGAAGAAGCAGATGATAATTACAACAGATCTCAGCGGTTGAACCAGCGGATGAAGAGGTCTACGCATGACGGACATGTTACAGAAGGCGACATTCGAAATTATAAAAAGAATCTGCCGCAGTCCGTTGCAGTTTCATAACTGGATTCTTCATGCCTCATTCCATATATGCCGCAGAGGAAGGTCATGACATCAAGTCTTTGTGGCAATCCTTGGCAT
>CAHIKZ030000435.1:3785000-3795000 GCA_903632075.3 Acanthosepion pharaonis | reverse complement strand
GTGGAAGTCAACTTCTATGTCCCAATTTGCTTCAGGTAGTTGGTTTATGATTCGTTTTTCCTGCTCTGTCTCATAACATATATAAGAATCAATATGGCCGACTCTCTTTTAGTAACGGGGGCGTGAAGTAAGAAAAAATTCTGTCTAAAGACTCGCTGAAGCATAACCCAAGGCACCAACCCCTCTATGTTTTTTCATTTTTCTTTGATATTTTTTTTTTTATTTTCTTTAGCCAAAGCCATACTTTCTCTGCACTAAACCCTGTATACGATTCTTCTCTCTTGAAGTTGCTGTCATCTTAGACAATTCAATCGATATGCACAACGTTTCGCTTCTTTTCAAGAAAAAAAAGATGTTTTTTTTTTTCATTTTCATTTAAGTTATTTTTTCCGAAGTTATCTTTCGTGATATTTTTTTTTTTTTCGAGTTACGTATTTCGGCAGATTTCAAAGCGTCACATCCCAGCGTTTCTAGTCACCGGAAGACATGCCAGAAATCTCCAAAGACAATAAAAAGAAATAAAATGTAGAAAGACCGAAATAAAAATGTTATATAGAAGCATTTCCCAAAAAAATCGTTCTTGATAAATCTGTCATTTCTTTGTTTTTTAGGTAAAACAACAGCTTTCTTATTACTTATCCGATTGAAATGGAACAACTAAATAATGCACGAAAATAAGGCGAAAACAAATAAATTCCAAGCAAAAATAGTTAAAATAACTTCACTTCGGTATAAGCACTAATATATATATATATATATATATATATATATATATTGTAAAATAGTCCTTCAAACAATAAATCAATAAAGTTAATGTAATTAATGGGGAACTCACTTCGCTAACAGATTAAATAAGGCATTAACTCACTGACCACGCGTTGAATAACACGATCCTTGTTTTTATTAAATGTACAATGGATTAGATGTTTGGTTTGCTTTGTTGTATTTTACGGCATATCAACACCTCAATGGGTTATTTAATGCCGACAAAACTTTTATTGCTGGTAATATTTTGTTTTGTCAAAAATCTATTTCTGGTACTAATTTTTTCATGAAAAATGTATTGCTGGTAATATTTTTTCAAAAACGTATTGTTGGTAATATTTTTTTCAAAAATGTATTGCTGGTAATAGCTTTTTTTTCTTCAAAAATTTATTGCTGATAATAATTTTTTTTTACAAAGTATTCCTAGTGTTAAAACCCATTTTCATCTCAGTTTCGGTGTTAATTATTTGCCCATAGCTGAGACCCTAACAGGTGCTATCACCTCTGGTCAGGGTGGACCTGGGAACACCAGCAATTAAGAGGTGGTTTCACACTCCTCAAAACCTCCTGATCAGAGGCTTTGCTGCTTGACGTAGTTTATCGTCTTACCCAGGACGTGTATGTAGTTTATCGTCATACCCAGGACTTAGATGTTCGGTCTGTATTGCGTGCAAATACTTTCGGTAAAAACATTTACTATCCTGAGGCATAGATGTTATTTTTTTCTTGATTTCAGGTAATTTCGGGAAAAATTCCAAGACGAAAATGAATGTGATACTTGTCAAAGAAGTGTGCGAGTGGTCAGTAAGTTAATGTCTAATTAATCTGTTAGCGAAGTGAGTCCGCCATTAATTGCATTAACTTTATTGATGTGTTCTTTGAATGACAATTTTACAATATTATTTAAGTTGCATTATTTAATTTAGAAAAGGTTCCGTCTGGAGTAGAAAATTTCTGAAATCTAAGATATTTCTCTAATTATTGCACCAATAGTCCATGTTACGTCAAAGAAAAAGCCCGTACAATAATAGAAATTATGAATTACTACATTGCTACATTATTAAAAAATCTAGCGTTGCATTACTGCACATTCAAAAAAAAAATTCTTAACTGTTAATAATAGCAAACTTGCGTAGCATCTAGAGAGGCTGCTCTGATTAACAATAGAGAAATATCTGTTTTTTTGCTGTGCCATGTCGCACATTGAAGATTGACCCTGCAAGCACTTCCAGTGGGCAACCCCGAGGCCACACTTCACAGTCTCCCTTCCTGCATATATTACATTAGATGACTGACTGCTACTACTTACCTAGACCTTTCCTTTACCAATATAACACATGACTATCAACAACTAAAGATATAAACCTAAACCAGCTCAACAAAAAAACCTAAATCCTATAACCTTTCTTTCTCCAACATTTAGGGCTTGCATACAAACTTCTCCAGTGGAGAATCGTTCCTCTTTGAAAAGTCTCTGGATCTCCTAGATTTCTGTGAGACTAATTTTAATTCTTCAATCCACTCCTCTGATTTTTGATTCCTTGCTACCTTCCTCTCCTTAAAAAGAATTTTAGAGTCTACATGCATGGCGGAAGAGTTTATGACGGAAGAGTTTATGACCGCTAATATTTTCCCGCCTGTTAGGATTCAAGAATATCCAAACCATGTGTCTCCGTCTTTTTATACTTAACTCAGCTATGTCTTCTTTCTCTTTCATTTTTTTCTTGATTCTTTTCTTTGCTTTTTGTCATTCTTTTTTTCTATCCTCGTCTTTCCTTTTGTCTTCGACTTTTTCTCGATTCTTTTTTTTTCTTCTCGTCATCAGTTTTCTTGTTTTTTCTACTTTTCTCTACACCTTTTTCTTGTTTCTCTTCTTTCTTTTTTATATTCTCTTCTTCCATTCTTTTCTTATTTTTCTTCTTTGTTCTTCTCATCTCAATTTTCCAAGATTCTCTTCCTTCTTCTTTATTTTGTTTCTTTTCTTCTTTTTCTCTTTCAAATGCTTTAATTAATTTTCTCCATTTTCCTTTTCTTTTCTTAATTCTAATTTCAAAATCAGGAAGCTTTTTTTTTCGAATTTTTTTTCTTCTTATTCATCTTCGTTTTATATTCATTTCTCATTTTCAACATTTTTATTTATGTTTATTTATCGTTGGGGATTTCTAGACTTTCTTAAAGTACATATTTTCCACCGTATCTTTCATTCATAAAATCGTTCTCTTATTATTATCGTTTTCTTATTTTAATATCCGATATTTTTCCAACTTTGTCTTTCATCGAATTTTTCATTCATAAAATCGTTCCTTCCTATTTTTTCTTATTTCAATTCGATCTTTTAACATTTTATCTTCTTTGTTTATAAAGGTTTGGTCTTTCATTTCTTTCTTTCTTTCTTCTTTCAATCATTAGTTTGTTTCTTTCTCTCTTCCTTCCAAAAGAAGGTTTTTTTCTTCTTTTTATATCCGATATTTTTTCAACCCTGTCTTTCATCGAATCTTTCATTCATAAAGTCATTCATGCCTCGTTAAGTTTCCCTACATTTTAGTTATTTCATTTACATCTTTTAACATTTTATCTTCTTTGTTTATAAAGATTTGGGCTTTCCTTTTCCTTTCTTTCCTTCCTTTCTTTATTTTCTTCTTGTCTTCCCCGTTTTGAACTCGGTGACACCGCAGTGAACGTTTTGTGCTCCAAGTGTTTCCATTTTTTATTTTCATTTCTTTTCTGTCTATTTATTTACTAAAAAAACTAAACCAATTTCCCCTTTAGAGATTCTGTAGACCCCAAATAGAATTTTATTTAAAAGAAAAGACGTAAGAAAAATATGCTACGTACATATGTCAGATCTAAATAGGTTGAACGTTACAACCTTCTTCCATGTCTATAATACTTTTGCCTTTAATATCTTACTAAAATTTCGTATTTCATAACTTTTCGATTTTATGGTAATTAAAACATATTTTGGATGTTATGTCGTGGGAAATTCCTTCACCAGTTACTCCCAAAGTTTACTACTTGAGTTTAGTTCTCACTGAGTACTCACACATTGTGTCAGACTAAGCCAAAACTAATATATAAAAACGATTTAGTTTCTTGCCTTTACTTATTAAACGCTTTCCATGTTTTATTGCGCTTCGCAGACTCCATATTTTTTGTCAGACTAGTTTGTGGCATCGCTTTGTTGAGAAAGTTGATTAGCGCTAGTTTGCTAACCGAATTTGTTTACTCTGTCTCTACGTCACACTTTAGGAAGTGTCCCAATATGCAAACTTTCACATTATTATTACCTTGGTGTATATAAGGAGGCGCGGTGGAGTAATGGATTAGAATTGAGGAATCGGAGATCAGAGTTCGAATCCCAGTGGAATCCATTACATTCACTTACGTGCTTGGGAAAGGTATGAATGGGTAAATAGCAGAACATACCGTGTTCTATAGCCTTGGATTGCAACTAGATTAACACAGAAAAATGGCAACCTACTGCGAAAAAAATCTGCCTCGTCAGTCATGTATCGAAAGATACAGGATCGCCTGAGCGTGTATCATGCCTGACTGAATGGTGTATATAAAAATATATTTCTTTAATAATTCCCCCACCAATTAAGACGATAATGCTACTAAGACGCAAATGTTTTGGGGAATAGAAGAGAATCTGAAAACTTTAGTGAGGAGAAAGACAATAAAATAATAGATGATTCCTGGCTCCTCAAAACCTCCTTGCTGCTGGATGCAGTTTATCGTCATACCCAGGATTATAAAAGAAGAGAGTTCAAAAACATGGCGAGTGGCGTCATAGCTAATTTTGGGAGTTTCGTATGTGCCAAGGTGCTGACCATGTTCACCATAGTCTATGAATATAGAATACAGCGCAGTACGTAATCTGTTCAATGAAACAACGTTAAAGATTAACACTCACGAGTCAGGCACTCTACTGAATCTGACTATATCGCCAATACCACCAGCAGCTGTTCAGTAATTCTTCAGGCTTCGATATCAAAAGCTGGCAGTGATATTTAGCCACTCCCCCCACGAGGGTTACATGTGGCACAATGTAGGATCTCGGCCAAAAATATTCCCTAATCAAACGCGTATCAACGGGTTCAGGGGCAGTCAACCTCCCCGAACGAGACTCTGCCCTTCGGCGGAGCCTCATCCGGGTTATCAAAGGCTGGCAGTGAGTATTCGGGAAAAACATAGCTGCCTTTATACACGTCGCATTGAATATTTCGAGGCTTCTTTTTCGTTAAGAAGTGCGAGAAAAAGAAATTATTATTGCATCTATTTCAACAATAAGACGATGAGACAATCTAGTGGTACGTTTAAATTCGAAGTACGGTGGAGAAGAGTTCATTAGAAAAGCTGCCATGAAAATATTTTTAAAAAACAAAATGGGGGACAACACGTGATGTCCGTGTGAAAAATGACTGACGTCGTGATGCCAGGCCAGGACCTAAAATCTTACAGTCCGTTCTTTGGATTTTATTGAGTTATGGCAGCCATATTCAATGTCCGAAAGAATTATAGATTTACAATTGTGCAAGATGACTTCTTACGCGAAAAATTGTCTCGTACGACACTGAACCAACCTTTTAGCAGCAGACGTAGGAATAGATTCGTTATAATAACTCCGCTTCATGTCAATAGAAAACTTGAGACAAGGAAGATGCAATTTGTTGCTCTCCTGGAGGTTAGCATCAGTCATGCTGATGAAGGACACAAACGGTTCTTTAAGAAAAGAGAGATTATTCAGTAAGCATAGAGCAACCAGTTAACCTTACTGTTAGTTTTAAATATATAATTTTTTTTTTCTTAAAACCGTTTTTCAAGAAATTAGACCTTTCAATTTTACTAGCTTTTATAGCTCTCGCTAATTCGAATGTGAAGTTCCTTGCATTTCTTTTTTACTTTACTAGAAGAATTTGTTCCCATTTCGTTGTTGCTGTTGCTAATGATTCTTTAAGAAATTCGTTGTTGCTAATGATTCTTTAAGAAATTCTTTACATAGCACAGGAAATATTCAGCAAGCATAGAGAAACCAGTTAATGGTACTTTTAGTTTTAAATATATATTTCTTAAAACGGTTTTTCAAGAATTTAGACATTTCAAGTTCAGTAACTTCTATAGCTCTTTCTAATTCGGTTGTGATTTTTTCCCCCATTTATTTACTTTACAAGAAGAATTTGTTCTCATTTTGTTGTTGCTCTTAGAAGACTTCAAGGGATGTGTTTTTTGTTATTTGGTAATGTTTGTTTGTAAGTTTGTAGTTTCAGTCTACAGGGCCTAATTGAAGATCGCCTTCTTTAAGAAGTCAAGGAGTACTTCTTTTGAAGCCATTTTTAATCATTGATCTAAGAAAATAGTTGCAGACAGACGACAGTTTAGAGAATTCTGAACAAGTTGCATGCTATCCATATGAGAGTCTAGATTCGACGAGGTTATTTACGTCCATGGCTTGAGTTTTCTGTTTTTGAAGCACCTTAGGGTGTTGGACTATAGGATCAGGAACACAATCTTTGTTGTGATCACCTTCATTAACTTCTATATAAAATTTGTCATAACTGAACGATTTTCACTATTTACATTGTTCGGACTATCATCCTCATCTTTCATGCCATATTTATTTCAACGTTTCGGCCGTTTTATGCTCCGACCTTCTTCTAGAACGATCTATTTTTATGTGCCGTCTCCCTTTAGAACGTTGGTAGCCAGGGTTTACTAAAATGTCCCGTCCTTTGTAGCTCTTGAGAGATCTTTTTGTTATCTCTCCATGTTATGCTATCCATTGACTCAAGCTCGATAGGTAGAGTATGCGTTATTTCCTCTTCTTTTTTACATTGAATCTGTCCTGTGTGAATCAAAATTTCTAAACCTTCATTCCCCTTTATGTACCCTACAAATTTCAACTGCCTCTTTATGATGTTAACTATAAGTGTCCTTTTTGGTTCTATATTCTCTAAAACATCGTCATTGCTCACATGGTCCATGGTATTCTCAGCATCCTTCTGTAGAACCATATTTCTGTTGCTTCAAGTCACTTCTTCGTCTGTGAGGAGATTGTCCAGCATTCACTGACATAAAGGAGGACTGATATTATATAACATTTCAGTACTCTTTCCTTTGTTTCTGAAGTAAATTTCCTATTTCTTAATACTTTGCTTATCTTCTGGAAGCCATCTTTCAAATGGCACATCAAGTTTCATTAATACTTTTGCAAAGAAGGCTTCTGTCGATAGACAATTCCATTGCTGTTGATATTCTTTGTTTCAGTAAAGAATTTCAGGCAATATTTATTCTCCACATATCCGGTTTCCTTATTTTATTACTGCAAATATGATTTTTAATCAATAGTCTGGTTTCGTAGATATATTTTAATTACAAAAAAACATTGTTTTATCGTATTCTCAACTATTTCATATTTCCTTGTAGAGGCCGACCACTTTTAGAAATGATAGTATATCATCCACATTTACCTTCGCGAACAGCTCAAACATGCTTGTTATGAATAATCAAGAGTGGTCTCCCCTTGTTCTGTTACTCTCCTCTTTGAGAGAGAGCTATTTCTGTTTACTGGGACTATAAAAGGACACTATACGCGAACCTTCTATTCTCATTTGAATAAAGCTTTCTTAAAGCATACACCTGCGAACTTTTGTCATGAAAATGTTATTAATATATTAAATATATATATGTATAAGAAAGTATTCTTTGTAACAAAATCAGTTTGTAAATCAAGTTTCTTTAACACTTTTGCAAAGTGGGCTTCTGTCAAGAAACAATTCCGTTGCTGGTGTTATTCTTTGCTTCAATGAAGAATTTCAGGCAATATTTATTCTCTACATATCCAGTTTGCTGGTTTTATTTCTGCAAATAGGTTTTTTTATCAATATTTTGGCTTCGTAGATATTTTTTTTATTATAAAAACATTGTTTTATCGTAATTCTCACCTGTTTTATATTTCCTTGTCGTGGTCGACCACTTTTAGAAATGATAGTATCTCATGAACATTTACTTTCTCGAACAGCTCAAATATGCTATCAGTATTATAAAATGGCTCTCTTGACTTGTGCTTATGGCTGGGTGCAGAGTCGTGTTGACAGTTGTACGGCCTTACTTTACTCACACTCTCTACCCAATGCCAAAGAATCATTGATCATACCCTACTTATTGTCAACAGCATTGACCCCTTAGGCTATGACAAAAGAAGAGGACAGGCATAACATTTCCCTCATTCATAATTCAGACAATTGTCCTCATCTTTGCCGCCATATTTATTGCAACGTTTCACCCGATGTACACTCCGGCCTTCTTCAGATGTTAGGAATGTCGAACTGAACCCATTATTTCACTCACAGGGGTAGATTGTTCTAATTCCACAGTGGATAAAGGCGTTGGTTAGATCCAGTGACAGGACCCAAAGAGTTTGAGTTCAATACCCGGTTAAGGCAATGGAGAACTTGGAGAGGGGAATTAACAGGAGATAACTGATAACTGACATCCATTAAACATGGCACGTGAATCTAGAAAAGTCTACCCCACTGTTCGAAATAAAGGGTTCAGTTCGACATTCCAACCACATGAAGAAGGCCGGAGCGTACACCGGCCGAAACGTTGTGATAAATATGGCGACAAAGATGAGGACAATAGCCCGAATAATGTAAATAGTGTACATAATACCTAATCTCAGAAATATAGACAGATACTGAAGGGCCGAAACGTTGTAATAAATATGCCGACAAAAATGAGGACAATAGTCCGAATAATGTAAATAGTGTACATTATACATCATCTCAGAAATATAGACAGATACTGAAGGGCCGAAACGTTGTCATAAATATGGCGACAAAGATGAGGACAATAGTCCGAATAATGTAAATAGTGTACATAATACATCATCTCAGAAATATAGACAGATACTGAAGGGCCGAAACGTTGTAATAAATAAGGCGACGAAGATGAGGACAATAGTCCGAATAATGTAAATAGTGTACATAATACCTCATCTCAGAAATATAGACAGATACTGAAGTGCTGAAACTTTGTAATAAATATGGCGACAAAGATAAGGACAATAGTCCGAGTTAATATAAATAATGTACATAATACCTAATCTCAGAAATATAGACAGATACTGAAGGGCCGAAACTTTGTAATAAATATGGCGACAAAGATGAGGACAATAATCAGAATAATTTAAATAGTGTACATAATACCTCATCTCAGAAATATAGACAGATACTGAAGGGCCGAAACGTTGTAATAAATATGACGACAAAGATGAGGACAATAGTCCGAATAATGTAAATAGTGTACATAATACCTCATCTCTGAAATATAGACAGATACCGAAGGGCCGAAACTTTGTAATAAATATGGCGACAAAGATGAGGACAATAGTCCGAATAATGTAAATAGTGTACATAATACCTCATCTCTGAAATATAGACAGATACTGAAGGGCCGAAACGTTGTAATAAATATGGCCATAAAGATGAGGACAATAGTCCGAATAATGTAAATAATCTACATAATACCTCATCTCATTGTCCAAGATTCACAGAATTATTACAGTTGCCGAAAACTATGTCTGCATGACAGTTGGGAATGACCTTAGGGTCTGTACATAACCATCTGTCATTCCGTCAGCTGACCTTCTGATTTGGATGAGTGATTTAGAGAAAAGCCAAAATTCTTCAGGCGCTTGATGTTCTAAGTCATTCAACAAGTGCGTTGCGGGAATCAGACGGTTTTTGTCTTTGCAGACATGAATTATCTTCTCCGCATCGCAGACGACTTTATTTCGAATTTCCTCATTCATATTTCTTCGGATAGGTTGCCTGAAAACATTGAACTGTTATCGAAGGTTTTTCTGCACCCCCTTTGTACAGATTTGAGTGTTCTGGACCCTTGGAAGGGGTTTTACATTTGGTTACTAAAAAACGACCGTAGAACTTTGAGAAAGCGGCCACTATTTAAATAATTTTGCTTTGATTGCTCTGTGGTTTCTCATTTCCTCACTGAACATGATGATTTTTCATCATTTATCTGAAAAGAGATGATAATTAGAAAACACCAGAAAAAAAGTTATAGCTATTAAAATACGGGTCCTCAGTGAACCGAGTAACCCTGTATAATCGACTTATGTTTGATGATAAATTGCAAATTTAATCAACAGAATAATTTCCTTTATTTGGGATTACATAATCCTATCGAACTGGCCAACTATTAATGCTTTCTG
>CAHIKZ030000435.1:3740000-3780000 GCA_903632075.3 Acanthosepion pharaonis | reverse complement strand
TAGAAAAGATAGGGTCGTAATAACAGCAGCAGTTGACTAGCGTTTATATAAATTCATACTAACAATAGAAAAACTCTATTTTTTTCCTTTCACTTACAGCATTCCTTACAGCCGGTAATGTCACTAATAACTTTCTCGTTTGAAAAGGTAGACATTTGGAATTTCTGGTCAAGACATTACTTTTTTTTATTCTTATGTAATAAATGTTTAATAGATTAAACAGATAAAAAAAAAAATGAAATAGATGTCGAGACACCAAATATCTTTTACGGTATATCAACCTCAATGGGTTTTTTAGAGCCGACAAGATTTTTGTTGCTGGTAATATTTTTTTCAGAAATGTATTGATGGCAATAATTTTTCCACAGAAATGTATTTCTGGTAATATTTTTTCATTCAAAAATGTATTGCTGCTAATATATCTATTGATGGTAATAATTCTTCTTCAAAAAATTATTGTTGGTAAGAATTATTTACAAAAATGTATTTCTGTTATTAAAACCTATTTTTACACTGTCATAGTGGTTTGATCCCAGTTTGGGTGAGAGCATAGTTGAGATCCTAACAGCTGATACTACCCCGGGTCAAGTTGGACCTGGGAACACCAACAGTTAACAGGTGGTTCCACGCTCCTCAAAACCTCCTGATCAGAGGCCTTGCTGTTGGACGTAGTTTATCGTCTTACCCAGGACGCTGAATGTAGTTTATCGCCTTACCCAGGACGGACTTTCTCTATGTGTCGTGTCCTTGACGATCAAAGCTTTCTACAATAGTTTCTCTTTTATGGCATTTTAGTACGTTTTTCTCCATTCATCGGGAGAAACCTGACCATTCGCAATTTTCCTCTGCTCCCCTTACATTTGACCCGTCTTGTGAGTGTTAAATTCTCTGAGCCTTATATCTCGAAAATATCAGCTGTCTTTTTCTTTCTACCTCTTACTCGCCTCATACTTTATCCATTTGGCACATGATCCGTTGATGGAAACGGTCAAACATTCATCGGTAAAAATCACATCTTGCTTGCTTAAAATATTAATTTTTCAATTGGGAGGAAACGGCCCACCTTCTCTCACTCATTCTCTCTCTTTTTCGCACTCCCTCTCTTTTTATATATCTATCTCTTTCACTTTCTTTCTATTTTTCATTCTTTTTCTCCCTCTCTCTGTCATTCTCTCTTTCACGCTGTCTTTCACTGTCTCCGTTTCAAGCCTTCTTTCTCTCTCTCTTACACACTCTCTCTTACACACTCTCTCTATTTATACATCTTTCACTCTCTCTCTTTCTTTCTCTCTCTCACGCTCTCTTTCTCTCACTGTTTCTCCCTCTCTCTTTCATTCTCTTTCTTTCTGTCTATCATTCACTCTCTTTCTCTCAGTTTCACTCTCTCTCTCTTTCACTCTCTCTAACTCTCTCTCTCTCTTTCACTCTCTCTCTTTCACTCTCTCTAACTCTCTCTCTCCGAAATATAGGAGAATAAATATTACATAAGAGTCTCGTATTCATTTATTTATTTCTAATTTGTCACTTCATTTCTGAATTTTCTTCTCTCGAGTACCCAAGTTAGAGCAGCATTATTTTTAAAGTGGCAAATAGCGTGATTCAAAATCTAGCATTGCTGGGCTTTGAAAAAAGAGCCTCGTTTTGGCAAAGCGGTTTGTATTTGTCTTTCAGCGTATCAATAGATTGTAGGCGAATTGTCGAATTGATGGGACGTCTTCACTGAAACATAAACGAAAGAAATCTTTCAAAATGTGTATAAACAATAATCTTCTTTTATATCATGCCTCGATACAACTTCGTACGATTTGTAGCGCTTTTCTTATCCGTGCCACCTACTGTTCATCCATCCATTGACATCAGCTCGCCGGGTGGGTAACTCCCTGCTTCACTCTGTACCTCTTGTGTCCTGTTAGCATCAAATATTTATAAGGCTACTTTCCTCTATTATTGGCCCATAGAAAAGCCAACCGATTTTTTTCTGATTCGGCGTATCGTTAGCAGGGACTGGGCATTTTTATTCTTTACCCATAAGCACGCGCGTGGGCATTACACATTAAACTTTGTGTCACATCCTACCACTGGGTAATGCTGGATAAATAGTGATCGTAAACCTCTCAGCCTTCGCTGCAGGATCATAGCGTAGTATCGGATAGTTATTAATCTTATTAGTCATCTTAAGCCTGCCTCAGCAACAGCCGCATTAGACTAAAGAGAGATGTTTGTTTGATATCCCGCCACAAAATGGCGTCAAGTAAATGCATAATAAGAGTGTAGTATCTGTTATATTTTCGCTCTTTCTGATCTGCAGGAGTTAGAATTAAATCCACGTCGGTTGATCATTGCTATCTGGAAGGGGATCGATTTTAGAATACTATGCTGGCTATCAATATATCTGATTTATCAATTTAAGCACGGACTTGTAAGGGATCGTTTAATGCCAGCCCAGTGATATACGTTTACAAATATATATATATATATATATATATATATATATATATATATATATATATATATATATATATATATATATATATATATATATTCGTTTGGATCTTGCGTAACAAAGCGTTTTGCGACCAAAGAAACTTGACAGTGTCCCAGTCTGGGTTGATTTACTTTAGATATCCATGCTGTCTACGAATTAACGACTGTTCCATCTATAAGTGTACTGATTCAGCTCCCCGCCTCCTTTTCTTTGCGTATCGCTTATTGTTTAAAGACTTCTCGCATCGAAGTGCGTCTTACGATGTCTGACAGAAGGTAAGAACAATTCCGAGTGAATGGAATTCTCAAGAGGTCTTTCGTAAACTATGTCCTTGAGTAGGCCTGTGAACTTTAGCAGATACTGAATAATCATTTCTAAAGGCAGGGTGCGTGTACTGTAGATGACAACACTAGAACTAATAAGGACATCAAGTTATTTGACAGGAATTGCGTCTCTTTTGTCCTACTGATCTATTTCTCTCTGTGTCTCTTTCTAAATCCTTGCTTTCTCTCCAATGTCTGGAAAGGCGAGGACAAAATGCATTGTGAGTCGGATTGCGAAGTCTTCACTTAAAGCAATGCGTGGGAAGTTGTGTAGGCGAAGAATAATCTATTGATACGTTTTTCCACCCGCAACCAGTAAATTTCCTTGGGCGTCTTAGCTGGTGTGATGGTTAACAAACCAATCTGCTTGATAATTGTTATTGAGTAGTGAGTTCTGTTTTTACTGGATACCGCATACTTAGAATTTTTTTTTTTAAAAAAAAAACAAGTCAGGTGTAGTAAATAAAGGTATTTTGGCGTGAGGTAATATCTTGTACATTTGTAAGGCTACCATTCGTCCGTCCGTCCACTGAATATTGCTGCCACATCTGATCTTGCGCCTCTGCCATGTATCTGTAGAGTCTTAACAATATCCAAAGAAGGATTGGCAATGTTATCGGTCCTGACATGGCATCTCGGCTTCAATCAGTTTCCCACCGCCGTAACGTATTTTCCATTTGCCTCTTCTATAAATATTTTCACATTAATTGTTCTGATGAAATTACAGTGACTTCGCAAATTTAAGTCCGGCACTGGATTGGCAGATAGGTCGTATAAGGTCACCGTTGAAAATGGTAGTTGTAACCGTAAGTTCTATGCTAACTGTTTCTTCTCTCGCACTTCTTACTTGTTGAACTCGCTTACCTGTCAACTACGATCTTATGCATCCTTGAATCCAGTTCTTAAATTGCTTCCCCTCTGTTTCTTTTATTCTCAATAACCTCTTGCATCTTAGTGGTTTTATTGCCTTCTTGGATGTGAAGGGATTAAAAAAATACTACAAATCATTTCTATTCAGTAGTGAGGTCTGTTCTCACCGGGTGCTCTATAGTTAAGGCTTTGTGCAAAGACTAAGTCATATTTAGTAAATACTAATAGCTTCTCATGCGGTAATACATAGCAAGAATGTATCACAGTTTGTTACTAGTGAGTAGCGTGTCTCATCGTAGACCCCATATTCAGTTTGCATGGACAAATTTCGAATTAACAGAAGAATATTACAAAAAAAGAATCATCAGGGCAACAAATCCAAATTCTTTGGTGCACTCCTGGGAAATGAACTTTGCTTACGTATGTAGAAACTATTTCCTTAAGAAGAGAACGAAACAAAATTACTGATTGCATTAAATATTGAAATAATATTTTCATTTTAGTAAATTCTTAGACTTTTTTTTCCAACTTTTTTGGTTAATTTCACTCTGCTATGCTTATTTGCAATAAAATACTTTTTTTTCGTTCTGTGACTCTTTTTAGACATTTTTTCTCTGACATCAAATATTTATGAATGCTATTTCATAAAAATGCTAATCATAATTATTTGAAAAAAGCATATATGCTTTTTATTTCGAAAAACTTCTTGCTCGTTAGGCAGTTTGATTATGGCGGATCCAACTTAGCAGCTAATTTGACAATTCCCCAAAGTGTAATGTGAGTTCACATTTCATCTTAGACATGGCATCTGAAGATGATTTTAGATGTATACAAGAAAACATGCTCTTTCTAATTTAGCAGTTTAAATGTAATAAATATTTTCCAGAAATGTCGTCTTCACAACCAGAAAATAAAGAGACGGCTAAATACATGCCATCTTACGCTGGTTATAATAAGATTTCCTTCATGATCTGTTTATATTTCTGAGATGAGATATTATGTACACTGTTTACATTATTCGGACTCTTGTCCTCATCTTTGTCGCCATATTTATTACAACCTTTTGGCCCTTCAGTATCTGTCTATATTTTTGAGATGAGGTATCATGTACACTATTTACATTATTCGGCCTATTGTCCTCATCTTTATCGCCATATTTATTACAACGTTTCGGCCCTTCAGTATCTATCTATATTTCTGAGATCAGGTATTATGTACACTATTTACATTATTCAGACTATTGTCCTCATATTTGTTGCCATATTTATTATAATGTTTCGGCCGTTGTACGCTCCGGCCTTCTTCAGGTGGTTGGAATGTCGAACTGAACCCTTTATTTCGCTCACTGGAGTAGACTGTTCTAGTTCCACGTGCCATGTCCAATGGTTGTCAGTTATTGCCTGTTAATTCCCCGCTCCAAGTTCTTCATCGCCTTTACCGGGTATTGAACTCACACTCTTTGGGTCCTGTCATTGGATTTAACTAACGCCTTTATCCACTGTGCCATGTGAGGAATTAACAGGAGAAACTGACATCTATTAAACATGACACGTGGAACTAGATCAGTCTACTGCTTATTTGAACTCGCATTTAAAAAAATATTAGCATGAGAGAAAAACAAATATTTTCAATAGTAGATAAGTTTAAAATCATACCCAGATACATAGACATAGTTACACATACACACACATTCCTTTTCATATGTGAACGAAATTGGTTCACTGAAAGTATTTAGCGTTCGAATAGTGTTTGTTTTCTTGAAAAGCAAATTTGGTTGTTAGCCAAAACGAGGCTGGTCTACCAAGGCGAAAAGCCGATGTTGTATTGAGAAGTAGAAAAACAAAGATGGAAATGAAGTTTAACACATTGTAAAGTAAATCAGACCGAAAAGATGCATATATATATATATATATATATATATATATATATATATATATATATATATATAATAATATGAAAGAAAAGAAAGAAATGCTGTCAATGGTTAAAAAAATAAGATAAAAAGAGGAAGATAAGTCAAGAAAAAAAATAAGGAGAGAGGAATTAAATTTACTTCAGTGTCAAACAATCTAGTCTGACCAGAGATGAGATATTTCTTGATGATATCTGATGCCTGGGTAAATCACTAGAAAAAGTGAAATATGCTAATTGAACATACATAAGTATATAAATAATTCAACAACCTAATGATGAGAAGCTCTTGAACAGGAGTAGAAGTATATACCTTGTTTCCTGTTTAGGATAAGGTTTCCGGTTCCTTGTAAAATATTTTCATTTTATTTCAGGCCCTTCTATGCAATAATAATAATAATAATAATAATAAATAAAAGAAGTATTCAATCACTGACTCTATATGGATGATCTCGAACTCTTTGCCAAAGAAGACAATGAGTTGATGGACCTCCTCAATATTTTAAAATGTTTCGCTGACGACATAGGTATGAATTTCGGATTCGATAAATGTGCAAAATAACATTCAAGAAAGGGAGAATTGCAGAAACAAATTCAATAGATGTTGATTTTGTCAAAAAAGATCAGGGAATTGGAACAAGATGAAGCCTATAAGTACCTAGGAATTGGCAGAAGAAATGGAATACAGTATAGCCAAATGAAGGAGAAGGTAAGAAAGGAGTACTACAAGCGTGTACGTCTGGTACTGGATACCGAGGTGAATTTTAAAAAAAGACCAAAAAAATACAGAATATACCGTGGTGTCCCTGTGTTGCAAATAGAATATCAATATCCTTAACTGGACCATCGCTGCCATTAAGCGAAGGGACGCTAAAACAAGAAAGCTTCTCACCTGACACGGCATGCATCATCTCACGGTTGATATTGATCGTCTGTATGTGCCCAGATCCGAAGGAGGCAGAGGATTAGTTCAACTAGAACTGTCTTACAAAACTACAACAATTAGCTTTCGAAGATACCTGGAAACGACAGAAGACTGGATAATGATGTTTTACAGAACATGAAAATAGTAAGCGAGTTTATTCCGTAATAAAGGCAACAAGTTCAAAATGGAGTTTTAAAAGTGTGTAGAAATATGAGAAAGGCATAATACACAGATTGAAGATGCAAAATACGTAAAGAAATAAAGCAAAGGCAAATGCAACGGACCAGATACAGAAACGATGGCAAGATAAACCACTAAACATTCAATAATCTGCTCGTACGAAACAAGCTAATATAGACAAACTCCGAACCCATCAGTGGCTACGTAGTGCAGGGTTAAGAGCCGGATGCTTGTTAACTAGAAATTACCAAGCACATATAGTAAAATATAGTGTTAGCCGAACATGCAGATTCTGGGATAAATATTCAGAAACAATTGATCATATTGTAACAGGTTGCACGATATTGGCACCCACTGAGTATAACACGCGACGTGACAGAGTGGGCCAATATCTGCAGTGGGCAAATCTGCAACTTCCACGGAAAGGAAACTGAAAGAAATTGGTATGAACACCATCCAGACCTGGTTACGGAAATAGGGCCTGCAACAATTTTATGGGACTACACAATACACATTGACAGAACAATCAAAGTCAAAGCCAACCGCCCAGACATTGTTATTAGAAATCGCAATAAAAAAAAGTGCCTCCATATAGATATGGTAGTCCCTGCTGACTGCAGTGTATCTTGGAAAATCTTCAAAAAGCTATCAAAATACAGAGGGCCTTGAAATCGAAATTTAAAAAAAATGTGGCACATGAGAACATTAACAATCCATGTTGTGGCTGGAGCCCTCAGATTGGTTGGAAAAGATTCCAATGGACTCATTGAAGGGATTCCTGGAAGCCCATGCCTTAAAGAAATACAAAAAAAAATGTTCTCACGAGTACAGCCCTCACCACACAAAGCGCTTTATCTATGTAAAATATGTGCGTGGTTTTTTTTTGGTTTTTTTTTCATTGCTCATTGGAAAATTTCATGATGCCATTTCTGACCTTAGGTCTCTTGGCGGGACCCGGAAAGAAATGAGGACTCACCAGATTGCCCGTTTTACAGCTGATGTGGTTATGGCCATAACTGAAATTGTTTACTAAGCCCTTCATTATAACAGAGAAGCTCGTGCCGTGGCCCTTGACATCTCCAAAACGTTGGATAGGGTTTGGCATGCCGGCCTTCTTCGCAAGCTTCAGGGTTATGGAATTTCAGGTCGATTGTTTGACTTAATACAATCATTCCTGTCAAACCGTGAATTGAAGGCCGTTCTCAATGGATTCTCCTCTACCTCCTATCCCACGAAAGCAGGTGTTCCACAAGGCACTATCCTAGGCCCTATTCTGTTCCTTATCTTCATCAACGATTTTCCTGATGTCATAGGTTCCCAAGTAGGCATCTACGTGGACGACACTACTATTTACTCCTGCCTCAAAAACAAATCTAGTGTCGCCGACAAAACTAACCTGGCCATTTGTCTCGAAAAGGACGTCCAATCGGTTGTGAACTCGGGCAGGAATTGGCTGGTTAACTTTAATGCCTCAAAAACAAAACTGCTCTCTATTACTCACCCGAAAGAACCATCCCTGCCTCCCATTAGAATGTCTGTCACTCAATTCCACGAGAGCACATCTTTGCGACTGCTCGGTCTCACATTGTCTTCTGACCTGAGATGTATGGAACGAATACATTGAGTCAATAGCTTCGTCCACTGCAAGGAAAGTCAGCTCCCTGTGCCACACCAGGAATTTTTTCTCGCCGGAGTCAATCCTTCAAATCTACAAATCAACCATTCGCCCTTGCATAGAGTATTGCTGCCATATATAGTCTGGAGCCCCTTTTGTTTGTCTCAAGGTCCTCGATAAAATCTAAAGGCGGATATGCAATGTAATTGGCCCTGATCTGGCATCTCGTCTGCAGTCGCTCTCTCACAGACGTGCCGTTGTTTCCCTCTGTCTTTTTTACAAATATTTTCATGGTAACTGCTCCGATGAGCTGCTTTCGCTGGTTCCCAGACTAGACTGGCATCTCGCTCTCACCCTTTCACTGTCGAAACTGTTAAATGTAGTCGTCTCTTCTACTTCAATAGTTTCATGTCTCGCACTTCTCGCCTGTGGACCTCCCTCATCATTTCTTGTTTTCCTGATAGCTATAATCTCGAACTATTCAAATGTAATGTCAATCGGCGTCTCCAGATGACCTGATCTATCCCCTAAACTTCTCTTTTTCCTTTTCTCTACCACTCCTCTTTGCTCTCGCTCCAACTCTGTGTGACCCCTTGAGTGCTAGTGGCTTCTCGCCTTGCTTGGGGTGTAATTTACTTAAAAAAAATGAAATAATAATAATATTGATTGTAATCTGCTACTCGCTTTCCAAGCAGACCCGTCTTGCTAGAGTGGCTAACTAATACTTGTCGCAAAGATCTACTTAGGCAAATTTGGCTATATTCAACACTCACGGATCCCCACCTGTGGTTTATATTACAGTTTTGTTGAAGCGTTTAATTTTCCTGCGTCATTAGAGATAAATAGCATATATAAATTCCACGATGTGTGGGATGAATTTGAGCCTGAATAGATGTTCAAGACAAGAAGCCTCTTTGGGATTTCAACCATTGTTTGGAAGAGTGCCGCTGACTGCTACCGCCGTTATCAACTTGAATGGTTCTATTAACAACGCCTCCGCACGATTTACAATGACTTTGTTACTAAGACCAGATTCTTCTAAATGGTAAGAATCACATGCAGGGGAGTATTGCTTAAGTCATACCTACGCTGAGAAGATCACAGATTAAGGGATGCAAGCAATCGTTTATTAAAGATTATCCTTTCCAATGAACTGTTCAAAGGCCACCGAAACACGGGCATCCAAGTGAACACACACAAGGATTCCTTAAAGAATTCATTCGGCTTTGGCAATATCAACGACTATAAAACGACAGCTTGAACTTCTGATAGGAAAACCTGGCAACTTTTCGGATTACCTCTCTTCGTAGAGAAAAAAAATTAACATGAAAAAAAAAAAAAACTAAAAGAAAACTTCATTAAAACTTTTCTGTTTCTATAAATCTGAAACCTTCCCCTGGAGAGATTGTAGGCGGACATGTCTTTTTTTTTTTCTTTTTTTTTTATAATGCTTTTGTCCGCTATCAGCTTGCACGCACCAAAAATGAAAAGCGTTTTTAGATTTTTCTTTCACGAAGCGCAAGTCAACAACTGCAATATTTAGCAAGGTAAGCTTTTTGCATTAAATAGAATTTAGAGAGGAGTGTATTCATGCTTATCTCAAAGCGGGAACTGTCTATAAATGAATACGTCGTTATGTTTAAACAAACGCCTACTTTTTACGTCTTAAAGATGAAAAAGCACTAAAAACTAGCTTTTTTTTCAGTTTTCTTTATCTTCCTTCTTTAATTGCTACATTTTCTTTGGCAAAGATATTCGAAAAAATTCTTTTGTTCGAAAACAATTTCCTTTTCTGCAAGTTTTAATCTTATTCATTTTGTTACAGATTTAGTTCGTTGTTTTGTTCTCTTCATCCGCCATCTTGCAACTCCATTATTTTTGACAATGATACAACGTCGATAAAAAATGGTTAAAAAGTCCTTTCAAGTTCTTTTCCATCCATTTCCTATCTTTTTTATCTTTCTCTAGGATTTTTTCTTAAAAAATGTCTCATCAGTAGTCATTAAAAACAAACTTCAATTGATTTAAAATATTGTAGATACATTCAAAGCCGACTATGTTTATATAAGAATAGCAAAATAAATATATAAAATTATATATTAAAAATGCAAGTATTCAATACATATTTTATCATCCGTTTAACTGTTGTATATATATATATATATATATATATATATATATATATATATATATATATATATATATATATATTTTTCTCTGATTTAACCAGTAGAGAAGACAACATTTATGAATAAAAATGACAATAGGAAAACTGGTAATTGCTGACGCGTTTCGTATTTTCGTATTTTGCTTTGATAAAGTCCATATTTATTTATTCATAAATATATATATATATATATATATATATATATATATATATATATATATATATATATACACAAACAGACGAACAATACTTGACAAGACAGATGCAGGTGAGGTCTGCTGAACAAATGACAAACAAACAACACAAAAATAAAAAAAAAAATCACCAGGTTATTTTCTCCCCCCCCATATTTCATGTTCTGATGAAGCTTTAATGAAAACGAAACATGCTAGACTTATAAACGTTTCCTATTTGTTCCGTATCCTATCATAAAATCGGATTCTAATTCAATTAATATATACATGCATACACACACCTATATATATATATATATATATATATATATATATATATATATATATATAGTCATCCACAGACAGACTGTTTCGCTGCATCACATCTCTTCAGTGTGTCTAGACGCCCAATTGCCTCGAAACACGACTGATTTGGCAACACTCAGATATCTTACCTGAAGGCCATCGTCGCACAGCAGAAACAAAAAGGAATCTTAACGTTTTTCTCTATACGAAATAAGCGGCTTGGAGAACTCAGTTCAGTTTACTTGAAGTGTAAGGCTTATACATATATATATATATATATTATGAAATGGACAAAGTCCGACAATTATTTTTTATGCTTATAGATACAAATATTTAAGTAAATCTCTGTTTATAATAAACAGCATTAACATCATCTACCGGCCTGAATGTCCTAGAAATTTTCATAGAAAATATGCGTCCTCCGACAGGAATTGAACCTGTATCCTATACGGAACCGTCATATAGCCGATTGGGTCACAAAAGAAGCGTTCGGTTAGCAAGGTCGATTTTACTGTATTTAAACACAATTCTCTATGATTTTCTCTCATACATTCATATCTGCTCAATGGCTACCCAAATGTAAACAAATGACGTTAGACATTTTGAAATGTACAAAGTCCGACAATTATTTTTAAAACATTTTTATGTTTATACGTTCTTTTTATAAATACAAATATTTAAGTAAATGCTCTGTTTATAATAAACATTATTAACAACATTTATCGTCCTGTTAGAGGTCGCATATTTTCTCTGAAAATTTCTCGGATATTGAGGCCGGTAAATGTTGTTAATACTGTTTATTATAAACAGAGCATTTACTTAAATATTTGTATTTATAAAAAGAACGTATAAACATAAAAAAATGTAAAAATTCAGATAGAATATATCTGTAAAAGGACAATATGAATTATTCATATATATATATATATATATATATATATATATATATATACAAATTCATGAATTATTCACACAAAAACAAATGCAAAGGTTAATGATTTAATTGGCGAGAAATCCATCGTCGCAAAACAATTCAAATAATATACAAAACCTCCGAATCCGTTATGAATGAAAAGATCCTTGTTTCTATAAATTTCTGCCGTATTAGTTCTTATTTTTACTACAAGCTTTCGTCTGTTCCTACAGACATCTTCAGGTATGGAATAGATGTTGTTCTTGTTTTTTCTCTTAGTAATAAGAGGACAACGAAAATATATGTATTGTTGTATCCGAAAATGCTATTGGAAATGAGTTATTGTTTTTGGAGCGCGCAGTAGCAACGCTGAGTTTGATTTTAAATTTTTTACAGTTGTGCGTTCATGTACAAATATGGTGATATACGAATTTTTTACTGGTAAATTTTCTTTCAAAGTGGCATGAACTATATTGTTCAATAATTACAGTAATGTCGCACTTATTATCCAAAAGTCGCACTTGGATCAGTTATTTTAATTACGATAAATATATATATAGACAGCCAGACACAACAGAGACATAGATATTATGACAATTATTTATTTTCTGTTTATACGTTATGTTTATAGATATAATTTATTCAACTAAATCCTCGTTTTTGTAATGAAACAATATTAATTGAATTTACCTGGTTTGAAAATTCGAAAAATTTCGTAGTAAATATGCTTTCTCCGACAGGGATCGAACCTGTAACCCTCAGAGGAACTGTCATTTAAACCAAAGTTTTCCTTCTCTAACATTTATACGTAAGCATACACATACAAATACAGTGTGCGATGCGTAAATTATCGCCATTTTATATTTTTAATTTCGCTCATGCGTCTTGTTTCTTTTGGACGATACGATATTTGTTGTGCAATTTAGACGACAATTTATCCATTGGAGGCTGTACAAGTGTTTCTTGTCACAAATCAATTACGTATATCGGACGTACTACTAGCCTATTAAGTAGACGTTTCCCATATCACTTATCAAGTCAAAGTGCAATAAAAATAAAAACCCTCTATCATCCCACAATCTACAAAAGACCGTTAAGAAATATTCTAGTCGAAAACAGTAACATTCTATGTAAATCAAAATGCCGAAAATGTCTGGCTATAAGTGAGGCCCTGAATATGAAACATCTTTCCTCCAACAACACCCTCACATTGTTTAACAAATCGAGGGATGTACTGAAAGTTTGTAATTTTATTTTTAATAAAAAGATGTTCACTCGAATTCCAGCAATGCTTAATATGCCGAATTATCGCCATTTTATATTTTTAATTTCGCTCATGCGTCTTGTTTCTTTTGGACGATACGATATTTGTTGTGTAATTTAGACGACAATTTATCCATTGGAGGCTGGACAAGTGTTTCTTGTCACAAATCAATTACGTATATCGGACGTACTACTAGCCTATTAAGTAGACGTTTCCCATATCACTTATCAAGTCAAAGTGCAATAAAAATAAAAACCCTCTATCATCCCACAATCTACAAAAGACCGTTAAGAAATATTCTAGTCGAAAACAGTAACATTCTATGTAAATCAAAATGCCGAAAATGTCTGGCTATAAGTGAGGCCCTGAATATGAAACATCTTTCCTCCAACAACACCCTCATATTGTTTAACAAATCGAGGGATGTACTGAAAGTTTGTAATTTTATTTTTAATAAAAGATGTTCACTCGAATTCCAGCAATGCTTAATATGCCGAATTATCGCCATTTTATATTTTAATTTCGCTCATGCGTCTTGTTTCTTTTGGACGATACGATATTTGTTGTGTAATTTAGACGACAATTTATCCATTGGAGGCTGTACAAGTGTTTCTTGTCACAAATCAATTACGTATATCGGACGTACTACTAGCCTATTAAGTAGACGTTTCCCATATCACTTATCAAGTCAAAGTGCAATAAAAATAAAAAC
Organism: Acanthosepion pharaonis; assembly: GCA_903632075.3. Lineage (NCBI taxonomy): Eukaryota > Metazoa > Mollusca > Cephalopoda > Sepiida > Sepiidae > Acanthosepion > Acanthosepion pharaonis. Next base: position 3,766,156 of record CAHIKZ030000435.1, on the reverse strand, counting down.
CTCTATCATCCCACAATCTACAAAAAGACCGTTAAGAAATATTCTAGTCGAAAACAGTAACATTCTATGTAAATCAAAATGCCGAAAATGTCTGGCTATAAGTGAGGCCCTGAATATGAAACATCTTTCCTCCAACAACCCCTCATATTGTTTAACAAATCGAGGGATGTACTGAAAGTTTGTAATTTTATTTTTTAATAAAAAGATGTTCACTCAATTCCAGCAATGCTTAATATGCCGAATTATCGCCATTTTATATTTTTTAATTTCGCTCATGCGTCTTGTTTCTTTTGGACGATACGATATTTGTTGTGTAATTTAGACGACAATTTATCCATTGGAGGCTGTACAAGTGTTTCTTGTCACAAATCAATTACGTATATCGGACGTACTACTAGCCTATTAAGTAGACGTTTCCCATATCACTTATCAAGTCAAAGTGCAATAAAAATAAAAACCCTCTATCATCCCACAATCTACAAAAGACCGTTAAGAAATATTCTAGTCGAAAACAGTAACATTCTATGTAAATCAAAATGCCGAAAATGTCTGGCTATAAGTGAGGCCCTGAATATGAAACATCTTTCCTCCAACAACACCCTCATATTGTTTAACAAATCGAGGGATATACTGAAAGTTTGTAATTTTATTTTTAATAAAAAGATGTTCACTCGAATTCCAGCAATGCTTAATATGCCGAAGGCTCGGAATAAACGTTCCTACTAGTATACAAATCTTTACAAATAATACACATCAGGCATACAAAACATGAAAAGGAACTAACAACACCAAAAGACGAACACCTTGAAAAAATGACTAAGTAAGAGATCGAAAGCGTTTAGGAAAATGGACGGTATGGACAGTTTTTCAATTCTCTCACTCTCACCAGGCGGTAAAAAATGTAAGAACGCTTGAAAAACTAAAAAAATTTCCTTTATTCGTCATTTTAACAAAATATGTTTCGAAAAAGGCTGTATGCCCATATATATATATATATATATATATATATATATATATATATATATATATATATATATATATTTCGATTATAGGTGCAGTTTAATTTATAATTACATGGATCATTCATACAAAAAAAAAATATAGAGGTTAATGATTTAAATGGCGAGAATACATCCTCGCAAACAATTTCAATAAGATACATTAACCCCGAACCTGTATATGAATGATATGATCCCTGTTTATAAATTCCGGTTTCATAAGGTCTTTTTTAAGTTTTTACAAGCTTTCGTCTGTTCCTACAGACATCCTCAGGTATGGAAATAGATTTTTTCTTGTTTTTTACTTCTCGGTAATAAGAGGACAACGAAAATAGAGATGTAATCCGAAAAAATGCTATGAGAAATGTGTTATTGTTTTGGAACGTGCGGTCGCAACGCTGAGTTTGAATTTTAAATTTTAAGGTTGTGCGTTTTTGTACAAATATAGTAATAAGAGAATTCTTTTTTACCGAGAAGTAAAAAACAAGAACGAATCTATTTCCATACCTGCGGATGTCTGTAGGAACACATCAGTAAAATAAAGATAATGATGATACCTATCGAGCACATTTAATAGACCAAATAGTGTCATAAAAGACTTCAAAGATTTCAGTAAAATAAGTTGATCAACTCTCCAATCAAGTGGGAATATAAACTATAAGAATGTGACGTTTAAACGCAATCCTCATTCCAAGAATGGCAGAAGATTTGGAAATAATGAAGAAGATTACAATCGGTGGCGATTGAAGATATGATTTTGTTTGACACGTTAATCAAGTTTGTCACATATATACATATTTTGAAAAAGTAATATTTCAACAGTTTTTTTCGCTGCAATTCCTGCATGGATCGTAAATTGTGAATGGCTTTACGTTCAATGTGATAAACATTTCCGCCTCTGATGAATTTCTCCTATTTTTATTTCCGGTAAAGGAAAACACAGTGCACACATCAAAAAAGATTTGTACCGTTTATGCAGATGGTATATTAGCTAAGATTAGTTTATTTGCTAGATTCAGAAATGGAACTTGGAATCTGCAATGCCAAGAATATTGAGACAGACCTGCAGTCATTGATAAAGAGAAAATCAAAAGCCTGATTAGAAATAATCCAGGCTGCACAACATGGGAAACCGTAGAAATACTTCGAATATCGCATTTGTAAACACTGACAATTACTATGAATTTTGTTTCTTTAACGGGAGAGAAATTAATGTAACACATTTCCATCAGCAATTCTCTGATCACATGCAGTAAAACGGCCGATCTTTGAATACAACGATAAAAAGCGAGGAACAATGCATAGTTTACAACAATGTGAGGCGTAAAAGTTCCAGGGAAAACGGAACGAGATACCGTTAACCCAGCACCACAAAGCAGAAGAATCCTGTGTATCTGTAGAAATTGGAAGGGCATTGTGTGTTACGGGTTTCTTTCGCAAAATTAGTCGTTTAATTCAAACTATTCCCAACTGAGCCAATTAAATATAAAGGGTGTTCCAATAACTTGAACCTATTTTAAATGTGAATCATGTTTACGCGTCTAAGGATATTTTTTTCTTTCAGATTTAACAACTTAAGTCTTTGGCAATTTCAACCATGGGAAGATTAACAATCAAACAACATATTAAAATTCCAAGAGTGCAATTGGAAAATTTTTTCGTAAATTCAAACAAACTGGGTCGGTGGTAGATGTGAAAACACCATTGCGTGCTAGTTTACGCCGTTCAGCTGCAGTGCACGAGAATGTGGCCGAAAATCCAGACCTCCTCTATTCGTCATCGCGCGCAGGAATTTAACCTCTCCCCAACAACGTTAGATCCTTTCCAATTGCATTCTCGGTTGGTCGATTAGGTTGACCAAAAAAATCGCAAAATGCATTTCTGTTTGAACGTTCATTTTCGTAATAGGCTTCAACATAACTCTAACACGTTCTTTGATTGTTAATATTTCCATGGTTAAAACTGCGAAAGACTTAAGTTGTTAAATCTGAAAGAAAAAGAAAAAGAAATCATTAGATGTTTTAACTTAATTCCCATTTAAAATCGGTCTAATTTATTGGAACACACTTTATTTGTGTGTGCGTGTGTGTACTGGTGTATGTCGGCGTGTTTTTTGTTTCACATTTGCAACCGATTCAGTTGGTTTGAATTTATAAACAATTTTTACAATTGCACTTTTAAAAATTTAACACATTGTTTGATTGTTAATCTTTCCACGGTTGAAATTGCCAAAGACTTAAGTTGTTAAATCTGAAAGGAAATGAACAATTTCATAAGAGGCTTAAAGTTAATTCACATTTAAAATCGTTCCAAGTTATTGGAACACCCTTTAGATTAATTAATTAGATGATTTTTTTACAGCTGCTATAATTCTGAAGGTTATTTAAAGCCATGAAATATTTTTAGATATTTTGGGAGAATAGCATGATTTGCTGATACAAATCTTACTAATTAACTCGGAACTTGTGGGAAAAGTGCATTCATGCATTTCAAACAGTCATAAGGAACACGACTAGGGTTGTAACTCGGCTTTTAATTTTTTGTTACCCTGCCGCTATTCATTTCACCATCCACATATCTAAATTAACAGCACCTAGCAATCTATGGACTGGCTAAACTTCGGTGATTGTACCAGAGCCAGTGGGGTATGGCCATATATCCATAAATGTAGTAAATGATGAAAAACGTTTGTCATAGTCCAATCGGAACAAGAGCTAGGACAGCAACTAATCTCGCGTCTCCTAGAAGACCCGGCAGTAACTGGTACAACTGGGTCGGTATCTTTAAGTACAGACACCCAATCCCCCTACTCTTCCACCTTTGGGGTACCACTTATTTCGATCCTGACAAAATTATCTTAATTACAACTTTAATTCCCTGGAAACCTGTAAAAACTAATCAGACTAGTTCATCACCCAGAAAGAAAGCGACATCTGAGAAGATGGAAGTTTGAAGTTTGCTCAAGAATGGTGAAAAATGGTAGAACAAAATGCTTTATAGTTGTTGGCATCAAAATAATTCCTGTGAAAATCAACTTATCCATGCTCTTAAAAATTCCACTTATCATGCTCTTAAGTTTTTTCCGACATATATATATATATATATATATATATATATATATACACACACACACACACACACACACACACACACATATATATATATATATATATATATATATAGATAATTTAATGGTAAATATACACATATATATGCAATCATATATCTAAAATATATAAATATATATACATACATACATACATTTTCTAACCAATAAGTATTAAATTATATGATAAAATTTGATATTAAAATTAAAAGTAAAAAATTAAAAATTTTAAAATCTAAATTTAATCTCTATTTAGTTTGAAATTATAAAATTACTGAGGAGAAAAGAAAAAATACATATGTTATTCAATTTATTTTTTCATTGAAATTACGTTAGAATAGACGCTTATATCGGCTGGTCTTCTTGACAAAATGTATACATCCAAGTGTGTGAGGGGCTAACCTCTCGCGTATGGTTATTGGAATTTATTCCGTATACACCAATTCTATACTTGGGTATATATATATATATATATATATATATATATATATATATATATATATATTGCAGTGTTCTCGTTCCACTAGAGGACAAGAAAAGTTGACTCTCCTTCCATTCAGAATTTCCTTTATGTTACCCAGGTTGATATACACATGATGGAGGGTACAGCGGTCGAAACAAAAGATGAGGACAATTGTCCAAATATAAATAAGGTAAAGAAAGAAGGATAACACAGTGAAAACAAAGAAAGGCATAAAACAAAACGTAATGAAAAAGAAAAGTGAAAAAAAAACCTTGATCATCCCAAATGACGTAAGCGAAACAGACGGCTAATCGTATTTATATTCAGAAACTGGTGGGATGTTATTGCGATTTACAAGGCCGAAAGTGTTATGGTCCGGTTCCTTGTACCACGGTGATAGTCCAAGGTAGAACCAATAATGAAGAACTCGAACACGGATATGGAATAACACAGATATATTCCAAACAGGAATATATACAGAGAAGTAGAAAGTGTTAGTACGAACAATCAGGTTTAGTAGTACTTGTCTGAACGCGACTCTGTTTCGGACTGCCTCTGACTTGACTGACTGACTCGCTCGCTCTGACTGACTGACAGACTCCTGACGGACTTCACTCTAGACTTCAGACTGAACTCCCTGCTTCTTCTTGAGGCGCAGTATTTATTACGTATGGAAAGTCCATTATGTTATTCTGGGTAACGTCCCATAACAGAAAGTATGAGGCACTTAGTGAGGATCGAACATATTACTCACTTATAATGGATCTAGAGAGACAAAATTGCTAACCATTATACCACGCCGAAGTGTACAAATAGGTGTCTTTTTATCTTTCAGAGCAACTGTTGATTAAACTGATGACTCATTTGCTATTATAGTTTAGACGAAATAAACCCATAGAAAGTGTCAACAAACTACTAAAACATGAAATATATAGAAAAACATTGTTAAATATTCACATAAAATTTGGCCAGCTTCTCACGCCATCGAAAATGTCTGGGGTAAGGGCGTTGACATAACCGGGTTTTCTCTTTTGGCATGAATAAGATATGAAAAGGACACTGGTTATTTCCAGTCATTGCCTAATCGTTTTGAATTCCCTTTCACGGCACACGATCTGTATGACCACACCTAATGCTTCTCGCCACAATGAAGAGCGCTGCGGAGAAAAGCAAACAAATCACAAAACCTCCTGCCATTTCCAAAAACGAATGAAGCAAAGGCGCCATATCAAATGTGCCGTCTGATTTCGTAGAATCATCTCCATTCTCAGCCGACAAAAGCGATGAAGTGTTTGACTATATCGATGGTTGAAAAGCGGACGAAAGCAGACACTTTCTTCTGCATATGCAAATATTTGAGAATATTATCATCTGCTGCAAATATATTAATATATATTGTCGGTTAGGCAAAAAAATAAACGCCGTCTTGAGTTTGAGGAAAAAAGAAACGACTATCAGAGGAGCATCATTGTTTTGTGTTTTTAAATAATATTCTGAATTTACATTGTTCACTTGTGGGTACCTGAAATCAACACGATTACCTAAATATATCGGCACTACAACGGGTGGAAAACACGTATTCGGTTTAAACTTCACAGAATGAAGAGACAGTAGGCGTGTATATGTATATATATATATATATATATATATATATATATATATATTTATTTATTTTATTCAAGTCTTTTGTTTATATATATTATATATATATATAAAACAAAAGACTTGAATAAAATAGATAAATATATATATATATATATAAACAAAAGACTTGAATAAAATAGATAAATATATATATATATATATATATATATATATATATATATATATATGTTAAAGAAAAACAGACCGCTTATATATATATGTATATATATATATATATATATATATATAGAGAGAGAGATAGGAAGGAAGGAAGGAAGGAAGGAAGGAAGGAAGGAAGGAAGGAAGGAAGGAAGGGGGGATGGACAGTGTGGACACTGGAATCAAAATTTCGCGGAGATTATCAATTTCACGCGACGTTCTCGCTAGAATGATAAGGAGAGCCGATAGAAGAATAGAACTGTCAGTCACTCTGCAGTGTTGATTTTTAAGCTCACCCTATAAAAACAACTCTACGGTAATCTACAAATACCTCTATATCAACCATCAATCAATCTATCTATCTATCTATCTATCTATGTTAGTCTCTTCCTTATCTATTTACCTACCTATATTTCTATGATAGTCTCTTTATTATCTATTTTAGTGTATTAAATATCTATCTATCTATCTATCTATCTATCTATCTATCTATCTGCGTATGCGCACGTGATTATCTATTCATTCCACAATGTTGTAAATGCCGAAATTATTTCAACTTGAATTATTACAAAAGAAAGATTTTTATTCCCTCATACAGAATTCAAAAGATTGGCTGGTTTAAAAAGAAAAAAAATATTCCTGTTCATTTAGTGCACATAAAAATTCTAGTCTTTCATTTACAGAAATAAAACGGTTTGCAATTGTGCATCCACTTTCTAATTGTGTCTCCTCACAATTATTTTAAAGGTCTTTTTTTGATACCCATAATATGGTGGTGCAGGTGAACTAACTTGTAATTGCGCGTGGTAAAAAAAAGCAAAAAAAAAGCAGGTATCAGTAGATGAGAAACATGTCGAAATCGAATTGCTTATAAAGCTCCTCATAGAATAAGACACATAAGTGAACATTTAGAGGTATCACTCTTACATAATAATCTATAATACTCTATGCTCCAAACCTGGTTATCATTTGTTGTCTGATGTTCGATTAGATTTTGTTGAACGGATATATATATATATATATATATATTGGGGTGTATATATACGTCTTACCAGTTTGTCACTGGAAGCGATAATTCCGAGGGGGATATAAATCCAAGGAGAGCTCAAGATTATAAAGAAGCATAATAATCAAATTTTAAACCAATTTAAAATTTTGGATAATAATACACATCCCAAGATAAATACTGTTAAATATTATTAAGCAATGTAATTGCAAATATTCTAACAAATGCTCATTATGAAAGCAATGTTTAACCACCTGTCTTATTTATTTAAGTACTATTTGTACAATAGAGAATCCGACTGTTAAAAAAAAATTTTATTGATAGTACTAAGAAATCTTTTAAGTTTAGGTGCTATCAACATGTTTTATCCTTCACCAATAGTACTTATAAAAATAGTACATCTCTTTCTAAATATTTTTTAGGTAAAATAGATAATTAAAAAAAAGAATTAGAACATGCAGATCTTTAAATGAACTCTGTTTTCTATGTTTACATGAAACATTAGAAATTATCAGATCTTTTTATGAAAAGCAAAGAATTGAATTGACTGTAAATTGTAGACATAGCCTACCCATTACCTTACAATATGTTTAAACTTCGAATTCGAGAATACTTTTTCTTATAGTAATAATCAGTAAATGAACTGTTGTACACCTTATATGGCTTACTATTGTATTTGTTGACTTCATTTTTATTTAATATTGTTGTGTATTGATGTTTGGTTAGTATTATTAACATCTTATGTGGATATACAAGTGTTTGATTGGTATTATTAACATATTACATTGATTAGTTGGTGCGATTAAGATCTTACATGGATGGTCTTTATTTAACGGTTGCATATTAATTTGTCAAAGTAGTTCTTTATTTTATATCCGTTTTTTTCTCGAACGGTTGTTTGCCAATTTCTTAAAGGAAATTTTTATTTATCGAAAACGAAACTTTATGTAAGAAGCTGAACGAGCATATAACTGGCTAGCATGATGATAAATTACATCATAATCACTTTCGCATTTGCTTCTTGGTAAGTTTGAGCGTCAGATTTCGTTACATCATACGATATAATGTAACAATCTATACCTGCCCATGAGGAAATTGTCTAGATTTTATATGCTGACAACTTCATGCCATGACGTATATGAAAGAAAAAAAAATTCCGGGCGAATTTGAATTTAGGGAAGGTCACATTTGATTGGTTAATCTCGGCAAAACCCACTAGTGTATTTTTAAAATTATTCTGCTTTTTTAAATTAATTTCACTCGCCAAGAGTTTATCATCGCCCGAAGAGACACTTTTATGGTGTTGAAACATAAATGTAATGAGTTTTAACATCTTTTAATATCATAGAATAATATATATATATATATATATATATATATATATATATATATATATATATATGTAGATAGATAGATAGATAGATATATAATACATATGTATATAGATAGATACATTTTATATATATATATATAGAGAGAGAGAGATAGATAGATATAATATGTATATATAGATAAATATTATATATATATATTCTCACTCAACTCTCCCGTCGAATTCGACGTATGAGGGTCAAGCAGATCAGTTCCTAGGAAACCGACAGCCCTATAATAGCACCTTGATTATAGTGGTGAACATCGCTATTTGATTATAGTGGTGAAGGACCATCCACACTTTTTGAATTGCCGAATACAGAGACCTGGTGCACTACGTGCCACAAGGTCCCCAAACGACCCTCCGCAGGTTTTGAATTCAGAGTTGTCCTTCTCCTAGACCAGTTGCCATCCAAGGCTATAGAACCCAGTCTGTCCTACTATTTACTGGAGGGAGAAGAGGATTTACACATTTCCCAAGAGAATTAGCACGTAAGGGAATGTAATGGATTCGACTGGAATTCGAACTCGGCTCTCCGATTCCTCACCCAAGCCGCTATTCGTTACTCCACCGTGCCTCCTCACACACACACACACACACACACACACACACACACACACATATATATATATATATATATATATATATATATATATATATATATATATATATATATATATATGTGCAACTTTCATTGAATACGACAGACAATGTGCCTTGGTTAAATGTTTAATAAAATGTCTCTTGTGATCTTTTAATTAGTTTTTTTCGTTTCATGTCTTGAAAATGAAACATTATATATATATATATATATATATATATATATATATATATATATATATATATATATACAACAATCTATTTCTTTTTAACAGTTAATATGAGTCAACCTTGAAAATGGCTAAATGTATAGCCGAAATCGCTCGAAAAAAGAAAAACAACAATTGCACGGTTTTTATATAATTTTTATACCTAAAAGAAAAAACAAATATTATATCACATGAGAAATTGTATATAAAAAACTTAATCAAAGCACCTTGTCTGTCATATTTAATGAAACATGCATAAAAGAAGGATTGCTGCCTAAATACACAATTTTTGAATATATATTTACATGTATGCATGAAACACATGCTCTAACTGTTACCTGACTCCAACACACGTGTGCGCTTTTTCGCGCATTCTGACGTCAATTGCGCTTACTATCTCCGCCAATTACGCTCAGCTTTTCACCCAAACTAATTTTCCTATCACGAATTCTGGTTCCCGCTTATCGCGAAACGCTGGTAAACCTGCAATAAAAGCGGCAACATGTTTGGAGGCTGAAGAAAAAAAAATAGCGTGCAGGGAACACAAGCGGAGCGTGCGTTCGATGGTAGATGATGCGTTTATTAAATTGTGGCAAGTGAGGCGCAGTCAAAATTCCAAAATAAAAGAATAGAACAGAGGAGAAAGATTGAGGAATAAAAACGGGGAAAGAAAGAAAAAAAAAAGAAAAAAAACAGGACCGCAAAAAGGCGGGAAAGATTGAAAATCGAGAATGGAAACGACAGTGTGAATGAAAGATGAAGGTTAAAATGAAAGACTGATAGAAAAACGCTAAAAAAGAAAAGAAAAAAAGAAAAGTGTTTCTTAAATATTCCGGAAGAGTAAAAAGAAGAAAATGGCGATGAAAATTGATAGATTATAGAAGTAGTAGCAAAGGAAATAAATTAAAGAAAGAAGAAACATTTCAGAGATTTAAAGTACAAGGAATGAAAAGATATGAACGTAAAGAAATGAGAAATAAAGAAAATACGTTAAAATATTTGCAAAGGAAAGAGAGAGGTGAATCAATGAGAAAGAAATGAAGTAAGTTCGTTAAGGAGGGGTTAAAAAAAAGTTGTATGTACAGCTTAGTGGTTATCAGTGCTTATTGAGTTAAAATTCTCACCGAGGCTCATTTTCGCTTACAGCTGTGAGTTAATAGCAAGAGTAATTGTCCTCGTTAGCTTTGGTTGGCAACCAGCCTAGGAGAACCACATCTCTATTAAAAACCTTATGAACTCGCAACTTCACTTTGTCAAATCTTCACACTATAGAAACCATAGCAACAAAACTTAACGTGGTGAAGCTGTAGCCTAAACTCCAAAAGCGAATCCACAGGGTCAAAATAAGAAAGCGATGGTGTAAAAACGCTAGGGAGGGGAAAAAAGAGAAATTAAGTAAAGGGAAAAGAAATTAAATAAAGAAAGGATGAAAGAGAGTGTTTAAAAAAGAAAAGGTTGTAAACCAAATGAAATGGAAGAAAGAGAAGGAATAAATGAGAAAGGATAATGTGAAGCAGAACCAGAGGGATGGAAAGAGAGAGAGAGAGAGAGAGAGAAAAATAAGAGAGAGTAAGAAAGAGAGAATTATAATCTAAAAGAAAGAGAAAAGAAGGTTAAAGAATACAGAATGTTAGAAAAGATAGGAGAGAAAAAGAAGAGGGATAAAAGAAGGACTAAAATGAAAGAGAGAGAAAAAAGAGAAGAGGGAGTAAAGAAGAACGATACGGACTACTAAAGGAAGGAAGGAAGGAAGGAAAGGAAGAAATAAAGAAGATGATAAAGTAAGTAATCCTGACCGGGGGGGGGAGAAAGCGGGGATTGGTTAGGTTGGTTAGTTGCTTTAAGGACAAGTTAATATCGAATGCAAGTTTTATAGGAAAGATAATAATGATTTAATAGATAAATAGTCACTGGTCCAGTTTGTCCGAGTGAAAAAAATATAGGATTATAACCCAGAAGAAGAAAAAAAAAAAGGGGGGGCAGAAGTGGTAAAAAAAAACAAAGGGAGGAGGAGAAGAAGAAAAAGAATTTAAAAAATCCCAGAAAGTTAATAAAGAAAAAGGTCAAAAGGTGAGACCTAGGTCCGGTTCGCAAGAGTGAAAAGATCTAACATAGGTCCAGTTTGCACGAGTCAAAGCGTAAGACTCAGGTCCGGTTTGCACGGGTGAAATATATATACGGTTTGAATAAGTCAAAAGGTAAGACTCAGGTCCTGTTTACACGAATCAAAATGTGATATATATATATATATCCGGTTTGCACTAGTCAAAAGGTAAGACTCAGGTCCGGTTGGCACGAGTCAAAAGGTAAGACTCTGGTCCGGTTTGCACGAGTCAAAAGGTAAGACTCAGGTCCGGTTTGCACGAGTCAAAATGTAAGACTCAGGTCTGGTTTGAACGAGTCAAAAGGTAAGACTCAGAACCGGTTTGCACGAGTCAAAAGGTAAGACTCAGGTCCGGTTTGCACGAATCAAAATGTGACATCGGTCCGGTTTGCACTAGTCAAAAGGTAAGACTCAGGTCCAGTTTGCACGAGTCGAATTGTAAGACATACGTCCGGTTTGCACGGGGCAAAATGTGACATCGGTCCGGTTTGCACGAGTCAAAAAGTGAGATATATATCCGATATGCATGAGTTAAAAGGTGTGACATAAGTCCGGTTAGCACTCGAGTAAAACAGTCAAACATGGTTAAGTAGTCATATATAGTTAACAGTGTTAAGTAGTCATATATAGTTAACAGTGTTAAGTAGTCATAGACGCGAATTGCAAGATAGATCAATGTCTATCTTTTTTACACTAGCTTTAGTGTGCAAAAGATAGACATTAATCTATCTTGAAACTAGACTAAAAAGAAATTTCTTACGGAAAGTATATTTGAGTCCCGCTTCTTTTTGTAAGTTGAAATATTCCCCTCGGCATCAATATTCGAGACAAAACTTGTATTTGAAAGAAAAGTGTAGTTAATTAATAAGTAAACCAAAAAGAAATATTCAAAATTGAAAAGCTGTTTTCTTATGTTTAAAAGTATTTTTACACATATCACCAAATTCAAGTGTCACCATTAATAAACATACCGATTTGGATTTTTAAGATAAAATAAGAAGGAAGGAAGGAAGGAAGGAAGGAAGGAAGGAAGGAAGGGAGGAAGGAAGGAAGGAAGGAAGGAAGGGAAAAAAGAAAGAAAAATGTAAGAAAAGAAAGAAGTATAATGGAAAGAAGTAAAGAGAGAGGGGGAGTAGAAGAACAAGAAATGACAAAGAAAATAGGAGAGTGGCAGTGGGAGGAAAGAAAGGAGAAAAAAAATGTGAAGTATCAAAAATGAAAGGAAAAAAGGCCCAGAAAAAAGAAGTCGAGAATGAAAGAAAAAAATGGAAGGAAGGAAATGAAGGAGATAAAAAATGGAGATGAGAAAAAGCAGATGGAAGAAAGGAATAAAGAAATAAAAGAATGCAAATGATAAGAAAGAGGGAAAGAAGAAAGAGGACTGAGAAATGAAGGAAAGATGGAAGGCAGTAAAGATAAAAAAAATAAAATAACGAAGAAAAAAGGTAGAAAGCGCCAGAGTAAATAAGGAAGAAATAGACAGTAAATAAGATAAAAAAAAGAAACGTAACTGGCGAGAAATTGAGAGGTTTCGTGCTATAGAAATGGAGAGATGGAAACCGATAAGCTATCGTATTTTCCCGTAATGTTCATCTAATGAAGAAAGCTTAATCGAATTTTGGCCAACTTGTGCTTCCATACAACGTCTAGCAGGTGTTGAGTCGGTAGAAATTCTTTAGTGTCGATTACATTTATGTCAGTCGATATGTAGTGCAAATTTTAACAGCAAGCATTTTCTGTACGACTTCTGCAGAATATGAACAGCTCGTCTGTGTTACGGAGTAGTGTTAAAAGCCATGTCTTGAATTTGATTTCAGCGTCTGCAATCAGGAAACACGTTGAGCACTTCGGAAATAAGACAGAAAGATACGCAGGAACAAGGAAACAAATAGAAAACAGAAACATAGGTGGAAAATGTCGAATGGGATCAGGAGCATAAGCTGGAAAGATAATGAGGAATTGCAAGCAGAATGGAGAAGTCCTGGTAGGAGGAAGAATATCTAGGTTAGGGTTTCCATAAGAAAGGAAAGACGGTAAAGATAGGCAAGTATCAACAATAACCTAGATACGTATCGATCAAGTATTGCTACACTGTGAAGAAAAAGTAAACTATTAATATGGTGAGGTATTGCTGGAGGGCCCTAACTTACTATTTAATAGGGTTTCATCTGCAATATATATCCATTAATGTCATGATGTGATGCGGAATTATGTTAATGAAACGACTGGTGTTTTTAAAGCTGTATTTATGGAAAATATATATATATATATATATATATATATATATATATATATATATATATATATATATATATATATATATATATATATATATATATTTACATTTACATTTACGCATATTTATATATATATATATTGATGTGGGGATGGTATGATATATATATATATATATATATATATATATATATATATATATAACATTCTCTTCTCTCTCTCTCTTTCTCTCTCTCTCTCTATATATATATATATATGAAGATGGCGTAATATATATATATATATATGGATGTGAGTATTGTGCAATCGATATATATATATATGTGTGTGTGTGTGTGTTTGTGGATGTGAGGATTACGAAATTGATATATATGTGTGTGTATATATATATATATATATATATATATATATATATATATAACGGTCAGTAATGAGAAATCGAAGAACTGAATTCCATTCACGTTAGTTACATTCAATTATGAAATAAATCTTCGTTTCCCCTCTAGCTATGGGTTAAATAGTATAGCTGACGGAACCTTTAGCCTTGATTAGAATTCACTTTAGGAGATGGACAACTTGGAATTCAAAATCTGAGGAGACATTTTGGCACACAATTTGTACCAGTGTTATTATTTGGTTTTACTGAAAAGTGTTGTTGGTACTGCACAAGAACTCACCCCAATAATCACAGTTCTCGCAAAAACGTCATTAGCTTCAACTCTCTGGATGGTATCTAAGTTTAAGATTCTTAATACTGCCATAATCCTTGACTTGTGTTACAAGGAGTTTTGTTGGTCTCTCGCTCAACTGATACATAATAATTGTGTCTGATATCTGGAGAGTTAGGTGGCTAGATGTAAGGTGGCTTTCCCTGCCTCTGTAGCATGGGGTGCAGTGATTTGTTGCCAGAAATAATGTCTTCCAGTCGCCATCCTTGCTCCGGGGCAGCACCATCTCCTCAGGACACTTGATGTAGGCCTCCGTGTTTAGTCTGAGGCTCCCACCAACCAATTGAGAAGTTACTTTCTTATCAAAACGATCAGAGTGAATTTTCCGAGCTACCGTACCTACGTAATCACTATTAGACTCATCCAACTCTTTCCGGATACTCTGCACTCTCCTGAGATTGAGACCCAAACACTCTGAAATTAGAGCTTCCGGCGTGAATGTACAATATGCCGTCTCCAAATTTCTGGCGGAGTAAATTGTGTCATGGCGCTCTTTATCTCACAGACGGTGTCCAACTGACACTACTATACTGCAGTCGATAAAATAAAAAAGTAAGCAACGCGCATGCGCGAAAAAAAAATAAAATGCCGAAAATGTACCCATCGAACCTTATATATATATATATATATATATATATATATATATATATATATATGTACCATGTCCATAAGTTCGCGTGCACTTTAAAACATTTATAACTTTATTTGTATTTGCGATAGAAATAATCTGTAAAAAATGTTATAAACTTTAATGTACCTAATTTTAAGTATACCGAAAATAACTAATGTAATTTCAGGCATTACTGTAAATCAGTTGGCAAATGTTTTCCGTGAACTGCAAAATCGTATTACCCTTTGTATTACTAATGATGGACGACATATTTTTGTTTTCATTTTAAAAAAAACAGTGCTCAATGCATAAGTAGAGCCTAAATTATAATTATTTTTTTATGTTTTAAAATTATAAAAAAATATTATATTTTTTTTTAATTTTTTAATATATATATATATATATTACATGAATCATTCATACAAAAAGTAGGTTAGTAAAGTTAATGATATAAATGGCGAAAACATATTTGCAAACAAATTCGTGGGTTAATGTAACCTTAATAAATTTGTTTGCGAAGATGTTTTTCGCCACTTATATCATTAACTTTACTAATCTACTTTTTGTATGAATGATTCAGGTAATATAAATTGAACTGCATCACACATTTGATATATATATATATATATATATATATATATATATATATATATATAGGTAAGAGTATGATATATCTGACTTACTTCCTTATTTCAAGCTTTCTGTGTAGAGTTAAGAACATGCTTTCCCCATTTTAAATGATTTTATCGCTACCAATAACGAATTTCCAGCGACCTGCAAATGAAGACAGGTTTTTCTTTTGAGGTCGACGAGTAATTTGAATGCAAGCCCGCCTTTTTTGCGTGCAATTTTTGATCAGCCTGAATTAATTACCTGCATCAAATGGTGCTTAGCTAATCGAAATCATTCGATTACATTCGTTGATATATCGATTAGCTGATTACACTGCATCTACATCCACCTGTTTCTTACCAAAAGGGGGGATATGAAAAGTGAATGGCAAATTCCACATTAATTCTGGGTGTTTCTCACTTGATTAGTCTAATGTTATCACAAGTCTATCTTGCCGATATAATGGTGATAGACAAAGTTATTTTTTTTTACTGATTTATTATTTTGATTAGTAAAATCGATCAGTTATCGATAATAGTGATCGCTTGATGAGTTAATATTTCTCATTTAGCAGCTGAACAGGAAGATATGAAGGGCTATGATCACCTACGTCCTCAAAGAACACGGCAGACAAAAGAAGAAAACGTAGACGTCTTCTTTCGTGAACCGTTTTCATTCAGGACATAGTTGATCATGGTTCTCCACTACTTCCTCTCTGTTGTGTCTCTAAGTAATATTCTTCATAACTCTCCGTTTTAGTCCTGTTCTGCCATCTATTTATACAGATTTTTAAGGAGGTTTTTTCAGTACGTGAGTATCAAAGACTCCAATCCCTTTTAACTCCTTTTGTTCCAGGAATTTTAAATGGCTCTTACTGATTTTAAGCGTTCTTTTTGTTTCCATTTTCTTTTAAAAGCCCTCGTTATAGTTGTCTTCCTCTATAATATTCTTAGTATGCTTCTTCAGGAAGACATTTCTTTTTCCTCAAATCTCGTCTGCATCGGTGAGAAAATTGTCCCGCATTCACTGCCGCGTGTGAGGATCGATCATAAATAACAGTTCAGTATTATTTTCTTTGTAATGAAATTTTCCTGTTTCTTAATATTTTGCTTAGGTTTTGGAAGACATCGTTTGCTATTTCAATAGCGCTTCGTATTTACAAACGACTGCAGTAATCCTCCCGATCTTTTGAACAGGAGTAGAGGTTTATCCATTGTTTCCTATTTACGATTGGGTTTCTGGTCCCTTCTAAAGTCTACTTCAACTCTATACTTCTAAAATCTCCGCCTGAAATCTGAAATTTTCTTTACTATTTATTTTTTTCTCTATAGGATAAGATAGCCTTTGTTTTATCGACCGGGTCACATTCCAATTCGGCCTTTTGAACTGGATTAGGGGTTTATCCCTTGTTTCCTATTTAGTATTGGGTTTCCGGTTCCTTCTAAAGTCTACTTCAACTCCATACTTGTAACGTCTTTGCCTGAACTCTTGCATTTTATTTACCATTTTTTATTTACTTATCAGCAGGCCTAGATATGTTCGCCTATCGCTCGGTTCTCACTCCTCCACTCTCACTTGAACAGGAGTTTTCATTCTCTTTCTTTCCCAGTTGCCCATTGCGACATGTCACACTCTTTATCGCAATGTGCTATATATATATATATATATATATATATATATATATTTATTTACTGGATTAATTTATTTTTTCGTTTGTTTTGGGGGTTTTTTTTAACAGGTTTTTTCTAAGATCTTTTCTGTATATATTATATTTTTCTTCAAATATTATTGTAAGATGCTAATCATTTCGAGAAAAAGCACATTTTACTACAGCAAAGTTTTTAAGCTTTTACGATATGAAAGATCTTTCAATTTCGCTTTTAATGTTCATTATCTTAATGGGATAAACTAGCTTTTATCTTACTTTTAAATACGAATTTAAATAATTAGGTGATACTTTTTACTCAAACACACTCAAATATTTTTTAAAATACTAATTTCAATAAATAAATATTTAATAAACTCTTTTAACTTTAAATTTAGATTTCGTAATTTAATCCCTTGAAATTCAATAGTAATTATTAGTCCTATTCTACCTTATAATAATGCTAATTAAAATACTTAAAGTTGCTTGTTACTATTTTAACTTGTACTTTTTTCGGCCAAATATCCGTCGGGCAAATGTCCGGCCTCATTCATCAGTTCCCAAATCGTTTTTTTTTAGACTGACGACACAACTACTGTTGTCTTAATAAAAATTCCAATAGGTCTGGCCAATTTGAACGGGCAACTGCTCACGAACATGACCTACAAACAAGTTGTTAACTGGGTTAAGAAATGGCTTGTAAATTTGAGCACATTGAAGACGAAATTTCTATCATTTAATCGACAAAAAGAGAACCAGTTTTGCTTTAATCAGAATGGCTGATGCTAACCTCCAAAGAATCGACCATTTACGTACTTGCTAGGATCAGACTATAGTAAACTTGATTCATCGTATCGGGCCAGGCAATTTTTCTCACCAAAATACTTCTTGTACATTATCTTGACATTATCGCCTTGTTTGAGTCGAAATGATTGAAAAGATAAAACGAATAGATATATACCAGTTCGTCGTAGATGATTATTCATTATTAAATAAGTCTGTGAAACATGGCAGCTTCTGAGTAGTGGCTGTGTGCTCGGAAATTAGTAATTCATTTCGTGGTTTATCATTGGCAGATGATCGATGATACGATGATAAGGTAGTGATTAGGCAGAGGTTTGCGAATGATGTGTTTTATGAATTCCGTGAACATATAAAGAGGAAGAAGGGCTTGGAAAATTTAACACTCACAGGGCCGTTCGTGGGTAAAAGAGATAGAGAAAGGCAGCGAGCCTCCTATCTGACGAATTTGTGTCAATGGATGACGAAACGACGCGGGATCATTAACTAAGGTGGAAAAAATATCTGCTAATGGTCACAAGGAATAGGAAGTTTGGGAGAGCTGTGATCGGCCATATCCTGAAAAGAAAGCGGCACATAGAAGAAAAATTGTTCTGATGTGATTAATCTTTACATCTCAACATTACGAATTTAAGCGCAGTGCTTGAGTGGCAGATAGGTTTTATCATTTTACAGCTGAAATGGCTCGATGCATCGTCTCTTCGTTAAAAGTGAACAAATTAGAGGAATTTAATGCCATTAAGGTCCAGATTTCGACAGCGCTAGTTGTCTGATCGTGATATTTATAATATTTTCTTGGTCGACTATTTTAAAGGTTCTTAACGTGGAATATGTAATCACCAAACAGTGTTCAAATCCCGGCCTAATCTTTTGCAGTGACATTCGCATTAAATTAGTCGGACTATTGTCCTCATCTTTGTCGCCATATTTGTCACAACGTTTCGGCCGTTGTACGCTCTGGCTTTCTTCAGGTGGTTGGAATTTCGAACTGAACCCTTTATTTCGATCACTGGGGTAGACTGTTCTAGTTCCACGTGCCATGTTTGATGGATGTCAGTTATCAGTTATCTCCTGCTAATTTTCCCTCTAAAAGTTCTCCACTACCTTAACCAGGTATTGAACTCACCTTCTTTGGATCTGTCACTGGATCTAACCAACACCTTTATCTACTGTGCCATGTGTCCTCAAGGACACATGGTACAGTGGAACTAGAACAGTGGAACAGAACAGTCTACCCCAGTGATCGAAATAAAGGGTTCAGTTCGAAATTCCAACCACCTGAAGAAGGCCGAAACGTTGAAATAAATATGGCGACAAAGATGAAGACAATAGACCGAATAATGTAAATACTGTACATAATACCTCATCTCAGAAATATAGACAGATACTGAAAGGCCGAAACGTTGTAATAAATATGGCGACAAAGATGAGGATAATAGTCCGACTAATGTAAATACTGTACATAATACCTCATCTCAGAAATATAGACAGATACTGAAAGGCCGAAACCTTGTAATAAATATGGCGACAAAGATGAGGACAATAGTCCGACTAATGTAAATACTGTACATAATACCTCATCTCAGAAATATAGACAGATACTGAAAGGCCGAAACGTTGTAATAAATATGGCGACAAAGATGAGGATAATAGACCGACTAATGTAAATACTGTACATAATACCTCATCTCAGAAATATAGACAGATTCGCATTAAAGTCGTTCGTCTCGACTCTTCTACCCAAGCGATGAGTTGAGAAGCGAAGTTAGACTTCACACTCCAGCCTTGGGTAGAAACCTGTCTATGGGACGGACAATTCTAAACTGTTGTAAAATCAACGTGAAACGCTCAACTATATTTCCCAAGAAGGCATAGCGATTCCCTGAAAATACTAGAAAGAAATCTGTGGTGATTAAATCTGAATGAAAAATAATCTTCTGAGATTAAATTAAGCCACGAATTCCTACGTCATCAAGGGATATGGCATTTTAAACAAAAGAGAGCTTCTCTAATTATAAACTTTAAAAAAAAAATCCTTTCACTTCAGGGAAAGCGATAATATTATTAAGACGCCAGGAGTTGTGAAAGAGAGGACTTTAGTGAGGTGAATGAACAATGCTGTATTTAAACTTGAAGATCGTAGGTGGGAGAGAAACAAGAAATTGGAAGAAAGTTTCTCAGGCGAGCAGTGCGAGAAAATAAATTTTAAGCATAGAACTTACGCGTACATCTAGTTATTTCAACAGTAAAATGATGAGACCTAATTGCCAGTCTAGTAGTAGGCTTCAATTGATACGGTCGATCTACCAAAGAGCTTATTAGAACTATTGCCATCAAAATAATTATAGAAAAGAAAGAGGCAAGACACATCATGTCGGTGAGAAAGTGACTGAAACTGAGATGCCACATCAGGACAGATGACATTGCAGAACATTCTTTGAATTTTGTCAAAACTCTGTTGATATATTACAAGAACTTCAGACCAGATATAGTAGCGATATTCAATGTACGGACGAATGGTAGATTTATAAACGTACAAGAAAGTTTTGAACAAGAAAAATTGCCTTGCCCGATACAGTGAATCAAGTTTACTATCATCTGATCCTAGCAAATATGTACAAGTAAAAATAGTAACAAGTAATAGTTAAAGTATTTTAATTAGTAGTATTATAAAGTAGAATAGGACTAATAATTACCATGGAATTTCAAGTGATTAAATTACTAAATTTAAATTTAAAGTTTCTTATTGCAATATTTGTTTATTGAAATTAGTATTTTAAAAAATATTTGAGTGTATTTCGTTAAAAAGTAGCACCTAATTATTTAAATTTTTATTTAACAGTAAGATAAATTCTAGTTCATCCCTTTAAAATAATGATCATTAAAAATGAAATTGAACTATCTTTCATATCGTAAATGTTTAAGGTAGTAAAAAGTGTTTTTTCTCAAAATACTAATCATCTTTCAGTAATATTTAAAGTAAAATATAATATATACAGAATAGATTTAAAACAAAGCCTGTCAAAAACAACAAAAAATTATAAATTAATACAATAAATAAATATAAATATATGTAGCACATTACGATAAAGAGTGCGACAGACACATGTAAGTACGCAACTATATTTTGGGGTAAATGTGCATTCGGTTAAATGTCCGTCGGCCAAATATCCTCCGGCCAAATATCTGTCGGCCAAATATCCGAATACTAGTAAAGAAATCGGGAAGATTAGAAAGAGATGGTGTAGGAATTTTCAGATATAGATTTTAATCTTGACTTACCATAAAACTGGTCAAATTTAGAAAATCAAATCTAGAAACATCTAATATGGTAGCATGTAAATCCTGATTTTAAAAATCTCCAAATAATATGGATCTTTTCACATCTTCGTTTGTGAGTGTTTCATTTTAGTTTTTCTGTCCTTGACACCCTCCCCACCCCCTAGCACTGAGCCAGGTTGTAACACAAGGTCGGTTTTTAACGTGGTGACTCGGGTGTTTCGATTCGGACCGCTGGTCTTAGTTTGTCTAAGCTGGTCTTAGCTGGTCATAGCTTATCTAAGCTAGTCGTAACCGGTCATGGCACCACTACATAACAGATGTCACACAACGGTGGAAGGAGCTCAAGGGAGGAGAGAAGGCCTACGACACGGAACAGATACTACACCTGCAGCATTTCATCCCGACGGGGAGGGGGGGACAACTTCTCCTCCTCTGCCTATTCCTCTCTTTTCCGGAAGGAAAGTCCCTTTAGTTTCTCTGTCTTTTTTTTTTTTTTTTTTTTTTTAACTCAGACAGTGTTGCACAAATTTCCCACTGTACGGCAAAAACTGTAAGGTTTTCAGGAATAAACCAGGAAATGATATACGCAATCCAGGTATTATAAAATATCGTAATATTTGTATTCTTCTGAGTCACCTATGTTCTAAAACAGAAAAAGAATAGATACGTAATAAGTATGGCAAAAGGTCAAGAAGGGCGATTGGAGGCAGGGCTGAAACTCACAACCCCATTGCATCACTTTATGAAATAAACTTTCCAACTATAGCTTTATGTATATTTAAACACTATATTTTGGTGTTTTCGTCAAGTCATTCGACGAGTGTTAGGAATATTCATGTAATCTAGTACTACATACCGCAGTGCCGGTTAAGCCGCTTTGTCCACAGGTCTTTTCTGGTGAACATAGACACCCAGCATGTTTAAAAGAAGACCGGTCAAAGGTCAGATAACCCTTCTGGTTGTAATGATACCATCTAGCTCAATCGGCTAGACTGGGCTTCATAATTGTGTACAGCAAGTGCAGTTATAAATTGACACAGCTGAGTGGAAGGTTTCCGCGATCGAATCAACGGCTATGTGCCTGTGATCAAGGCGAGCCTTCAGGTTTTGAAGACACTACCTGTGATTTAATCTGGAAAGAGATGGGCAAGAAACGTTACACAAGAATGAATACTTCTCCGGGTTGCAACACAGATATGGGAACAGGTCATATTCTCAGCATCCCTATGACCAAGCTGGTCTAGAAAAGAGAGGTCAATATAATTTTTATTATGGCGCATATAAATGAATTACAATCACTAAAACCCAAACAAATTGTCCCATACAGATGACTATATTATTAAGCACTTATATATATATATATATATATATATATATATATATATATATATATATATATATATATATATATATAAAAAGATGATACATACGGACAAAACAAGTACTCACGACAATGATGCATTTTTGTTTCAGTGCGAACGCATCTCGACGGGTGAGATTTTTTAAAAAAACACCAACACTCGCGGCCTGACGATTGGGTCTAGGATGAAACAGCCTGTCGCCTCCAAGTGTTCACTTCAATGTTCACTTTTTTTTATATTTACCTACGCTCTGTCTCTGATATTGAGCACTTATCCCAATAAATATAGCACACCTTAAATCTAATTTCTCATAGTTAACCCGTAGAAAAATATCCAAATATTAATCTACACCCAAGCATTTTCTCTATTTCTCCTTTCTTAAAAGAATTACTACTTTCCCAAATTATGGTATCTTGGTTTACATATATATATATATATATATATATATATATATATATATATATATATATATAATTGTATCGGTATTCCTAACCAAACCAAGATACCATAATATATATATATATATAGATAGATACACCAAACTTTCCCCTGACGATCAGTTTAGGTGAAACCTAGGTAGGTTTGTCTGGCTCACTAGGTGTATCTAGGTCTGCTCTACGGTTGTATTGAGCTCTTTTGTTGAGTTAGTTGTTACTCGTATCGGGTTTTTTCTTTGGGCTTCAGACCTGCATCTGTGCGATTTTTTGTCGGCAGAAGTTCATGTTTGTAGCTCTTTCTTTTTTTTAAAACCTTTTTTTCCCTCGAGATTGATTTGCAAATCAAAAATTCGAGGGTTTTTCGAAACGAGTGTAGTTATCTATATATATATATATATAGAGAAGGATTGCGACTTGGATTACATTCACTTACGTCCTAATACCCTTGGGAAAGATATGATTCCTCTTCTTCTCCCTCCAGATATTGGTAAGTAGCAGGACAGACTGGGTTCTATAGCCTTGGATGGCAACTGGTCTAGGAGAAGGACAACTCTGAATTCAAAACCTGCGGAGAGTCGTTTGGGAACCCTGTGGCACGTAGGGCACCAGGTTTCTGTATTCAACCCTTCAAAAAAGTATGGATGATCCTTCACCACTATAATCAAATATCATGTGTTGTTTTCGGGCTGTCGGTTTCCTGGGAACTGATCTGCTTGACCCTCATACGTCGAATTCGACGGGAGTGTCATAAATATATATATATATATATATATATATATATATATATATATATATATATATATATATATATATATATATATATATATATATATATATATATATATATATATATATATATATATATATATATATATATATATATATATATATATATATATATATATATATGTATATATATATATATATATATATATATATATATATATATATATATATATCTATGTGTATATATATATATATATGTATATATATATATATGCGTATATATATATCTGTGTATATATATATATATATATATATATATATATATATAATGTCTCTGTGTGTGCGTGTGTGTTTGCATATGAGTGTGTGGTTGTTAAGAGAGTGAATGATTAACGGTGATTAGGTACAGAGAGATCGATCAAGCTGGGGGTGCGATAGGAGAACGACGGACGATGCTAAACACAGCACGATTGATCGCAACTGTCTCATCCACGCAGCGGGAACGAATTGTTGGAAGAGCGGAAAAATATCATCTCTATCCGGGTGCATGCGTTGCTAGTGCGTCTTTCGCTGCCAGTCAGATTTCACCGTTGTTCGCCAAATCTGCGCAACGAGAGAATCTGACCTTTACAAAAGAAGAACAGTGCATTATGGAGTTGTTCTTGATTTTCCTTTCTTCCGTTTTAACGAGACATTTCATTCCATTAAACGAACGAACACTCAGTTTGCGATCTCATTCATATTCAAGTCCTTGGAATATGACATTTGTATACCAATGAACACACACAAACGCACACACCCATAAACACACACACACACATATATATATATATGTATAATTGCATGATTTATAAATCAATACGTGTCTATGTAGCTATGCATGTAAATAAACAAATATAATCTTCTGTAAGTTCTTTTCAGACCTCACTGTGATATATATATACACTTTACATCGGGTCCCGCAAGGCTTCTTTGTGCAAACAACGTGAGTGTTTGCTGGGACTCGCTGTCATCTGCCTCTAGTTCCTTCTTGCATATATACATATATATATATATATATATATATATATATATATATATATGTGTGTGTGTGTGTGTGTTTAATTTTTTTTTTTTTTTTTCACCTATTCTTACTGTACATTTTTGTTTTAATTTTCAATCTCCCGTGGAAGCCTGACGAGCGGGAGCGAAACCGGTTGCTTCCCCCGCCCCCCTTGTTGTTGAGTTTTTTTTATTTTTATTATTTAATACTTTTTAATATGTCTTGTAATATTAAATTTTATACTTTTATTTCGATCATTAAATTTTGTACCTACAAAAATATCTTTAAATATATATATATATATATATATATATATGAAAATTTCTCCGATTTAACCAGTAGAAGACAATATTTAAATATATATATATATATATATATATATATATATATATATATAATTATTTATTTAAAATATGATTCCAATACATATACATAATACATATACAAGTACATAAATACATAAATAAATACGTTAATACATAAATGAATAAATAAATAGTATCAATTCTATAAATAGAAATTAATACTCTTTTATATATATAAAAATAGTATTTTCACAAGATTTTCTAGAATTTCCCTAAAAACAGAAACAAAACAAAATAGTAATTATTTAAGTTCGCATAAGATATTAGATCATTCTTTTTGCACACTCACACAGAAACGCAGACATACAAACACAGAGAAACCCGGACATATACACAAAGAGACAAACACACACAGACACACAGAAACACAGACACACACACAAATACACAGACACACACACAAATACACAGACACACACACACATATGTATATATATGAGAGTCTTTCTCAGTATTAGAGGTAGATCTTTTATAGAGAGTAGACGCCAGAATAAACGCTGCATGGTGACTGTCAGTTTCACGCCAAAAGCGATCTTCAGACCAAGTGCCACTCTTTCTTTTTATAGATTCTGTATGTGAAAAATGTTTTCTGCATAGAGATAATAATGTATATATACAATCAGTGCCAATTCTTCCTTCATTAAAAAGATA
>CAHIKZ030000435.1:3675000-3737500 GCA_903632075.3 Acanthosepion pharaonis | reverse complement strand
CAATATCAGAGATAGAGTGTATGTAAATATAAATATATAAGTAAACATTGAAGTCAACACTCAGAGGTGACAGGGTGTTTCATGCTAGGCGGACGATTGCTCCTACCATGAAACAACCTGTCGCCTCTGAGTGTAGACTTCAATGTTCAATATATATATATATATATATATATATATATATATATATATATATAAAGTTTTTTATCTCTGCGTCCCAGGCGACGGACCCCGGCTCAACCGCCGACCTGATCAAATTACCGGTTAAAAATGTATCCGCTCAAGTTGCATTCCAAATCACCGACTTCCCTATTTTAACATGGAACATGATAATGCCATCCGGCCGCTTTCCATCACCACGGTCGGGGCCTACGAGTTCAATTTTGGATGGAAACCCAGATGTATCCTAAACCTCTTCTGATGATGCCATTTATTGCTGCAAGCCTTGGAAAGCGGCCGACACGTGGACGACAAACCGAACTCATCAATATAAGTAAATCACCGTGGAATCGATTCCACAAGAGGTCGGGAGACCTCAAGAGAAATCTTCAGTAATGCCATCTTGATAGTTCTGTGCTGCCTCCTCATAGGTATAGGGGAAAATCTTGTGTGAGAGCAAATCTCACTACAGCTTTTCCTAAATATTCTATTTGTTTAATTTCTATGCTTGTCGCAATGTTCGTCTTTATTTGTTTCCGTCTTTCTAAAACGCAGTTTTTGTTTAATTTAATTGGGTATTTATTTAAGAATTTTATACATTTTTTCGAGTTCTGACATATTTTTTTATTAATATTTACAGGCCAAGGAACTTTCTGAGAAACAACTCGCCGGTAAGTCTAATCTTTTTTCTTGTTTTTTTTTTTTTGTTGTTGTCCTAACCGTAATTATTATCAACTAGCAGTAGAGCCCGGTGTTGCCCGGGGATGTAACAGTAAGAGATAGATCAAGTATCGACCATCATAAAAACTGAAAAATTAAATTGACAAAGATTATTGTTTAAGGTTTTTTTTGTTTTTTTTTACGAATTGGTCAAACCCAAACTCAAACAAAAACATTGTTTTCAATCGTTATGAGTCTATCGATTGAATAGAATTTTATTATAAACAATTGTCTTGTAAATGGAATTTTTAAAGCATTCTGAATGTAAAAATAAAGGAAAAGTGTGCAAGACAATAAGAAAGACTACCTGCCAAAAAAAAAGTGAAGTTTTGTTGAAATCGGTTGAAAAATGTAGGAAATCCGATCCCATATATAAGCGAACACACACACAAACAACCTGGGTTTTATAATAAGTATAACTCGATATGAGTTTTCCCCCTTTCATTCTGGCGACAGAATCGTGTTTTATCGTGTTTTCAAATTGATTTCGTGCAAAAACAATTGTGTTCTTTCCAACTTTTGGCGCTGTCAGAACCACCGCAAGGTAATTTTACGCAGTCCTGTGAAGTTTTGTTGAAGTCGGTTGAAAAATGTAGGAAATTCGATTCAATATATAAACACACACACACACACACACACACACACACACACACAATCTGCGTTTTATAATAAGTAGGATTTAATGTGCTTATTACAGCATTTTTTCCTTATCCACCGAGTATATACTCCAAAATCTTCAATGGACACTTTAATCTGCTTATATTATAGAGACCTCATCTTTTTTTAAAGTTGGAGACTAAACTCAGCTGATACTCACTTGCATTTATTTCCTAGATCATCCAGATATGTGTTGCCATTACCACACGCATAGAAGCGTGCCAATGACTTAGTTCTAAAACTACAATATTAGTTAGTTCCGGTCTACAGGATATTATCCAAATTATTAACTTCAACTGATTTTTGGATTTCTGGACAGGAATAGATTGAAAGCGTAAGCATTGATATCTTGCTCTCGTAGAGAGGGAATAACAAAACTTTTAAAATACCAGTTATGTGTGTGTGTGTATTTGTGTGTGTATGTATATATGTATATATAAATGTAAATGTGCCCGTGTGTGTATGCCTGTAAAAATTCAGATAAATAAAATATATCCTTAAAGACAATATAAAAAACCAAAAAAACAACAAGCAAGAAACGTCTTTATGCCAACACGTTTCGTTCCTTGAGTAATATCTATCTATCTATCTATCTATCTATCTATCTATCTATCTCTCGCTTGTCTCGCTAGAACAATTACGTCTGAGTGCCTCCTGTTTTCGGCCCTGTGTCACATCTTAACTACGCATGAAAAATCGCTAGATAGATAGATAGATAGATAGATCTAGAATATGGTATATTTGTGTGTTAATATACTCAATATTACGGATAGAGCCTATGTAAATATAAAAGTGAACATTGAAGTCAACACCCAACGGCGACAGTCTGCAATTTTTCAGGTCATGTAGATTGCGTTTAAGCATAAAAACACACTGTCGCCGTTTTGTGTTGACTTCAATGTCCACTTTTATGAATACACACACACACACACACACACACACATATATATATATATATATATATATATATATATATATATATATATATATATATATATATATATATACATTTTCTTTTCAAACAAATGGAAAAAAAGGAAGTGACGTTTCACATACGTTTCACATTTTATTTTCACTTTTCACATTTTCATCTCGACTGGGTCAGCTTTATATTTTCCCATGCCCATATTATTTTTATCCTTTTCCCAACCCCGTAGTGAGAGAGCTTCTTGATTTTGTCCAAATGGCCTCTCCTTTTTGAGTGTTGGACGGGCCCTACTAACATTTAATTTACTTTGTGTTGAGTTTTAGTTTATTATTGGGTTCATCTCCCCCACTCTCATTCTTCATTATTAGAATTGTATATATATAATTATTATCATTAAATTTTTAAGGCATGGGGGCGCATTTTGTAGGTCCCCTTTGACAGGATGCGGTATTATGGTGGATAGAGGATTGATTGGCGATGGAAGAGTTCTTATGGTGAATGTGGAAACTGTAATGTGTGAATGGCTTGTGAATCGGATTAGCTAGGTATAAGATAATATAGTGTCGACCAGCCTCAACCCCTCCCCTTTTTAGGCCATGTACCAAAATTGTATTTTTATACAATAAATACACCAATAAAGTATGAAATACAACTAGTAGTATCCAAAACTACCGTATTTTTTTCAAATAATATATCTACAAACTAATTTATATACTTTTATTTTATGGTATATTTTATTGTTAATTTTCGAACATACATCAAACAAAATTTGAACATTAAATATAAGAAAAATAGACGTTGAAGAAGAATAAGCTATATAGTTGCTTGTAAACAAATCACTTACGTATATATAAAAATCACATAATATAATTCTGTTCTTTCATCAGTTAGAATCTACATTCCACTATTCCATTAACCCCAGACAAACAATGGACCATCCCATGTTTATTTGAAGAACTAGCTCTGTAATAGCTTGCCTGTCTCCTGCCCATAAAACGGAAGAAAAAGTAACATCAAAGGCGCTATTTGGTTCTAGGGAAGAAAAAGAAAAGAAAAGGGAGAGTAAAAATGAAAGGGAAAACAAAGGACGTAATAATGTTCATTTCTTTCATGTCTGTGAAGCCATCTTAATTTTTTATCTTATTTGTACCCACTTCTTTAAATAATGACCTGCAGTCATGCATATGATTGTTATTGCAATATTTTTTTAAAGCTGTTAAGCTCAGATATCAGGTAATTGGGAAAATTTCATGGGTATTTTATAGCTGTGGGACTTGCCATGAAGTAATTTAATCAAAAACTGAAGAATTGGGAGTCATCAGAAAATTCAGCTAGAAAAACCGTAAAATTTTCAGAGGTATGTCTAATGATTAACTTATGGCTTTATTTTAATGCGACTAATTTTCGTTTTAAAATAATCTTATATTTAACGTTATCACGTGTTTGAGTAGACGTCCTGTTTTTTATAAACATGATTGTCGGCCGGATTAGCAGTCGAAAGTCTTATTAAAGAAAATTCACCTCCTGAAAAGAATCGAACCTTTATGCTCCGTTTATATTGAGAACTTCATTCATTACAGGTATTCATTACCACGAGTCCAGTAGATGATAATTTTTTTTTTTTTTTTTTAAATGAGTGATATTTATTCCAAAATGTGTCCCCTCTTCCTTGAGCCAGTAATGTAGAGTGTCCTAAGAAAAGTTTTTATCCAGAAGACATAAACGAAATCCAATTTCAAAATTTAATTACATAGTCCCAACTCAACATAGATAAACATAATTTGGAGCTAGTATAGAGGAGGTCCTCCATTTTTATTTTAATTTCAGTGCTTGTGTTCGATTTTTCATGGATTTGATCAAGTTATCAACAATCGTCTGATCTATATTTTGCCACTCCTATAAGGGTTGCCACTGATGTGATTTTGGTTGCACGCTCTCGACGTTTTCGGTCAAGGTGCTCCCAAACGTACTCAATTGGATTCATGTCAGGATTTTGGGCTACCCATAGCAGTGACTTGATTCCTTGCGATTCCTTCCAGGCCTTTGCTTCTTTGCTCGTATGACATGGCACTCCATCGTCTTGAAAAATGTAGTCATTCTTGTCAATCTGATTTGTTTCAAATAGTGGGAGTAGTCCTTT
Source organism: Acanthosepion pharaonis (assembly GCA_903632075.3). Classification (NCBI taxonomy): domain Eukaryota; kingdom Metazoa; phylum Mollusca; class Cephalopoda; order Sepiida; family Sepiidae; genus Acanthosepion; species Acanthosepion pharaonis. Next base: position 3,732,899 of record CAHIKZ030000435.1, on the reverse strand, counting down.
CTCTAATATTTGACAATATTTTGGACCATTCAACCTTTCAACAGGAATCAACTCAGATTTCCCTCCAAACCAGACAGCGTCCCATACCATTATTCCAATCCCACCATGTTTCACTGTCGCCTGACTCAAGTCTCATTCTGATTTCTCCAAACATAAACCTGTCTCGAATTCGAATATTGGCAGAATTTACTTTCATCTGACCAAATTACAGACTGCCAAAATTCATAAACTTTGCTCTCGAATTCTCTCGCACAGTCCATATGCCTGTTTCTGTTAACCTCTGAATTCAAGGGCTTCTTTCTTGCGACTCTTCTTTGGTAGCCTAGCTCTTTCATAGTATTTCTCACCGCATATGGCGACATTTCCCTGCTGTTGGCGACATTTTTGACGCTCTGACGACAGTTTCTGTTGACTTCCCTCTCCAGCGCCCTATTCGTTTCCTCGGACACGATGCTTCGTCTTCCTGAACGTTGAACCACACGACAATCGCCTTCTTCATTAAATTTCCCGACAATAGTTTTAACCGTTTGTTGATTAACCTGGAAAAAACCTAGCAATTTCTCTATTTGACTTGCCACAATGATGCCATCCTATTATTTGCCCGCGTTGAAATTCACCAATTTCCATACTTCCGTGAACTTCCGTAATGGCATTTACCACTGGCTATGAAAAATCATTGCTTTTCCAAATTTTCCACTTTTTGTAAGCTTATTTAGGACTGTCTGAAAACAATTATATAATGATGCGTATTATTCAATGATTTTGAGCCACCAGGGACGCACTTTGTTGGTTACTCAGTCGCGCAGAGTTGTTCGTCTATATCAGATTCACGTGAATGACATCGTCAAATCAGAGGCTTGGTTTGGTTTATTTTGTTTAACGGCATATCAACCTCAATGTGTTATTTAATGCCGACAAAAATTTTTATTGTTGGTAATATTTTGTTTAGTCAAAAATCTGATTATGGTAATTTATTTCTTTCAAAATTGTATTTCTTTTCAAAAAAGTATTGCTGGTAATAGCTGGGACCCTAACAGGTGCTACCAACCCGGTCAGGGTGAAACTGGGAACACCAGCAATTAAGAGGTGGTCCCTCGCTCCTCAATATCTCCTGATCAGAGGCCTTGCTGCTGGACGTATCAAAGCCTGGATGATGATAGGGGATGACGTTCACAATGCTCGGATCCGAGCGGGTACCGACAACACAAATATGTAATGATATATCTCACATAATTAAAATATTTTTCAGGTTTTTCTTCTGAGATACAGTTTCTTGTATGCTGCAATGTAATTATTTGATATAAAAACGGCGTCTTAAGTTGATGCAAGTCAATTCAATTAAGGTCTCAACCATAACCTATTTTGATAATGGTCGTAACGTTGTACCTGTAATTATAAAAAAAACAAAAAAAATATATCTCAATATGGAGTGTAACCAAATTTCTTCTCACACCTCTTAGAACTTCTGCTACTACCAAACTATAAAACTTAGAACACTAATATCGAAGCCTCTTGTAGATGACAATTAATTGACCGAAAGGGCTAGAGAGAGTAATGTTTACGGTCAGTTTCTACAATCTCTTGTCACTAATATTCCAAAAGAGAAAAAAATGAACAGCATGAGAAACACTTAATGAAAATTATATATTTCCCTTGCCTGTGAAAATTCAATGAGACACACACATATATACAAACACCCACAAACGTTTGATATTTACATACACTATATCCTTGATATTGGGCACTTTTATCCATAATATAGCATAACTTAAAATTGTATTTTATCTTACTTAAATCTTACACTTAGACAGTCAGTTTCAAGACAAAAACCGCAGTACCTTTTGTCTGTCTTTCTTAAACACACACACACACACACATATATATATATATATATATATATATATATATATATATATATATATATATATATATATATATATATATATATATATATATATATATATATATATATATATATATATATATATATATATATATATATATATATATATATATATATATATATATATATATAATTGTGTGTGTACATATTTTTTCTGTACTTTTCTGTCTTATGTGTGTATATATGCATGGTGAGTCTTTTTTTCGATAAATGTATCTTTTGTGTGATCACGCACAAATGTATTTTATCTGCCTATATATATATATATATATATATATATATATATATATATATATATATATGTGTGTGTGTGTGTGTGTGTGTGTTTGTGTGTTGTGTGTGTGTGCATGATTGTGTTGATTTACATTTCTCTAGACTTTTTTTTATTGATTACATGATCGCTATCAAATCCCAATATATTGCCTATCGAATTTGCAGTTGATCAACTTTCATTTGCATTTTCAGTTGAAATCTAAAATTCTTGAATTCTTATTCAATTCTTTTATTTAAAGTAGAAGGTATTTTTTTTAAAATGACAATTCTCAAGACGATATTGAAAATGAGTTTCATCTGTGCCCATTTTATAACTGCTCCCAGCTCATTGTTTTTGTTTTGTTTTTTTATTTTTAATTTCTTTTAGTGGTCTTGGGTTTTTTTTGGAGGGGGGGGTTATTGTTTTAAAAAAAATTCACGGTATTTTTCATTTTTGGATTCTTTCCTTTCTGACACTTCTTTCATTCATTCTTTGCTGCATCTTTCTTTATTTTGAGTATCATTTTCTGTTTTTAATTCTTTCTTCTTTTCTATACTGCACCATTCTTTCTTTCTTTCTGATATGTCCCGGAAACGGATATATTTGTTCGAAGTATTTAAGTGGTTTTGGCTACTGTAACCTAGCAGGTAGCCGTAATTTGCCTATTGTAAATCTAGCAGGTAGTCGTAATGGACTGGTATTCGTCGTAGTCGTAGGCAATAAGCTTAGGCAATAGACGTAGGCCAATGAGCGTAGACCAATAGGCGTAGACCAATAGGCGTAGACCAATAGGCGTAGTCCATGTACCTCCACATCAGTCTGTATTTATGGCTGACACCAGCCAATCATATTACTTTGAGGGGGAACCCAGGTGTATGCATATACATTACATCACTTTCTTTCTTTCTTTTTATTTCTTTTATACTTGTTGCCTCATATATATATATATATATATATATATATATATATATATATATATATATATATATATATATATATATTCATTCGTTTATTCAATCATTTCGTGCTTCATTTACTCTCTTTCTATATTTATTTGACGATTCATTTATTTCGTTTCTTTCTTTGTTTATTTACTGCGCCTTCATTTCTTTCTTTGTATTGTTTATCTTTTCTTTTTTGTTTTTATTATTTGATATATTATGTATTTCTTTCTTTCTTTCTTTCTTTCTTTCTTTATATTTCCCCTTTCTTTCTTTCTTTCTTTCTATTTCTCCTTTCTTTCTTTCTTTCTTTCTTTCTATTTCCCCTTTTTTTCTTTCTTTCTTTCTTTCTTTCTTTCTTTCTTTACTCTGTCTTAAGTTTTCTTTTACCTCCGTTTTTCTCGTTAAATATTTTGCTGTTTTTTGTCTTTCCTTTTTTTCTCTCTCACTTCTTTTTTTTCTGTCTTTCTTTCTTTCTATTTTGGCTGTCACTTCTTTTATTTTTTTTCTTTCTTTTTTTGCATCACTGCAGTGAAGACTTCAATAAAATTTATTCAAAATTCAGATTTTGGGGGCAATTAGTCCCGTACAAAATCACAGGTCGATTTTACGATCAGTTTTTTTCTCTCTTCCATTTATGTTTACAACTCGAAATCATTTTAACGTTTTCCATCTCCTCTTAAGTGTTGTTTGAATTTTGTATTGCTTTTACTTCTTGTTTTCAGTGTTTATTATCATAAATGTTTAAAAGTGTTGTTTTTTTCTTTCACTAACAAACTGAGAAGTGCCATAACAATTGATGAAAACAGTAACACAGAAACCTGAAGACAAATTGGGATAGCAAAATACATCCTCGTGCAAATTAGATAAAAAATGCACGTTTATACGTACAGCAGCTGCAACATGTCCTTTAAATCTGGGCCGGAAAGCGATCTGTGCTAGCCAACAAGAAAAATTAGATCAATGCGGATTATCATTAGGCATAATTGAGTACTATCTGTCATACATTGGGAGCTACACCCTGGTGCAAATTAATTGAAACAAAACGAATAATACCGTTATGACTTACTTTTTTTCCCCAAATGAAACATGACACAGTGTACATGTTAGTCTTTCGTATGTCCATTTCATGAAGTCATGCCTTGCAGATTCTCGATTGGATTTAAATCAGGAGAGTTTCTGGGCCAGTCTATGGTACTTTGATTTGCTCACTGGTAATAAAGATGTTGGTTAGATCCAGTGACTAGACACAAAGAGTTGTGAGTTTAATACCAGGCTACAGCAATGGTGAACCAAAAAATGTGGAGAATTCAGTTAAAGGGAAATAACTGAAACATCCGGAAGAGGTATGACAATCTACCCCAATGAACAAAATAAAGGGTTCAGTTCGAAATTCTAATCAGCTGAAGAAATCCGGGACGGACAACGACCGAAACGTTGTGAATATGTCAACGAAGATGAGGATAACAGTACGAATAATGTAAATAATCCAAGTAATCATAATACCTTATCTCAGAGATCCAATCACCAGAAGAAGGCCGGAGTGTACAACAGCCGAAACGTTGTGAATATGGCAATGAAGATTAGGATAACAGTACGAATAATGTAAATAATGCAAGTAATCATAATACCTCATCTCAGAGATCCAATCACCTGAAGAAGGCCGGAGTGTACAACAGCCGAAACGTTGTGAATATGGCAATGAAGATGAGGATAACAGTTCGAATAATGTAAATAATCCCAGTAATCATAATATCTCATCTCAGAGATCCAATCACCTGAAGAAGGCCGGAGTGTACAACGGCCGAAACGTTGTGAATATGGCCACGAAGATGAGGATAACAGTTCGAATAATGTAAATAATGCAAGTAATCATAATACCTCATCTCAGAGATATATACAGAGATATAGAGAGACATAGACATAAAGGCCGAAGTGTACAACGGCCGAAACGTTGTGAATATGACAATGAAGATGAGGATAACAATCCGAATAATGTAAATAATGCAAGTAATCATAATATCGCATCTCAGAGATATAGACAGAGATATAGAGACATAGACATAAAGGCCGGAGACAACGGCCGAAACGTTAAATATGGCAATGAAGATGAGGATAACAGTCCGAATAATAAATAATGCAAGTAATCATAATAGATCTCAGAGATATATAGACAGTCCGAATAACATAAAGGCCGGAGCGTACAACGGCCGAAACGTTGTGAATATGGCAATGAAGATGAATAACAGTCGAATAATTAAATAATGCTCAGAGATATAGACAGAGATATAGAGACATAGACATAAAAGCCGGAGCGTACAACGGCCGAAACGTTGTGAATATGGCAATGAAGATGAGGATAACAGTCCGAATAATGTAAATAATGCAAGGAATCATAATACTTCATCTCAGAGATATAGACAGAGATATAGAGAGACATAGACATAAAGGCCGGAGCGTACAACGGCCGAAACGTTGTGAATATGGCAATGAAGATGAGGATAACAGTCCGAATAATGTAAATAATGCAAGAAATCATAATACCTCATCTCAGAGATATAGACAGAGATATAGAGAGACATAGTCATAAAGGCCGGAGCGTACAACGGCCGAAACGTTGTGAATATGGCAATGAAGATGAGGATAACAGTCCGAATAATGTAATTAATGCAAGAAATCATAATACCTCATCTCAGAGATATAGACAGAGATATAGAGACATATAGTCATAAAGGCCGGAGCGTACAACGGCCGAAACGTTGTGAATATGGCAATGAAGATGAGGATAACAGTCCGAATAATGTAAATAATGCCAGTAATCTTAATACCTCATCTCAGAGATATAGAGAGATGATATAATTACTGAACAGACAAGTTATTTTTACTAGTTACAGTATAATTCAAGAACTCATAAGTTAAAAAATCGACACAGAGATGGCATCAAATCATCCCCTTTTCTTTCATATTCCTAGGTAAGTTGGGAGTTCATCTCAGACAGCCTTTTTTTTTCCCCCGAGAATAATAGGAAATACGAAGCAGTGTTTCTGAGATGTACATAAGTATATCTGTGATGACTAGGTTAAACATGTCTTCCGACAGTTTATAATTTGCCATTATTAAACCAGTTTTATTGTGACAGTCGTATCGTTGGCAACATTGTGTAAGATATTGATGAGGCTTATTTTGACAAATGGACAAAGTTTTGAGTCGAGTTTTGTAGTTTTTCAATATTTTTATTGTTTTCAACTGATATTTATTTGGCCCAAGCAAATATATGAGGCGAGAAATATATCAGTCAAATTTATATTTGACATTTTACAGCTAAAAAATCCCAGCCATTTTAAAATTCACACTTGAAATGATTTAATTATGAACGTGAAATATTGTAAGAAATCTGTTTATAAATTTGGTTCTACAGACATTCCGACACAATTTTTAAAGATCTATATGAAATGGAACTAATTAATCTCCAACCTGTCATAAATTATCCCCTGATATTATTGTCCTCCCGGGTTCAGTTTAAACTGACGCTTTTTATATTTTCATATATTCCGACCATATTGCTTAAATTTTGTATTTTTTTTTATTGCAAACGAAAGCTTGGAAATTACCCACCATATTTCAGTGAATTTTTTTTTCAGAATGACAGATTTTAGATATATGGGAAAAAGTTTAAAATGATTAGACGGTGCAGTTATGGATAGCGACTTGGACTGAGGAATCGGTGAGCCGAGTTCGAATTCCAGTCGAATCCATTACTTTCACTTACGTACTAATACACTGGGAAAGTTATGAATCCTCTTCTTCTCCACCCAGCTATGGTGTGTCCGGGTTTTATAGCTATGGATGGCAGAAAGAAATGACAACCTACAGCGGGAGAATACTCTGCCTCGTCAGTCATCTATCGAATGATACATAATTGCCCAAGTGTGTATCATGCATGGCATATAACTGACTGATCGCATCACAAAGAAGGCAATATCAAGTATTAAAAACGAATTAAATTTAAAGTTACTAAAAATAAAATTCCGTTATATATTAAATTATCCCTCCGGCGTCCATTTAAACTAAACGCTACTCTTCTTCCTTATATATTGTTCATTTTACTTAAAACTCGTTTTATCGTGATTGCACATGAAAACTAGGATATCTTCCAACATATTTCAGTGAAATGTTACCTTTAGATATATCGCTAAAGGTTAGTGTTAGTTTAAATTCTGATGCCAGGATAGTAGGTGTTAATATTTTCAGGCCATATCCATTTAATTTCGATGTCATCTTTATCGTTCATTTTCTTTTGTCTTTTTCATTTTTTTTATTCTCAATCAAAATAATATTTTCTTTCAATGATTTTTGTGAAGTTTTCTTTATTACATTAAATATATTTTCTTTTATTTTTTATTTCTTTCCTTATTTTTCCTTGTTTTTCATTCATTCAAATTGTGTTTTTAATTAATTTTTTTTCTGTTATTTATATTCAGAATGACAACTTTTATTCCTTTTCATTTCGTTATTGCCTTTTCTTTTATTCTCATGCAAAATACTTTTTCGATATTTACTCTTCTTTCTCTTTCATTCCAAATATTCACATCTTCGTTATATATTTTTTCATAATTCTTATTCTTTTCATTCAAAATACTCATTTTTCATTTCTTTATTTCTTTCTCACCAAAGGAGGTTGGAAATGAAATGGTAATCGTTATAATATCAACAAAATACAATACTCGCCAGCGGCGTGAAATAGGTAAACCACCGCAAGTGGTGGACTACTTAGCATATTACCCTCCCCACCACTGACAATAGTGTCCAACCTATGCATGAGGATTGGAACATGCCCATTAGCGCTCATAGGTATTTAACAAAATGTAGCCTCTCTGACATCCCTGGTAGCACTGACTTTCAAAAACTCCAAAATAATTGTGGTCTGATCTGGGCTTTCATTTTTGTCTGTTTTACCCCTTCATGCCAGCGGCTAGCTTCGATTGAATAAATACAGACGACTTCTGTTATATCAGTAACTGCATTAATTCAACATGTTTTTTTAATGAAAGTATTTTAAAGTAATTGAAGACTGTTTTTGCTCCATTCTAATTGAACGCTTTTTCTGCTCGACCAGCTGTGTATGGCAGCTAGTTCAAAATAATGTCTTCCTTTTTTCTGTCTTCCTCAAATTTTCTCTTTAATTTTTCAATAAATCTTCATTCCTCCTCCAGCCAAACAGTCTTAGCGCTAATATCAGAATAGGGTAGGGCATCTGTTTAATTTCAGGTACATGATTTCAAAGCAGGAGAAATGTTTGCACACCAAAAGCAGATATGCAAAAGCGAATTAAATCTATCAACGCACTGAATTTACAAATCTCCTCAATGAAACAATTCAAAGAAAAAATGGTGAATGAAAACACGTCTTAAAAGGCAAAAGCATGTAATTAAAGTTTTGGGAGATTTTCCGTGTGCATCTTTCGACGCAGATTTACGAACAATGGATATTTTTAGAGGTGGATTTTCAAGATAACATTCAATTGGAAATCAGCAGATTTCCTCGAAGAGATTAACTATTGTTTACTGATAAATAATTCCGCGTAAATAATAAGTGTATGGAAATATGAGTGTTGATCCCAAAGTCTGCACACACACAAAGCCAGAAACACAAATATATATATATATATATATATATATATATATATATATATATATATATATATATATATATATATATATATATATACATGGTAGTTTTCAGTGGGGGTATTAATTTTACAAATCTTCTTGGATATGCAGGCATATTTACCTGCTTTTTGTGTAATATGTATACGATATAATATATATATATATATATATATATATATATATATATATATATATATATAGATAGATAGATATATATATATATATATATATATATATATATATATATATATATATTTCTTTTTGTGTGCATACATGGCAAATAAATATTCTGATTAATATATATACAGAGAGATAGATAGTATTGTATATGTACATATATATATATATATTCTTTCTTTCTTTTTTTCTTTCTTTCTTTCTGGCTTACTCTCTGTTTTTTCAATCTCTCTATCTATCTATATGTTGCATATCTTCTCTCTCTTTCGTTCTTTCTTTCTTTCATACTTTCTAGGTACCCATCTGGCTTTCTAGATTAGTTTTTTTCTATCTATCTATCTATCTATCTATCTATCTATCTATCTATCTATCTATCTATCTTCGCATTTACTATCTACCCGTATATCTATTCTTTCTTTCTTTTTTTTCTTTCTTTCTTTCTTTCTTTCTACTCTCTGATTATCTACCTCTGTATCTATCTATATGGAGCTTAGCCTCATTTTTTGTTCTTTCTTTCATATTTTCTCGCTACCCATTTAACTGGCTATCTAGATTAGTTTTTTTATCTATCTATCTATCTATCTATCTATCTATCTATCTATCTATCTATCTATCCAGCTATCGATTTTCGCATTTACTATCTACCTGTATATCTATTCTTTCTTTCTCTCTTTCTTTCTTTCTTTCTTTCTTTCTTTCTTTCTACTCTCTGTTTATCTATCTCTGTATCTAGCTATATGGAGCTTAGCCTCTTTTTTCGTTCTTTCTTTCGTTCGTTCTTTCATATTTTCTATCTACCTATTCACTTGGCTATCCAGATTAGTCTGTTCATATCTATCTATCTATCTATCTATCTATCTATCTATCTATCTATCTATCTATCTATCTTAGACTCTTTCTTACATTTTTTATTTCTGACTGTCATTCTATCTTACTGTTTTTTCGTCCTTTCTTTTTTTCTTCTGTTTCAGTTTATCTTACTTTTTGTTTGTATATACAGTGGGGAAAACAAATATTCGTACACATACAAATTTTTAATTGATTGTATTTGCCACTAATGAATAAACATACTTTTCATATAATTTAATGTACACAGATGATTAATAAATAAATATGCGTAGAAAACAGAAAAATGATTTGATACAAATAAATCCCATTTATCCATTTTAATGGGTGAAAAAATATTCGCACAATACAAAAAAGAATACATAATCTTCATTCATTCTGCTTTGTAGAATCGCCATTATTCACTTCTACAGCAACCAACGTCTTCTTGTAGTTCTCAACTAATAATTTCTACATTTTAGTTGGTATTTTGTTTCATTCTTCTTCGCATATGGTCTTCAGATCAGCGATGATTATTGGCGCTCTCGATTGGATTTGAATTTTCAAATAAGGCCACAGATTGAGTTTAAATCCGGGGACTGACTTGGCCATTTCAGGATATTTACATTATTTTCAGCCAGCCATTTCTTCGTAGATTTTGCTGTGTGCTTGGGATCATTATTATTATTATTATTATTATTATTATTATTTGGAAGATCCAATCAGAAGGTAGTTCAAGATTTTCAACCGAATTCATTAAATTTGCAACCAAAATATTTTGATATGCTGCAGCATTCATTCTACGATCTATTACTGATATGTTGCTAGTACTTTTTACAGAAAAAACATCCCCAAACCATGATGCTGCCACCATCAAATTTTCACTATTGTTCTCTTGTTTTATGATATCGCCATCTTTCCTCCATACATGATTTCTAGAATTACGTACAAACAAATCAGTTTTGATTTTTTCTATCCGTAATACTCTTTCCTAATACGATTTTTCCTTATCCTTATGTTCACGAACGAATTTAATCCTGTCATCTCTGTGTTTTTTTTGTGTTTTTTAATAGCAGTAGAGTTTTCTGAGGGCAGCGTGACTTTAGATTGTTGCGATGAATTTCACTGCTGATTATCCGTTTAGTCACAGATTAATGAAAGTAAATCATTCTGCAAAACTTGATGAGTAACCATTGGATTTTGTTTTATTTGACGCATTAATTTCCTCGAAGATCTTGCAGAATTCTTCCGTGGAGAACCTGATTTTTTATACCTTTCAATGAATGGACTAATGGTTGCAAATCGAATATTCTGGTTGTCTAAGATCTTCCTGTAACTTTTACCTTTTTCCAGAGCTTAACAATGAGTTCCTTTTGCGAATTTATCAATTTTTTACCTCTTGCCATGATGATAACCTTCTTGCACGAATATCTATTACAGAATGTTCTGTTTGTATTTTTAGGCTAAAAATAGCTACTGATAACATTAGGGCAACATTCTAGAAAATTGTACTTGAATAATCTAGAGTATTAAAGCAAATTTTCACCTATTCAAATGGATAACTGGGATTTATTTCTATTAAATCAATTTCTTTCTATTTTCTATACGCATTTACTTATTCTGTATCTGTGTACAGTTACTTATATAAAAAAGTATGTTTATTCGTTAGTTAGAAATACATTTCCAAAACTGCATGTACTTTCCTGTATCAATGACTGCCATGTCGGATTTTCATGCATGGAAAAATCCGACATGAACTCTAACGAGACTTGAAGACCCGGAATTTAAAAATAAAAAAAAAACAAAAACACAGTGAGTATATATATATATATATCTATATATATATATATATATATATATATATATATATATATAACTATATCAATACCAAAATGTTACATTCAAACAAGTGTCGGATCATTGAACTTGTCACGACGTTTCTACTGTTGTACTCAGCGTCGTTCTTCAGATATCTGTCGATCCGGGTATTTATCATGGGAGTTTAAATTAAAACCCTTATTTAATCTGAGTAGATTGTTCTTATTTAGTATTGCTCAGGTTGTTCTCGTTCGACAAAATCTAGTAGAAAGCCGAAGCGCATAACGACTAAACGTTTCAGATAATCCGAAAAAGAGATAAAAATATGTCCGGATTTAAATGACTTAACTAATGATAATTTGCTATACTTACACACACACACACACATTATATATATATATATATATATATATATATATATATATATATATATATATATATATATATATATATATATATATATATATATATATATATATATATATATATTTATGTATATATATATATATATATATATATATATATATATATATATATATATATATATATATATATATATATATATATATATATATATATATATATATATATATATATATATATATATATATATATATATATATATATATATATATATATATATATATATATATATATATATATATATATATATATATATATATATATATATATATATATATATATATATATATATATATATATATATATATATATATATATATATATATATATATATATATATATATATATATATATATATATATATATATATATATATATATATATATATATATACATACATGCACACATTTCTTTGACTATGTCAGGCAACGTACTTTAATTTAGCTCTTTATACAATTTCTCATGTGATATAATACTTTTTTTTCTTTTCGGATGATTAAATATATAAAATCTAATTTTTCTTTTTAACCGAGAGCTTTCGGCTGTACATTTAGCCATTTCATGGTTGAAATATATTAACTGTTAACAAGAAATAGATTATTGTAGTGTAACCCGGATATAAGAGAAACCCGGATATAAGAGAGATTTTCTCTGGTCCCAAATTAGAGCCTGTGTTAATGTATATAAAATAGACCAAACCCGGATATAAGAGAAACCCGGGTATAAGAGACTTCTTCTCCGCTCCCGATAACTCTCTTACATCCGGGTTACACTGTATATTAGTATTTATATAATGTTTTCATTTTCAAAACACGGTCAAGATATGGTGTCCAGGTTCATTGTTGATATTATTGAGTGTTGGTTTTTTATCTTTTTATTAATAAGGCTTCCATTATTTTTAGCTTTTTTCACATGTCGTCGATGCTATTATATTTAAATACACAAATATATATATATATATATTACGTAAATATAAATGAGTTATAGTATGTGCTCCTCTTGTTTTTATAAATAAATAAAGTCTTCTTCGTACGTTTCAATTTCTAGTAATGCTGGGTGTTTCGAAGAAGTGATATTATTGTAGAAAAATTAACCTGTACTGCTAGTCATCATCATCATCTTCATCACTAACTTCAGTCCAATGGTCGGATGTGGTCGTCAGATCACTGTGCAGTTGAGTCCCAGACCAGCTCCCTACAAATGGCTCGGTTGCATGTCATTGTTTGAGGCTCCGTGAATGATTTTCTAGTGACGTTGCCAGCCTGTCTATCCTTCTGTTCTAAGGATAGCATGGACCGAGCAGCGATGACGTCTTAGATAGGTTACAAACAAGAAGAAAGGCAGCTTATGGGACACATAATGAGGAAGGACGGCCTGTAGAACCTGATACTCACGGGCCGGATAGAGGGAAGGAGAGACAAGGGAAAGCAGCGTATGACATACCTGACGAGCTGGGATGACAGAACGTGGTCTGGGGGAGGAAGCAGAGGGAAGGAGATTGTTGAGAGCTGCAAGGGATAGAGAGATGTGGAGGGCAATGATTGCCTACGTCAGGAAAGGAGATGGCATATAAAAAGAAAAAAAAAAAACAGGTGGTACCTTATAGGCAACGTAAACATTGCTGGCGCTTATAAAGTGTCCGCGCTATTTCGAGCTTCCGCTTCTTGGAAATAGTTAAGAGGTCCTCAAGTGGGTCTTTTTCTTGCTTGATGGTGTTTCACACTGCGTCATTTTTTGATGCAGTCTACGGGGAAACTACCTAACATGGGCCTGCATTGCCTTGTTTTCAAATGCTTTTACTTTTCGCTGTAATTCTGTTCTGAATGTCTACAATTCGAATACATGCTGGAAAAAAACATTTGCGGGGGCATATGCATGCAGCGTATATCAGGCTGATGGCCTTGCCTTTCCAGATAATTCTTAGTTTTGTGACCGCTGCCACTGTTTATTCTGCTCTTTACATTATATTCTGGAACCCTATTCACTGATAATCGAACAACCATATTTGAATTGGCTCAATTCATCAATCTTTTATAGAATAATTAACCTATACTACTAGTCATCATCATCATAACCAACTTCAATCCAATGGCCGAATTTGGTCATCAGATCACTATATATTTGATCTCTGACCAGCTTCCTCCATATGCCTCGGTTGCGTGTCATTGTCTGAGGCTCTGTGAATTATTTTCTAGTGACGTTGTCAGTCTGTCTGTTTTCTTGTTCTTTTACCTAAGGTGGGGTGGTATCTTGTAGACAAGGGAAACACTGCTGACTCTTATAACGTGTTCTTTTACCGAAGATATGAGATATATTGTCTTTAAGGGATAGATTAAGTCGAAAAAAAGTTACCGAAAGTTTTAAAGGTTAATAAAAATGATTTCATCATAAGAGACATCTCACAAATCGATCAGCCGATTAACTTTTCAAAATGATACCCCGATTTAAACAGAAATAGTTAAGAATGTTTTTGGTACGGTTAAAATTCATTAAAAATTTAATTCGTAGCATATATATGTTCATTGTCATCTATACAATTTCGAAAGCTCGAATTGAGGAATCGGAGAGCCGAGTTTGAATTTCAGTTGAATCCATTGCACTCACTCACGTTCTAATACGCTTGGGAAAGGTATGAATCCTCTTCTTCTCCTCCTTCCCCCAGCTATGGCTAAATAGCAGAACAGACCGGCTTCTATAGCCTTAGATGGCAATTGGTCTACGGCAAAAAGAAATGGCAACCTACTTCGGGAAAAAAAATCTGCCTCGTCAGCCATGTATCAAAAGATACATGATCGCCCAAGCGTGTATCGCGCATGGCACATAACTGACTGAGTGACTTTCTAGATTAAATCCTTACATTCTCTTACGTTCTGATACCCTTGGGAAACGTATGAGTCCTTTTTTTCTCCCCCACCTATGAGTAAATAGCAGGACGGACCGGGTTCTATAGCCCTGGATGGAAACTGCTCTACTGCAAAAAGAAATGGCAACCTACAGAAGGAAAAAAATCTGTCTCGTCAGTCATGTATCGAAAGATACACGATCGCCTAAGCGTATATCATGCATGACACATAACTGACTGATCTTTTTATACTAAATTTCATCAAAGTCTATATTTCTGAGATGAGGTAGTATGTACATTATTTACATTATTCGGAATATTGTCCTCATCTTTGTCACCATATCTATCACAACGTTTCGGGCCGTTGTACGCTGCGGCCTTCTTCAGGTGGTTGGAACAGTCTACTCTAGTGAGTGAAATAAAGAGTTCAGTTCGACATTCCAATCACCTGAAGAAGGCCGGAGCGTACAACGGCCGAAACGTTGTGATAGATATGGCGACAAAGATGAAGACAATAGTCTGAATAATGTAAATAATGTAAGTCTCATCACAATACAAGGCTGGATGACCACTCGACTCATAGTTTTATTTAATCTAAAAGGAGTAAGACGAAAGTATAAGGAAATAAAAGGATTATGAGGATAGATAATTATTGATTCTGGAATTGAAGAGGTTAAAATTGTAGTGCTGGTGTTTGTCCCACAGAGTGGCAGTTCTTGAGAAGAAATTTTGTCTGAGTGGAACGTCCATCTTTCAAATGGAATATGGAATACAGACGAAATATGTATGCTTAGGACCCGTATACGCAGGATGGTGAGTCCTTGTTTGGTAGAGCATACCGAACCTTTGTTTACTTGTCGGCCTCTCTGTCTTCAGGCAGGAAGGAACCCAGATTAGGCTATGCCGAAAGGCAGAGACTCATCCGGGGAAGCAGACTGCTATCCGACACCGTGTATATGTTTCATACGGAGAGTTTTTTCCGGTTCTACGGGCTCGGAGCGCCCCACTTAAAAAACCGGCCTTGTGCCACATCCCGCCTTGTGGAGATGACTGGGCACATACCGAGTCCTAGTTGTAAAGGTCGTAACGGGTGGAACAAAAAAAAAAGTAGAATTTGTCTGCACATTTGCAAGGAAATAGCGAATAGATTAGCGTTAGAGTTGCAACTTTGCGTCTGTGGGAAAGTGGTTGTAGAGTGAAAAGTGTCATTTCCTACAAGACGGCAATAAACGATTTTGAAATCTACGACGAGAGGCTATTGCAGCTCCATCTCAAATATGGCAGGAATAGCCCATTCTAAACTTGGAAAAGTATTTAGCCGATGATGAATTTAAGACTGAACTGTTGTGAACGCGTCTTCATATATTTGGGGAATTTACTCACTCATTATTTTCTTAAACGATTATTTTATAAGAATATAAAGGGAAAAATCTGAACCGCGAACAGAAATCGATTTTTATTCAAGGAAAGTTCTGCTATTAGTTGCGACAGCGCTGATAAGTCCATTTTGACTTCCTGTCAGTCATTATTACGAAAAAAGCAGAAAAGAGTTATCAGACCATTTAAGGACAACTTTGACCAAAAACAGGGCCAATTCGATCAATCACAAAGGTGTGATCTTCCATTATTGTCAGTTGCAGCCCACAGAACCATATCAGGAAGAAATGGGGGGGCGTACTGGCTATTGGCGCTGAATTAGACCAGTGTCCAAACGTCCGAAATCTGTTGAATTCATTTTCGCACTAATGCCAATGGGAAAGGTATGAGTCTATCTCTTCCATCTACTACCATATATGGACTAAATAGCAGGGTAGAAGGTGTTCTGTAGCCTTGGCTGACATTGTCTAAGAGAAGAACAGCTCGGAACCTTGGTCAAGGCAAAGGGAAACCACACTAAGACCTTTGTATCGGATCGCTATTTTCATATGGTGCCAAACACTTTCGTTTAGCTGTGCTCGAATGCATTCTGGGATCGATGGTTAAAATGGCTTCTAGCGAATGAAACTTCTTGGTGACGCTAGAACCATTCCTCTTCAATCGTTGGGGATTGGCGCAGTATCAAAACACTGTACCAGATGACATCACTTGAAGACTTTCAAGAGCAGCAACAACTAAAATGCATATATAACGCGTAAAGAAAATAGGGACATAATCCAGATGTTGACCATTCACATTACCTCATACAAAAAGTTAAAAATGAAAACCCGATCAGTATTGGAAAGAAAAAGAACGATGACTGTACTTGAGAAAGCTAAAACTGTCTTAATGTAAGGATTTTATAAATTTAAACCAACGGTAGCACTGGCTAATAAGTCAATGGATGCCGAAAGTTTCCTTATAAGCAAAAGCTAATACGCTTTCCAAAAGCCAGGCAGAGTATTACGAGACAGGATGATTTCTTTGGTAGCAAAGAAATGAGTACCGAGCTGCTATGTGACATCTATCCTCCTTTAATGTAGTGAATATTGGATGGTCTCCTCAAAGATGAAGAAGAGACTCTAGGCAATGGAGGTATGGTTCTACAGAAGGATGCTAAGGATATCATGGACCAAGCGTTGGAGCAACGGTGTGGTTTTGGAGAGGATGCAAACAAGGAGGAAGCTTATACATAACGTAAGGAAAAGGCAGATGAAATTTCTGGGACACGTAATGAGAAAGGAAGGACTGGAGAATCTGATACTCGCAAATCGAATAGGGAGAAAGAGAGACAAGGCAAAGCATCGTATGATACACCTGGCGGCCTTAAGTAAGTAGATGATAGAACGTGGTCTGGCGGAAATAGCAAAGTGACACAAGTTATTGAGAGCTACAAGGGATAGGGAGAAAGTGGAGAGATATTAATCCCTACGGTACACGACACATAAAAAACAGAAATATTATCATTAGAACAGATATTGTAATTTGATCCCAGGCTAGTGAATATTGATTTTCTAAGTGGAGCTTAGATGTGTCACAAGGCCGAAGGTATGGGGAAACCAATGAGGATCGAACTCACTACTCAGTCGTAATTGTTTTGGCGAGACAAGCTTGCTAAACATTACGCCATGCCAAGGTACCCTGGCTAGTGAATAAATAAAAGCGTAATACGTGTAGCAGTAGATGCTCAGCCAAGGAAGGCCAAATATTTCCTTATAATGAAATGGCTAATATTACAATAGATACTAAATTAAATAGCATGAACGCTGTGTTCGCCTTCTCAAGTGAATAATATCAAAAATCCGTCGAACTAAAATAAACCATGGCGATGTTCGAACCCGAGTCCTTTGATCTGAAAGTAAATGTTCTAACCACTTGGCCATGAGCAAATACCCTGATCAATCGGGGTCGTTTGTGCACTGCATGTACTGCAGCGGAAGTAGCAATAGTGTTTCTTGGACAAGATAATCTGACGGACCAACCTCCCCACCAGGCCGTTTTTGAATTTAGAATTTCCTTCTCCTAGAACAGTTGCCAATCAAGGCTAATAGAACCCAGTCTGTTCTAGTATTTACCGATAACTGGGGGAGGGGGAAGAAGAAGAGGATTCATATCTTTCCCAAGGGTATTAGCACGTAAGTGAATGTAATTGATTCGACTGGAATGTCAGTCAGTCAGTTATGTGCCGTGCAAAATACACGCTTTCGATACATGACTGGCAAGGTGGATTTTTTTCCTTCAATAGATTGTTATTTCTTTCTGCGGTAGACCAGTTGCCATCCAAGGCTATAGAACCTGTTATTTACCCATAGTCAGTTATGTGCCATTCGTGATATACGCTTAGGTGATCATGTATCTTTCGATACATGACTGACAAGGAAGATTTTTTTCCTGCAGTAGGTTGCCATTTCTTTCTGTGGTAGACCTGTTGCCATCCAAGGCTATAGAAGCCGGTCTGTCCTGCTATTTACCCATAGCTGGGGAGAGAAGAGTGTTCATATCTTTCCCAAGGGTATTAGCACGTAAATTAATGTAATGGATTCAAATGGAAAGTCAATTAGTCAGTTATGTGTCATGCGCGATACACGCTTAGGCGATCATGTGCCTTTCGATACATGACTGACGAGGCAGATTTTTTTCTTTCTGTAGTAGACCAGTTGCCATCCAAGGCTATAGAAACCGGCTATTTATCCATGGCTGGGGGAGAAGAAGAAGATTCATACCTTTCCCAATGGTACTAGCACGTAAGTGAATGTAATGGACCCCCCCCTTTCTTATTCCTTATTACCTTGGAAATACTAGTGGAATCATTTCTGCCTTTGGTTTTTACAGAGGTTTCAATGCTGACTTATTTCTATTTTATATCAGCTTACAGTCAAGTTGGGAGAGTCTAGTGTACCTTGCTATTTAACCCATAGCTCAGAGGAGAACAAATGAATTCATAATTTTTCTAAGTGCATAGTGCCAGAGTGAACGCACCGATCTAGGTCGAAATCTTGAGTCACTTTCTCCACCGTTAACCGTATCACTACGAGTAAAGCTATGCACACATTGTTTGAAATTACTAACAGACAGGGAAAATGTGTGATTAATATGTAACATATGAAAATAGCTTGCTGGATTTTCTTTGCGTCATTTTCCTCTTATATAGTTTCATTTATTTTCCGCCATAAATCTTTTACGCATTTGTGAACACATCATCCGCATCAAATCAGATATCACGTGTCATCCGGAAATAAAATTCTTTCGTGATTCTCGAAACACACTTGAAGAAGATAAAAAAAAATATATTTGATCGGAGTTAAGGCTTTTAAAGTTAAATTCAATTTCGAAACGATCTCCCGGCTGTGTTTCATGTGCACACGTTTATGCGATTATGATGAGATGAGCAAAGAACAGGAAGTAAGGTAAAAAAAAAAAGCCCTTTAAAATGGCGAATAGCCATGCTATTGCAAACACGCATAATTTTAATAAACATTTACAATCGGCTCTCTTACGTTTTAAACTGAAATTCGATATTAATATACATAAAAAAAATAAATGCTGCTTTTTGTTAGAAAACCTTACGCGTAGAAAACTTGATGTTCTCTATGAAAATAAACAATGCAAACGTGATTTATTCTGATAAAAGACCAAATGTCAGCAACAGAAACAGTTAAAAAATAGTATTTGGATATTTTTTGTATCTATTTTGAAAATACTCTTTGGAATTCTGGATTTTATCTAGGTTCAGATACACAGTGGTGTCACTACTGGGAAAAAATGCGACGATTACATGCACACAACAAACGTTGTAGAATATATATCTTGATTTCACGACAGTCAGTGAAAATAATGATTTTTCTATCGCGTCGTTAATAAAAAAAAAAAAATCGGCATATAGATAGATATTCCCATAGAGGGACTGGCATCTGTTCATGCCAATGACCAAAACAGACGACATTTTTTCCCTATTGCCGTCGGCCATTTTCTTGGATGTCTCAAATCGTTACGACAGAAGAGACGTTTACTTTCAATATTTTTGGAATATTTACTTATGTCTTTTTATTCAGACTATACTATACTTTATTGACATTTTAGCCAAATAGTGGACTCGGTTTATGTGAAACGTCTATATAGAACAGAGATTGATTGATTTTTTTGACCTGTGTATTTTTGAAAAAAGTTTTCCCTTCGTATTGTTTACCTGATTTAAGATGCAAGGATGAAAGATTAAATGGCAAGGATAAAACTCGGCCGTCATGTAAGGTTCATATATATAATTATATTTTTATTATATCTTATAATCAATATATAATACATATATATATATATTATATGCTTATTATAAGAGATTATAATAGAAAAATTAAAATATAATATTTTATTATAAGTGATTATAATAAAAACATTTGATATATATATATATATATATATATAATATTATTATTTTTATAACAGTTTATAATAAAATATAATATATATTTATCATAACAGATTATAATAAAAACATTAAAAAACATAATATATATATAATCGACTCTCCCGTCGAGATTCGACGTATGAGGGTCAAGCAGATCAGTTTCCAGGAAACCGACAGCCCGACACCGGCACATGAGATTTGAATATAGTGGTGAAGGCTTCGTGCAGGACCATCCACACTTTTTGAAGGGACGAATACAGAGACCTGGTGCACCGAATGCCACAAGGTTGCCAAACGACCCTCCGCAGGTTTTGATTTCAGTGTTGTCCTTCTCCTAGACCTGTTGCCATCCAAGGCTATAGAACCCAGTCTGTCCTGCTATTTTACCCATAGCTGGAGGGGAGAGTAAGAGGATTCATACCTTCCCCAAGGGTATTAGCACGTAAGTGAATGTAATGGATTCGACTGGAATTCGAACTCGCTCTCTCTCTCTCTCCTCTCTCTCTCTCTCTCTCTCTCTATATCTCTATATATATATATATATATATATATATATATATATATATATATATATATATTATAAGAGATTATACATTTGAGATAAATATATATTATATTTTTATTATAAGAGATTTTGAGAAATATCAATATGTTTTATTATAACGTTTTATAGCAAAATATAATAATATATTGGTCTATTTTTTATTGGGCACTTTTTAAAAGTAAATGCATAGAACAATGGATTTTATTCCATCTGTTCTTTCTCACATTTTCCTATATATATATATATATATATATATATATATATATATATATATATATATATATATATTTATCTATAATATTTACATTATTCGAACTATTGTCGTCATCTTTGTCGCCATATTTATCACAACGTTTCGGCCGTTGTACGTTGACAGATAACAAACGTCTATATAAAAAATAGTGAATAATCGAATACTATAGTTAAACCAAAATAGAAGAACAAGAATATTCAATGAAGGACTGATGCTTAAGTACGCTGGAGGTGGGGTAGGGATGAGATTGCTGAAGATATGAAGAAAGTTGTCCACCCTTGACCCCTAATAATGATCCACATATAAGAACCCGAAAATGCATAGCGGTAGATGAATAACAACAACGAAAAGAAAAACAACGAGAACAAGACGAAGAAAAAAGAAGAAAGACGAGAAGAAGAAAAAGAAGGAAAAGAAAAAGAAAAAAACGAAGGAGAAAAAGGAAGAAGAAAAACAAAAACACGAAGAAGGAGAAGAAAACAAGAAGACGAAGTCGAAGAAGAATAAGAAAAAAAAGAACAAGAAAAAAGAAAAAGAAAAACAAGAAGAAGGTGAAGAAGAAGAAGAAGAAGAAGAAGAAGAAGAAGAAAAAGGAAGAAGAAAAACAAAAACAAAAACACGAAGAAGGAGAAGAAAACAAGAAGACGAAGTCGAAGAAGAATAAAAAAAATGAACAAGAAAAAAGAAAAAGAAAAACAAGAAGAAGGTGAAGAAGAAGAAGAAGAAAACGAAGGAGAAAAAGGAAGAAGAAAAACAAAAACAGGAAAAAGGAGAAGAAAACAAGCAGACGAAGTCGAAGAAGAATAAGAAAAAAAAAGAACAAGAAAAAAAGAAAAAGAAAAACAAGAAGAAGGTGAAGAAGAAGAAGAACAACAACAACAACAACAACAACAACAACAAAAATAGTGAAGCGACACATAATTTACAATATTTGCAATTTTTTAAACGACTGTCCACGCTACAGTAACATTTTTTTACCAGCATTTTTATTCATCCCAAACTCGTCGACGTTGATTCTAGGTGTTTCTATTCATATCTACAATATCGTCTTTTAATGGGAAATTTCACTGCTATAAAAGACCACATCTTGCATTAATTATCAGGATTAGTCACGATGCTATGGTTATCCGGTGATTCCAAAAAGACCCGAAGAATAATAACACAAATTTTCCCCTTATTCACCTGCATAAATTTTTTTTCTCGGCATTTTGTAATAACTCATTCCATCATATAAAAATATAATAAATAATAAATTGCATATATTCGTGAAAATGAATCTCTGGGGACTGCAAATTGCAGGGGTGTGGTTTTTTGGTCGGTTATAGGAGTGTAATACGGCTTTCGTGGTCGTCAGGATGCACAAAGGGGAAGCAAAGTAAGTCGACGCTTTTTGTTTGTTTGATTCCGTCTTTTCGATCAATCGAACTGCGAAAATGAAAATGTCAGTCAAGATGATTGGCTCATCGATCACTTTTCGGCCAACGTTATGAGGCGTTCTTTCGCAGGAAGCGGCTCCTGTTCGGTTGTAGTTCGACTAAGTTCTTTGTAAAAATGTTAATATTTATTGCACATAAATACAAATAGAGCACAAGGCCAATAATAGGGAAATGGGAAGGCTGGTCCTCATCTGTTTTATATTAAAACTTAGCTAGCCACAATCACTGAACCAAACAAGCTAAAACAACCCTTGCACCAAAACGCCGCATTCTAACTTACCATTCTTATTACAATCACCATAATACCTCAGAGACTCTATAAAGTCCTAACTAGTCCCCATATGTACAATTTTGTCTTGTGGGTGGGGCGGATACAAAAACAACTTTCAAAAATTTATAAACCCCAATGAATAATTACAAAGGTAAACAAAATTTATTTACATGAAACAAAGCAAAACTTTATTAGTAATACCCCCCCACACACAATCACTAAATGTGGCAGAGACATCAGTTAACCGGTCGAAAATGATGCGGAACTTACATAATGAAAAAATCGTTCTGATGAACTAACACACACAGAAACACACCCTCACTCAAACACGACAAAAATACTAAAACATTACACCCGAAAAGCGAAAGGCATCCCGCATCTACCAGATAATTGACATCTCTGGTCACGTAATGGGGGAGGAAAGGGGGAATTAAAGAAAGAAAATGAGGGCAAAAAGTAAAGGGACAAATGAGCATACATATACTAGCTAAGTCAACTTGGATGAAGAAAATGCTACATAAAGCACAAACCTAAATTTACTTATTCCAGGCGGCGTTGTCAATGTTCAATCCAGCAATCTCAAAACATCCTTAATGCCTAACCAGCATCAAAATACCACTCCAAGTCAGTCCCTTTCACGCGGCACAAACGCGCAAAACTGGGTTCCCTTCCCAAATCGAACCCGTAGGCCTCGACCGTGGTGATGGAAAGCGGCCGGATGGCATTACCATTTTCCCTTTTAAAATGGGGAAGTCGTTGATTTGAGATGCGACCTGTGCGGATACATTTTCTGCCGATAATTTGATCAGGTCCGCGGTTGAGCCAGGATCCGTCGCCCGGGACGTAGAGATGAAAAAAATAGTTAAATATTCTTCTCTTGCTGATAGATTTTTTTTATTCCTGTGGTAGTGGATACTTCAAGGGTTATTGGACCTCGTTCAATGGCGTTCCTTCGGAGGGGTGGGCGCGATTGCGTCTCGATTAAGGGATGAGCCTCGCGATAAGAAGTGGCTCTTGCAGCGTATCTCACTGGCCATAGTTCGAGTTAATGTTTTCTCGATCATTGCGGCTGGCAGAGGATAGCAAAATAAAATTGTTTATAGTTTCTGGAATTGTCATCAATGGCCGACTGAACTTGCTTTGTTTCAATAAATTTACTAGATTATTTCAGTATTTCTCATAAAATTTGCTCTTTTTTCCTGGGAGTATTTGTTACTCTCTTTCTTTATTGATGACGTCATTGTCTACATTTAACTTTCCTCATTCGATTTCCTTCTTTTTCATTTTCTTTTTTTATTTCTTTTCTCATTTCCAAGTTATCATTCATTCATTCTTATTGTCATCATGCCATAAGCTATTTTGTTCTTACAGAATTATTTACAAAATTATTTTCTTTGTTTTTGTTTCACTCTGACAATTTTTTACATCATTCTTCTTATGGAATCAAATTTTCTTTATTTTTTTCATCATTTCGTTCTTTATTTTATTTCCTTGTATCCGCCATTTCTTTCTTTCGTCTCTATATTCATTCTTACATATTTTACTTTTTTCCTTCCATATTTCTTTCTTACTTCTATATTCCTCGTTTCTTTCTTTCGTTCCTATTTATATTCTTTCATATTTCACTTATTTCCTTAATTCCTTCCTTTTTTCTTCTGTCTTTCGTCCTTCTTTCTTCTGTATTTCACATTTCTTTCTTTTGTCCCTATTTTTATTCTTTCTTTTTTCATTTATTTCCTTTGTTCGTTCCTTCTTCTTCTTCTTCTATATTCCACTTTGATTTATTTTGTCGCCATTTTCATTCTTTCTTCTTTCACTCGTTCTTTCCTTCTTTTCTTTCTTCCTTCCTCTCTCCCTTCCTTCCATCATACTCCTTATTTCTTTCCAAAATATTCTTTTTTTCTCTCTATGTCAAATTTCGATATAATTTCCATTTTTTTTTATTTATCTTACGATTTCAGCACATTGTTAATTTCTTTCTTTCATTTTCTTTCTCTTCATAATCTATCCTTTCTTTCTTTTCCTATTTTCTTTCTCTATATTCTTTAGTTGCTTTTAATTCTTTTTCTTTTCTTTCTTTCTTTACGTAGATTAATCAAGAAGTCCGTAGCTAAATACTGAAAAAGCTTTTTATCGTACAAAAAAAAAAAAATATATATATATATATATTTCATCATAATCTCCTTCTTTGTCAATACGTTTCATTTCGGATGAAATATTCAACATCCGAATATTATATACCGAAAATTACAAATAAATTCTGTCTCATTTTACGAGCTTATCGTTGTAAACTTGTATTTACAAACATTAGTATATGTCTGCTAATGTGCTAATATATATATATATATATATATATACATACACACACACATATATATACACACACACTCACACACATATATATATATATATATATATATATACATACACACGCATATATATACACACACACATATATATATATATATACACACACACACACACATATATATATATATATATATATATATATATATATATATATATATATATATATATTAACTATCCCTCTGTTAAATTACACAAACTTACACTACCCATCAATTTTAATTTCATTTTTCGTTTCATTTCATTTTTGGAAGTGCTATCTTATGATCCGGCGTCCTTTAAAAGGACTCTGGTGAAATATATTATTATAATGGTATCTTAAAAAGTGGTCTGTTTTTCTTTTAAATTCATATATATATATATATATATATATATATATATATATATATATATATATATATATATATTGAGCCATGTTTCCTTGAATAATTTAGACATCTTCTCTCTACTTATTTTCAATAGAATTCGTTCATATTCACGCATACCCTTTTTGAGTCATTATTGAAGCACGAAAGAAAATCGCCGTGTTGATACATATTTCTTTTATTTCCGAGTACTTTCGACATAGCACAGTGTCATCGTGAAGACTACAATATTATATCTTGTAATAAACAATATCCTGAGGATGACATTATGCTATGTCGAAAGTATTAACACAGAGATTTTCTTTCGTCATCCAATAATGACACCAGAAAGATTATCAGCGAATATAAAAGGATCCCACTGGAAATAATTAGAGAAACATGTCTAAATCATTATCAATGAAAGCATGCTGCCGATATATATATATATATTTATATATATATATATATATATATATATATATATATATATATATATATATATATATATATATATATAGTGATCAATATATATATATATATATATATATATATAGAGAGAGAGAGAGGGGTCTCCCAAAATAATGCATACACTCTATGAATCGCTATAACCTATTCAATTTATGTATTTTGACTTGTAAATGAGATTAATACAAGAGAAAGAATACATATTTAATGAGTTTGAGAGTAAAATATACAAAAAACATAGAAAATTAACTTTAATAAGATAAAAGCTACTTGGGGCAATGGCAGAATGTTCATATAATGATGAGTTCACATCAAGTGCCCAAACAGGTTGCCGTTCTGTTCAATACACTTTCATATCTTGAAGAAATAGACCTACAAACGCCCAGTATCATTTCCTCTGGTATTTGAGCACATTCATCTTCAGTTGTTACTCTCATTTCAGCAATTGTTTCAGGGTTCCTGCTGTAAACTTTGTCTTTTAGAAACCCCCACAAAAAGAAATCCAAGGGTGTCAAATCTGGGGATCTAGGTGGGTATTCAACTGTCCGTCTTCTTCCAATCCATCTGTTTTGCAGATTTTCATCCATATAACTTCTCACATCACGGTAATGCATTATTATCTATTAGGTTGGTGCAAAAATAATGACGTAATAATGTCGTTTTTGACGTTAAAAATACGTCCAAAAACGACATTATTACGTCATTATTTTTGCACCAACCTAATATTAATATTTAAAGAGGGTATACATTATTTTGGTACACCATGTATACATATATATATATATATATATATATATATATATATAGGCACCATATACTAGAAAAATATTATTAAAAGTTATTCAAAGAACGATAGTTGTAAAATCTGGTCCAATAATTTGTATGGTGCTGGTATAATGAGAAGTTTAATCTTGAGCAAAAATCTATACGGTGTGGTACTAAATATCTTCTTGCGATCAAATTTTGTTTTTTTTTACAAAGAAATATGGAAAATTCAGATGTTTGGTTTCTTAGATTTCGTAAAGTGACTCAGTCCCAGATTTCTTTTAGTACAACCTCATATATATATATATATATATATATATATATATATATATGAATGAAAGAAAGAAAAATATAAATAAATAATAAGGAAAAAGAAGCGTTTCCATTTTCCCGCTTTCTCTCAGATAGGTGCAGGGTACTTAACTTCCTTCTGATTTCGACATCTTGAATATGGACATTTGACAAAATAACTTCTTTATGCTCTTTTTGGGTTCAATCTTTGCGCCCTCAAAGATTCCTGTTCGATCAATAGATCAATAACCATTTCTAAAAATCAATATGCGAGCGCATGATTTCTGGCACTGCCTGTCCTATTGCTGTACACTAATAATAATTCCTTGATGTTCCGACGATGGTAAAAAAGCAACTTAATACTGTCAGTGTTGAAATACAGGTTGCAGAAAATATATGGAAATTATATGGACGGGTTGGTCTTGGAAAGTCAGTGTTCTTATTGTGTGATAGAGATAATTCTTTGCATTCTAACCGAATTCCGGATGAGATTAAATTAAAAAAAAAAAGCAAGAGTTTTAAACAATTATATAATCATGTTTCTTCCAAATTATGTTTTTAAACTTTAAATGCATTTTTCTGAATACGTGCCGTATAGACTCGTGTATATGACGACTTCGTGTCTAGTGCCACCTCTAAATTCTTTTGCGTGAATTTTAACCATTTCCAGAAAAAAAAAATATTGCCACCGATCACAGAAAATGCCTGAATTTTAACCTCCCTAAAAACATTACCTGAGCGACCTCCTATTTTTTCTGTAAAAAAACAAAAAATCATGATTATATCTCAAAAAATCATACAATTTAAACATATTTTGTGATTTTGATTAACCTCCAAAAAGTTGATAAGCCGTAAAAACAAATAAATCAATGAATAACAATTCTCCCTCATCCGTCTTACACTCTTTCTATATTCTGTTAACGATCTGCCAATGAATATTCTCAGATCAACTGTTATGTACATATAGCCACCTCTTTCAGTAACCATCTATCTCTTTTAGGCATTGTATTCAGTGAAAAACAGAAAAGGAAAAAAATATAATACACTTAACTTCACCTTATGCTATTTATCATGTGAATTAATTATCAATTTTTTCCACCATATTTTGCTTAAATGTTATTTTTCAGCTATTGATTTGCACAATAAAATTTGGGATAATTTATATAGTATGGGCCCTTTTTGAAACAGAAAAGGAGTTTTGTTTGACGGGAGAGACCTAATGTATACTTCATCGATTTACAATAATGTGAAGCCATGTATATTTGAGGTATTAAATCATTTACACCCTTGTGCAAATTAATTGAAACAAAACGAATAATTCTGTTATTATTCACTTTTTTCGTATTTTTGCAATGACACATGACCCAGTGCACGTGTTAGTACTTCCTATGTCCATTCCACAAAGATGTTCCTTGCAAATTGACCACAATTGGGATTAAATCAGGAGAGTTTCCGGGCCGGTCTATAGTATTTTGATTTGCTCACTGGTAAAGCTTGCCAGTGTGTGCAGCGTTACAATTTTCATACGCTTCCTTGGAGTAACGTCCATCGCCGACAATGACCGTTGGATAACTAATCGACAATCGAGACAATAGTGTCTGGGCGTAATGAAAATCTGATGTAATCACGGATGACACAATATTTTTTAAAGCCAAACAAATTTCATCATATACACCGAAAATAGATTCATATTACCGCACACCACTGCAAATGACCTAATCTGAGGGAAAAATAGAGATAGATTACAACCTGTCACCCCACTGGGTCTAAAACTGACCGTAGGGCGAAAGAAAGGAAATTAAAGTGGTTGTTTTAATTAATTAGCACAAAGGTGTATATATAATAGACTCTGCCATCTTTTTCTATTACATAGTGGTCAATATCATCCAACACGATGAGACATGTCACCATTGGGTGAAATCCTTAGTCCTGGCTGTTGACTTCATTCTAGGAAGCCTGTTGATCAGAGACAGCATGACATCATCACAATGGTTGCATAGATAACTATGGAGCCCAGTTCACTCTATTATGCCAGATTGCTGTTGACCCCCTACGAGAAGGTTCATCTGCTCTATGGTTGGGCTTGTTTTTAATTCTTCTGGATATCAAGACCGTTTCCTCAGGGGATTTCATTTTACTGCGTCTGTCGATGGTCGATGAGTCTCAAATTTCTGCTTTGGATTTAACCAAGCCATGTTTTGTCACACAGGCAACCTAAATTTGACATGTATTAGATCAGGATTAAAAGGCGATGAAAATTCCTTATCTTTATTGTAAACATACATCCCGAAAATAGATTCATATTACTGCACACCACTGCAAATGACCTAATCTGAGGAAAAAAAAGTAGAGATAGATTACAGCCTGTAACTGCAATGGGTCTAAAACTGACCGTATGGTGAAAGAAAGGGAATTAAAGAGGTTGTTTCAATTAATTTGCAGATGGGTGTATAATTAAAATATTTTGAAGCTCTGAATTCATGTAATATTTCTTTAAAAAAAAATTAGAAAATTAAAATTGTTTCTCATTTGAATGGCATTTTAGTTTCTTGTTGCCTTGAAATATCTGCGAAATGTATCAAAAATTCTCAAAAGAATCCACTTCTCAATTGAGGAAAACCTCAGATTTTTATCCAAGAACTTTGACCGAAAACATTTTGCGTTATTCTGACATCGTTTGGTTTGGTTTGGTTTGGTTTGGCTTGTTTTACGGCGTATCAACCACAATGGGTTATTTAATACCGACAATTTTTTTTTTTATGTTAGTAATATTTTTTTTCAAACAGTTATTGCTAGTAATATTTTTCCTTCAAAAAAATCTAAAATTCCAAAAATGTATAGCTGGTAATGTTTTTGTTTTTTTTTTCCATTTTTTTCTTCAAAAAAATTTTTTTTTTTCATTTTTTGTTCAAAAAATTTATTGCTGGTAACAATTTCTTTTATAAAGTATTTCTGGTATTAAAACCTTTTTACACTTTTATAGTAATTTGACCCCAGTTTGAGGGTTAAATATTGGCCCATCGCTGGGATTCTAACAGGTGCTAGGGTGTGTTACGGTTTTTTGGGTACATAGTACATATAACTAGTGAGCGAGTCAGAATGACTTATTTCCCTTTATAGTCGACCAATACAAGGTTGACCAATCAGAAGCCGCCCAACACTGTATTCATCGTGTATAAAGGCGGCCATCTTGTTTCCTCCTACCGGAAGGACCAAAGTCGACCAGGAGAAGGATGAACTACACTCTGCTGTGATATCCACCGCGAACCTAAAGTACGCTTTCCTACTGTCTCCGAAATATTCACTGCCAACCTCTGGATTCAATACTCGAGGACGACCGTCATGAAAATGTCTAACAGGGTGGACCTGGGAACACCAATAATTAATAGGTGGTTTCCCGCTCCTCAAAACCTCCTGATCAAAGGCCTTGCTGTCGGGTGTAGTTTATCGTCATACCCAGGACGGATTCTTACATGGAGTAAACTATTTTTTTCAAATAGATATCTACAATTAAGATACATATTTTATAGGTTACTAAAATCATAGATTGTTTTGCCATGAAATATATGTAATTGAAACGATTAGTTTTAATCTACTAAATTCACAAATATTTCCCTCTCAGAAATATATCTTTCTTTCTTTAATCGGGAGTATGTCATTCATACTGCCTGGTCCCGTTTCTTTGGAATTCTCCTCTGTCCAAGTTCTGCAACTGTTTTCTGCCTGATGCTTTCTATGTGTTCCCAACTGATTTTTGGCCATGCCACACTTTCTAAAATTCTGGTGCCCCCTGCTCGTAATATTTATTTCTTATATATTCAAAATTCCACTGCACTTCACGTTAAGGAAGCTTAAAATAACATTAACTTGGTCGTTAAACAAGCCTCCAAAGACCATGGCTTCTATGAAAAAGAAAAATTTAAAAAAAATGTTAGTTAAATATATCTACAGGGTGTCCATAAAGTTCGTGTTCACTTTAAAAAAATTATAACTTTATTTGTATTTGCGATAGAAATAATTTTTAAAAAGTATTAGAAATAAGTAAATCTATATTTTTTATGGTTTTATTGAAATTTTATTTAAGTTTCCACATGTCCTCCATCATTAGCAATACAAAGAGTAATACGATTCACGGAAAACATTTGCCAAATGATTTACAGTAATGCCTGAAATCACATTAGTTATTTTAGCTTTCAAATCTTCTAATGAACTAGGTTTCGTTGCATACACAATTGTTTTCACATGTCCCGATAAAAAAATCTAATGGAGTCAAATCTGACGAACGTGGGGACCAATAAAATGGTCCACCCCTTCTGATCCATCTGTTAGGAAATTCCTGATTTAGAAACTCTCTAACATGCAGAGCAAAGTGACAAAGAGCTCCATCTTGATTGAAATACTGTATTATATTTTTACAGATTATTTCTATCGCAAATACAAATAAAGTTATAAATTTTAAAAGTGCACATAAACTTTATGGACATCGTGTATATATATATATATATATATATATGTGTGTGTGTGTGTGTGTATATATGTATGTATATATATACACATGTATGTATGTATATATATATATATATATATATATATATATATATATAGTTTCAAAATATATAATAGAGGAGTCTAAGACAGAAATATAAAATATTATTCTGTAATATACTTTGATAATTTTATTCATGAAATAATGATGCAAAATGAAATTTGAGCTCACAGTGCACATCCTGCGCATGCCACACCAAACTATTATCAGGCCCCATCGGTAGGGCATGCGCCCCACGTTGGAAATCATTGATGTAAACCAGTCCCAGGCGTCTCCGCCTGTTTTTGCCATGTTCAGGTAGCTAGAGAGTGAATCGGGATAGAGGGTTGTTGGTTACCATTTACCAACCAAGGCTCATATAAATCTTGTTGATCATCCTCAGGATATTCTCGTTTCTGATGTGGACAGTTCGTTTAGCATTTAGCATATCAGGTGGTTTCAAAGAAGTTAAAGATATTCACAGATATTTTATATAGTGTCCAAGATTGCCTGCCATATATATATATATATATATATATATATATATATATATATATATATATATATATATATATATATATATATAGAACGATAAAAACAAATAGTTGGTGTTTTAACCTCTGTTAAATCGTTGGAGATTTCCATGTTCTTCCATTAAAAGTTCCCTCTCATAATCATTCTCTCTTCAGGGAATTGAACTGTGGTTCTTGCGAAACATAGCTTTAGGATCGCACCCTGATAATAATCCTGAACAGGCAGTTGTCCTCACCGCGTCTAGTGAATTTAGAAATCTTAAAGATGTTTGGTGCTGAGCCAATTCATCTTGAGCCTTGGCTCAAGTATGCGGTTTCAGAGACGCGCTGACTCATCCTGTCCACCTCAAGGCGCCTGACACTTCAATCAATGACTGCTGGATAATACCTCGAGCTAATCGAATCAATCAATCGGAGAAACAGAAGCCAAAAGTTGTTAATTATAATAATTGAAGAGCAAAAAGTGATGGGCACAAGTTCAAACGGTCGGCAGTGTTCGGAATTCTATAGAGAATATCAGCTTTGAAAAGTATTGACAGAAATTCTGAGCTAAATCATTATCTGAATTCTAGAACTTGATTCAGCTAATCTCATTCTTGTTTTGCGTCTCAATGCATTTCAGCCGATGCAGTCTTCGACTTTCCGTATTCTATGAATTTCTGTGCTAAATCATTATCTGAATTTGAGTGGTGGATTTAACTCAAATTGACAGTCATGTTGGGTGCAACATTGCATTTCACCTGCTACTTTCAGCCACCTTGGCCTTTATGTGAAGTTCATAGATGAGCCAGTGTCATCATTCTGACATGTATTCGGTCTAACATTGTTTTTGGTTTCATCACTACATTCCGGCTGACAAAGTCTCGGGCCATAACCCGCTCAACGAAACATGAATTTTTTGTCATGTCTATGTTCATAAGGTGTAATGATTTATTAATTAATTGATTATGTATATTTTCAGAGCCAAGGAAAGGATGTCAGTAGATGATAGCAAATGAGTAGCGAATTCAGCAATAATCACCATTGAAATGAATAATACATCTATCTGCCATGATGAATACGTATATATCGTTAATTATAATCGCTAAATGTTTGATTTGGGCATATATATATATATATATATATATATATATATATATATATATATATAATTTTTATTTCAAAATATGATTCCAACTCGCGATATAAGAGGTCTCATGTTTCAAAACAAGAGCCGAAAACTTCAATATAATTATTTGAATTAAATTGAGTTAAGTGAGCTCTGTTCCATCTTCAAGCGAAATTTTTTTGGCAATAACGTATTTCTGAAATTTACATGAAATCAAATTTTCCATGGTAACAGCTAGGGCGAATTGTTTAAATTGGGTATATATATATATATATATATATATATATATATATATATAAAAGTGAAAATTTAAGTCAACACTCAGAGACGATAGGCTGTGTCATGCTATGCGCAATCGTCAGGCCGCGAATGTTGGATTTTTCCTCGATTATTTATATATATGAGTCAGTTGTGCATTGCGGGTAATTTGTTTTGGCGGTTATTTTTGCGGGAGTGGCTTGTTTATTTATTTATTTTTTGCGGTTAATTTATTTGCTTTACATTTTCATTTTGTATTATTTATTCTTTTCGGTTTTTGATGTTTTATTAACGTAGTAAAAATGGTGAGAGATTTGCTTAGGTCGTTTATTTAATAGTTAGTCTTTGTCTGGGAAGATAAGTAAGGCTATTTATTCGTTCAATGTTTAGATTTTGCTATAGTCTATTCTGTTATTTTGGCAGTGGGGACAGTTTTTAATTTATTTATTTGGATTTATTATTTTTACTTGTTTTTGCTTATTTATGCTTATTTTTATTAGTTCTAACTGTTATTTTAGCTGGGGGTGATGTGTTAATTTGTTTATTTATTTATTTATTTCGATTAATTTTCATTTGTTTTTTTATTTATTTTCTTATTTTTATTTTGTATATTTTTATTTACTCTATCTGGTTTTCGATTTTTGTGTAACGTATTAATGTTTTTTATCATTATATAGTAGCTATAGATAATTTTACGTCCAATTTTAAATTGGTTGTTGTAGTCTATTCTAACGGTTATTTTGGCGGGATTGGTTTGTTAATTTTATTATTATTATTTAGTTATTCATTTGGGTTGATTATTTTTACTTGTTTTTTATGTATTTTGTATTTTTTTTATTCTTATTTATTCTATTTCGTCTATTCTAACAGGAGTGGTTTGTTAATTTGTGTATTATTTGTTTGGGTTAATTTATTTTACTTGTTTTTTTTATTATTTTCTTTATTTGTATTTATTCGATTTTTATGTTACGTGGTAAAAATTGTTTTCGTGAAAAATTTTTGAGATGAGCTCAGATCGTTTATTTAGCAATTTATTTTGGTCGGGGAAGGTAATAATAGCTATTTTTTCCTCCAAGCAAAGTTTGCAGGTTTTTGATTGATTGTTGTAGGCAGATGATCTTTTCATTATTTTCCATGATATTTTTGGTGTGATTGTTATATTTCATAATATATATATATATATATATATATATATATATATATATATATATATATATTTATATTTATTACAGACAAAACAACTTACTCACTACAAAAATACATTCTTGTTTCGATGCGGCTGTATCTCAACTGGTGAGAACCAATGCATCTTTGTAGTGAGTAAGTTGTTTATGTCATTATGAAAAAATTATTATATATATTGTTATGGTCCAGGTTAGGACCAAGGAAGAACAACATGAACAAAAGAGTAGAAATAACGAAGGTATATTACATGAAATAATAATACAAGATGTGGAAGGTGTTAGTATGACTGTCAGTCTGGTTTGGAGTGAACTACTATCGGCTCGAGGGTTGCATGTGGCACAAGGCCGAGTTTAATGTGGGTTTCCCGTGCACGTAGGCTCGGCCAAAAAATGCCCGTATAACCCGTATAAACTGGATCGGGTTGGTCAACCTCCCCGAACGAGACTCTGCCCTTCGGCGGAGCCTCGTCCGGGTTCCTCTCTGCTCAGAGGCAGAGAGTTCGACCGTCAAGCCGAGAAGCTCGGCTCGTTTCGTCCCTCTCTCTCTCTCTCTCTCTCTCTCTCTCGAGGCGTACTATACATAGTGTTAGGAAGCGTTCATTCTGTAGTTATAGGTAAGGACCCATTACACACACACACACACACACACACACACACACACACACATATATATGCCTGGGTATATGACATATGCATTATTATATATGAAAATAATTTTAGGAGCATTAATGACAAAGTAGAAAAACGTTGTGCGAGGCATTTCGTCAGTTGGGTGTTCGTCGGACAAAATTATTGTTTCCGCTGAAGAAATTATATATGTTCACTTTTTCATCGAATTATATATGCGCGTTTTTATAATCTCCGTCCTATTCTTAGACAAACACACATATTTATATCGTCCAATGGGATAAGAAGGAGAAAAAGAAGTCATAATAAAAATAACCCTTCCTTGTCACGATTTGATCGACCGCCTCTAATCTCTTGAATTGTAGATAAGAAAATGAACTATTCCTTTAGTTTCACCTTCGTAAATTTCTTCCCTTCTCTTGGCGAAACTTGTCTGGCGTGATGTGTATGTCTTTGATCTTGTCACTTGACGGAATATTTCATATTTGAAATGACTGGATGATAGGTTTAGATGCAGCAATGTTCCAATGATTGAATCCCTGCTTAGAAAAAAAAACTACCATTGTTCTAGACTCGAACACTGACCAATGGTGCAAATGGAAAATGCATAACGATTTCAATACGTATCGAGTTTTGTTAGTTACTCAGGTTAGTTTTAGTGTGACATAAGATCAAGGCAGGGGAGCGCCTATTGTACACTTACATCTTTTTTATTATCATTTGTTTACGAGATTAGATATTTAATTATCGCTCTGTTTCAGGTACATTACAAATAATTACTAATGGGTGGATAGAAATGAGAGGGCAGCTTGATTCTTTTTCTCTAAAACAAGCTTTCTAAATGGTAATTTTAATATTAACCGTTTCCTAATAAGGAAATATTCTGTATTCATTGATCGAGCACCCAGTGCTATTTTCGGTTGAAATGTATAAAATCTTCCTCTTAAAAATATTTTCAAGATAATAGGTTTCTCAGGTCCACTAACCGTTACCTATCTTGCCATTATCGATAGGGGTTTCCTTCCTAACCTTTTTGTTTAGTAGAAAATGAAACGTCAACATCTTGATAATGTCATTAATTTCTCTTCGCCTCACAATAGATATCGAATTAACGTTTCTTGATGTTGAAAGTGTTCAAATGAGGCGGTTTTTTCTTATTTGGTACAATCCTTTATTTGTGATTCTGTAGCGAAGAAGGATTTTAGTTGCAAGACTTTTAAGCTACATTCGCTGGAAGCCATTTTTAACCACTGATCTGAGAAAGAAGTTGCCTATAGCTGACTATTAGATAAAAAAATATAAGAAAATAAGCACACTGTCTTGGTTGAACAATAAATACTGTTGTCAATGAAGAGTGAACTCACTTAACCTAACACCCAATATTTAATTTTTAATGTTAGATTAATCTGGCAAATATTTATAATATGAGTCAACCAGAGAGTTTCTCCTAATATTGGTGAATACTCGGGAGCGTTTTTATTTTTCTATAACCAGCACTCAAATATCTATAATCAGTCACTCAAGTGACATCCGTGATTCACGTTTGGGCGAATATGTCTCTTGATTCATGACTGATTAGGCAGAAGATTTTTTCTGCAGTCAGTTTCCCTTTCTTTCTATGGTCGACTGGGTGCCAACCAGGGCTATAGGACCCATATTCAACCCAAAACTGGAGGGGGACGATATGGCTTCATACCTTTCGCAAGTTTATCTGCGCGTGGTTCCCAAACGGCGTGGCACGCCTCATAGATGCGGCGGAAGAGGATAGCAGATGAGACGGAAGAGGATAGCAGGTGAGGCGGAAGAGGATAGCAGGTGAGGCGGAAGAGGATAGCAGGTGAGGCGGAATGATTGAGAGGCAATCAAAGATTTAGAAACAATTTCAAAAAAAAAAAAAACCATATGCCAAAAATAAATATGATTTCAAAATTTTAAATATCATTATGGATTACTTGTAATTACATGCATGAGTCCTAGTATAAATAGTTTTAAATAATTATTGCTCCATTTTATCACTGAGTTATTTTTGCCTTATATCAAACTAGCAGCATGGCCCGGCGTTGCCCCTGCTTGATTCAAAAATCGTACGACTCATACAGCAATCGCTATCACTTGACTTAAAATATTTTTGCCCTTCCTTGCCTTTAAAGGAGTGCCCTTTGCCGTGCTGATGTTGCTACATGCCTTACTTCTTGCCTATCTCACACTGCATTTTTTTCTAAGCTCTATACTAAACATTAAATCTGTTACGAAAAAAGAACTAAACAAAATGAACACAAAACGATCAGCTTTAAAAAAGGACTCGTAACTGGAAAAACCGAATGAAAAAAGAATGTTAACAACAAATGCTTTTTTACACCCAACCCAGTTCTGCGGAATCAGAATCAATGTTGAGTTTAAGCAAGCAAATGAGCCAATTGGAGTAAAGTGTCATGCAGATTTAAATTTTTCCTACTTGTGACGAATGCAGCTATCGATTTTTTTTGCATGCTAGCATGCTAGTTAACATTCGTGTCAGTCAGTTGTTGGCTCTCACGCTAGCCAGTTGAATCTTCCTGCCTATTCGTGGCAGCCAGCTATAGGCTCTCACTCTGGCCAGTAGAAAATGGCCGCAAACTACATGAAAACTGCCGTAAAAGCATGAAAAAATCGACTATTTCCACTATCGATGGGAGTTGAGAAATGCAAAGTCGGTCTTGGCCTTCCCTCTAACTTAGAGCATGGGCATGTAAATTTTGGTGCAAATCCGTCGAAAATTGCGGCCGTGCATTCGTTACACACACACACACACACACACACACACATCCTGCCTTTTATAGATAGAGATATTAAGAACAGAGTAACGAGGCTCTGCAAATTGGGGGAGAGTGTTATCACTAATAATCTGATGTTCATAATCTCTGTATATCTATCCCCATCTCTAATATCCATAATTTCTCTATATCTATTTCCATCTCTAATATTCCTGTTACCTCAGAAATTGAACTGATCTCTATAAAAAAAAAACAAAAAAAAAAAACTTTCATGCTTTCTTGAATGGATTGACTTAGAATGTGCAGTTCCTTTAACTCTCTGACTCTCCTTTTTTTTTTTTTTTTTTAAATGTACCATTATCACATGAAATTTGGTGAGGCGCGAACAAATCTTAATTCCGAAAATGAGGCCCAGGGGAAAAAAATAATTGGGAGCCACAGTACATAAGTGAATGTGACGGACGCGACCTAAATTCGAACTCTGCTCTTTGGTTTCCCCATTCTTAACCTATACCCATTATGCCACAACGCAACGTCCATATACGTAGCTTAAACATATATTGCTAAAAGCAATAGATGTTTTGTGTCCATTATATTTGATTATTTATTCAAATGTATTTTTTTTTTCAGTTTAATTCTTTGGCATCAGTGATGTTTTAGCCAAGTTTCGGGTCTTGCAATACCATACCCCTTCTTCAGTGATTAAATATTAACTTGTGTGCCAAGTGTCAATTCCAACTTTCTCGTAGTGCAGAGGATCTCTTAACCCACTGTGACTGCTCATGTCGGTCAGG
This sequence comes from Acanthosepion pharaonis, assembly GCA_903632075.3. Classification (NCBI taxonomy): domain Eukaryota; kingdom Metazoa; phylum Mollusca; class Cephalopoda; order Sepiida; family Sepiidae; genus Acanthosepion; species Acanthosepion pharaonis. The sequence continues at coordinate 3,693,712 of CAHIKZ030000435.1, read as the reverse complement.
AACAACTTCCGGTTGGGAATTATCCTTTCGCTAATATGATTGTTTCTGAATTATTATTTTGCTAATGTGATTGTGTTTGACTAAGTTGGCCAAAAATATGTTGTGTTGTCCCAAACTTTCGATTTACATTAGCCATCATCAGGACGGAGTAAGAAAAGAGCATTAAGTGTAGTCCAATTTATTCATATGAAACGACAGTCTTTGCGAAAAAAATATTGTGCATGAGAAAAAAAAAAGATGGTTAATATAATAAACACTAAATGTCTATTGTTTCAAAAAATACATTTTTTAACTCGACGTTTTTCACGTGGTTTGTGTTATCACTCCCAAAAAGTACTCGTAATTCCTACTTGGCAACTTCTTTCTTTTGCTCCTTCCCACTACACTCCTGACTCAATAGGGTTGTGTAGCACGGGGTGTGATGCAGTGGTAGCTCAGTTGCTTGGCAGGCAAACACCATGGAACTATCCATTTTCGGAAATCCGAGGTGACTAACACAGGGTTAAAAGAGTAATTGCTGCTGAAATATACCGAATACTAAAATTAATCGTTATTTTTAGGATTCATTAGTGATCGATTTTTACAAGTTTTTTTTCTAAATTAATAATGATGTTAAGCTGATAATCTGATATAGTGATAAATTAATGTGATAATGATGTTGTACAGTTGTTTGTGATGTGATAACTTGATAATTTGATGATGATATTTTAATTTTTTTTTGTATTAATAATGATGTTAAGCAGGTAATGTGATAATATGATAATGTGATAATTTGATAAGGGGACAATTATATTTTTACAGGGGTTTTTGTATTATTAATGGCATTAAGCTTATATTAGTCATGCAAACGGACATAATGGTGTGGTATTGTCATGGTTCCTCATTCCACCTTAATTCCAATAGTAGAACAAATAAATATATAAATAAACAAATTATAGACAAATGTTTGAAGAAATTAACCGCAAATATGTTAAGAAAATATCCACAAATGTTTTATGAAATTAGCGACAAATGTTTTATGAAATTGGCGATAAAAATTATAATAAATTAGAGACAAATGTTTTATGAAAATTAGAGACATGTTTTAAGAAATTAGAAACAATTGTGTTAAGAAATTAGAGACAAATCTTTTAAGAAATTACAGAGAAATGTTGTAAGAAATTAGAGAGAAATAATTTAAGAAATTAGCCACAAATGTTTTAAGAAATTAGAGATAAAAGTTTTAAGAAATTAGAAACAAATGTTTTATGAAAATTAGATACATGTTTTAAGAAATTAAAAACATGTTTTAAGAAAATAGAGACATGTGTTAAGAAATTAGAGAGAAATATTTTAAGAAATTACAGTCGTGTTTTAATACATTAGAGACAAATGTTTTATAAAAATTTGAGATATGTTTTAAGAAATTAGAAACAGTTGTGTTAAGAAATTAGAGACAAAGGTTTCAAGAAATTAGAAGTAGATGTGTTAAATAATATCAATCGACCGAAACAAATAATCTGTTGTAACCTTGAAATTCCTGTCTTGAGTTTGACATTTTACATAGGGTGAATCACTTGACTGTATAATCTTTTTGGAAGGATGAAAAATAAATACTGTTTTATGAAACATTTAGCGAAGCACGCGTGTTGCACAAATAATAATTATCATTATTTGACAACAGTATCTCTGATCTCGACATCGAAATGCTTCATTTTCAAAAGGGAAATAGGTTTTCTCTACTCCCTTACCGTAAACCACTGTTTCCATTACCAGGAACCGCTTGACAGAACTGTCTTTGGTCCACTGAGAAAATGTTTTCGGTGCCAGAATCATTTAGAATTCTGGAACAATCGAAGTTTAGATTTATCCTTTCGCCAAAAGAACGCTTGTGGGGAAGGCTTACTATCCCGTTGTTTCAATTGTTTTACTTGATTGAGAAAGTCATGAGCAGGCGGAATTGGCGGGTAAAGTGCTTAAAGAAAGATTGCTTGTACCGAAACGCAGATGACGACATTGGAAGAAGAGAAAGAAAAAGAAATGGTAATTCAGTCAGCTTACATATAAGAAAGAAGCAATTCCTAATGTTTCTCTGTAAAACAGCCTCTTCTTTTTTTTTCTTCTAGAACGATGCTACACATTCAGTTGCTCTAAATGTTGCTCTGAATTATAAACATGCATGTGAGGTCCGTTTGGATAATTCATTAAATTTCTTGGTATCGCATAATATTGATTTTAATAATGATACCTTGTCAGTCACTTATGTGCCATGCGTGATACACGCTGAGGCGATCATGTATCTTTTGATACATGACTAACGAGGCATTTTTTTAACGCAGTAGGTTGCTATTTTTTTCTGTGGTAGACTAGTTGAGATCTGTCCTGCTATTTACCCATAGCTGGGGGGAAAGAATAGGATTCATACCTTTCCCAAGGGTATTAGCACGTAAGTTAATGTAACGGTTTTGACAATGGATTCCTCAATCAGGAAACCGCTATCCATTACTCCACCGCGCCTCCTCTTGAATTCCAGTCAGATTCATTACATGCTAATACCCTTGGGAAAGGTAAGAATCCTCAGCTATGAGTAGATAGCAGGACAGAATGGGCTCTATAGCCTTGGATGACAACTAATCTATCACAGAAAGAAATGGCAACCAATGCCGGAAAAAATCTGCCTCGTCAGTCATGTACCGAACGATTCATGATCGCTTAAGCGTGTATCATGCATAACCGAACTGAAGTGTTAATACCCTTGGGAAAGGTATGAATCATCTTCTTCCGACAGCCATGGACAAATTACCAGGAACTGCTTGACAGATATTGGTTATAGCAGGACAGACCGGATTCTATAGGCTTGCATGGCAACTTGTCTACCACAGAAAGAAATGGCAACCTACTGCGGAAAAAAAATCTGCCTCCTCAATTATGTATCGAAAGATACATGATCGCCTAAGCGTGTTTCACTCATGGCACATAACTGACTGACTATGCCGAAATAGCAGGACAGACCGGGTTCTATAGCCTTGGATGGCAACTCGTCTACCACAGAAAGAAATGGCAACCTAATGCCAGGAAAAATCTGCCTCGTCAGTCATGTATTGAAAGCTACATGATCGCCTAAGCGTGTGTCATGCATGACACATAACTGAACTGATATTCACTTACGTGTTAATACTCTTAGGAAAGGTATGAATCATCTTCTTCCCCCGATAGCTATGGACAAATTAACAGGAACTGCTTGACAGAACTGTCTTTTGGTCCACTGAGAAAATGTTTTCGGTGCCAGAATCATTTAGAATTCTCGAGCAATCGGCGTTTAGATTCATCCTTTCGCCAAAAGAACGCTTATGGCGTAGGCTTACTACTCCCGTGCTAATACACTTGGGAAAGTTTTGAGATCCTCTTCTTCTCCCCCTGCTATGGGCAAATAGCAGGACAGACCATAGATGGCAACTGGTCTACCACGGAAGCAAATGGCAACCTGCTGCGGGTAAATATCTCCCTTGTCAGTCATGTATTGAAAGCTGTATGATCGCCTAAGCGTGTATCATTCATAGCACATACCCGACTGACCTTATTAAGAAAGCACGGCATACAACCGAATATTTAAGGAATGTTAATATATAATCAACATACAATAAATCCCCACCAAATACAGTGAACGACGAAATTATTCGTACACCATCGATTCTGAATATTTTTATCCATTTCGCAGAAACTAATGCCCGTATGATGCCAGGACAAAAAAGGAATCTAAAACTCAATTTTCAGAACAATAGGTTAAATACAACAAATTTGACAGGCGAATTATGCAAAATAGGAAAAGACAAAATTATTAAGAATAATTTCGTCGTTCACTGTATGTTTTTTCATCTCTCCAGGAACTAAAGAATGTAAGGTACTAGGTACATTCAAAGATGTTGTCACCTGGATTTACATATTACATCCAGCTTTTTTCATACTTATAATTAAAACACAATTTTAATGCACATATGAATTATATTATCATTTCAAGAATAAAAAATAGGCCCAAAACACATCAGATATACACGTGACTACCATAGAACCAATGAAAACACCACAAAAAAATTTAAAAAAGCAAAACATAAATCACTCTATTGTAAACAGTGTGTTAAGTGTAATTAAGAGAAAAAAATAAGAATAAAAAGGAAAGTTATAAAAAGAAAAGACCAAACAAATAAGATATAATAAAGAATTTAAAAGGGGGAGAGCACGAAAAAAAGTAAGTCGTAAGACGAGCCAATAAAATAACTCGGATTTATATATATATATATATATATATATATATATATATATATATATATATATTATATATTGCTTTGTTTTTCTCCCCCAAAAACTCCCTGTTTTGGCCGCATGTAGGAAGATCAGTACAACCAAACATCGAATAACCCAAGTGAAGTCTTAATTAACTGCCGTTTTCTGGGGGAACTTATATAAAGCACGTCCTAAAGCTAGTAGCAAATTTTATTCTGGGTGCGGGCCGAATACTGATTATATTCGGTCGGGTCGCCCATCGAAGAAGTCTGATGTTTATTTAGATCCGAAACTTCTAGTGACATGGGAGTAACAACACTGACGACGCCCCTAGATTTGGCACTTAAAGGTGTATTTTTAACAACGCATTAATTAACTTCAAAAAATATTCTGATAAAACTAAATACATAGCAAAAATATATTAAACTCATGGATAGTTTCCACGTTGTCCTTTATATAATTATTCTATCGAATTAATCTATATTTTCAACTTATACCAATTTTGACACTTAAATGTGTTCTCTTTGAATTTTTTTTTCTTTTTATTTGTTTTTAAACGTGAAATGACTTCTAGATGTATTGGTTTTAATGTGTTGTATATTTTCCATTAAAAAACACATACGCACAACGTACACAGAATAATCACTTTGCATGTATCCGCCATCTTGCTAGCTTTTAGTGTCGTCCATTTCTCTTCCACGTACGACAATATGCCCAGTAAGCATTCGTAAAATTGTTCGCACGTCATGACAGATATTAAGTGCGTTTCTAACGGTAAAAAATGGTTGTGCGATTAAGTACTTAGATGTAATAACAATCGTACAATATGCACATGAAGGCTGGACAATTAACTCAGAAATTAAGAAAATGGCGGCAACAGCATAGTGGCTGTGAAGAAAAATGTTTAGTATAACATAGATGGAGTATGTAAACAATGAAGAATTTTTGGAAGAAAATGGAAAAAAAGGACAATTAGAATCAGGAAGAGATAGTTCAAATGTTACTATGACTCATAATGAGGAAAGAGTACCAGGGAATTGTAACACTTACAGGACATAATAAAGTCAAAATGCACAGAGGAATTCAGTAGTCCATCTGCCAGACGGGCTTATGTGAATAGCTATCAGTATGGGCAGTGGGGAAGATATTTAAAAAAAATCATTACTAACATCTCCAAAAGTGTGTGGAGAGTCATTATCCCTCACATGGTACAGAGAAGAAAGGTTTTAGTTTTTTTTTACTTTGCACTACATTATTCGGACTATTGTCCTCATCTTTGTTGCCATATTTATTACAACGTTTCGGCCGTTGTACTCTAAATGTGGTTGGAATGTCGAACTGAACCTTTTGTTTCGCTCACTGGAGTAGACTGTTCTAGTTCCACGAGCCGTGTCTAATGGATGTCACTTATCAGTTATCTCCTGTTAATTCCCGTCTCAAAGTTCTCCGCCGCCTTAACCGGGTGTTTAACTCACGCTCTTTGGGTCCTTTCACTGAATCTAACTAACACCTTTATCCACTGTGACACGTGCCCTTGAGGACATCTGTGCATGAAATTTCTGGGTATTATAAAACTAATGTCTTCAGCCAGCATTTTTTACCATTGCTCATATTGCAATTTGTTGTTGTTATTATTGCTTTTCTCTGGCACTCCTTATTACTGGTTCCTATATTGTATTCATTTCTATCCTTGGTCTGCTCAGGAGATTTTTGTGGCCTAGCATATGTGCTGATTCCTTAAGTTTACGAATTTTCCAATGGTGGTCTTTGTCTATGATCTCAACCTGATCCCCTCGTGTTACAGCTTTCTGGTGTTCTTACCTTAAGTGGGTGGCCTGTCTCCCCTTTATATTTCTTTCCGCAGCTGCATGGAATAGCGTAGACAATCTTTAGTCATGTTTTATTAATTTGTGTCATATGGCATGCTATAATTTGATGAAGGAGGAAAAAGAAAGACTTTCATTTAATTAAAATAATATCCGTTTTATTTTACTTTAAGATCTTTACACTGTTTTTTTTTTAAATGATCATTTGATCTTGCCTTAATAAACTGTTCAAATACTTCGATGACTTCTTCAGTATAAGATAATCTTCAAATTGCGTAAAAAGTTCAAAATCTTTAAATAAGTGGTAATCTGTGGGAGAAATATCTATAATCTTATAACCAATGCTCTGTAACTTTTTTTTTAACTGTGGACCGTGAATTGTGAAGACATGTGTTATCACGATGCGGAACTTCAGTGTTCGACATTCAAAACTGTTTATTTTTTTTTTAATGTGCAACCTGTTCAAAGTTCTTGTGAAATTTTCCTGGTTGTTGTTTTCGGAATTTGTTTCTCCAAATTCATTTGATTGATCAATTTTATGACTGAATCACGTCTTCCTCTTTGTTCATTTTCATTTTGAATTTGTCAGTGGAAATGTCAGGTTGCCATTTCTGACCTTTGGCCTCTGCCTGGGACCGGGAAGAAATGAATATTAACCAGAGATCAAAGGAAATGAAATAATAATAATAATAATAATAATAATAATAATAATAATAATAATAATGGTTACGAGCATCTGGATTAAAGTCTGAAACTGAAGGCTTTATTCTTGCAGCGCAAGACCAGAGTCTTTTCACTAGGAATTTTCAGGCAAATATCATACATAATAATGTGGATCCAAAATGCAGGTTCTGTGACAAATACCAAGAAACAATAGACCATCTAATCTCAGGATGTTCTATACTTGCTCCAAATGAATATAAAAATCGTCACGATAGAGTGGGGCAATACTTACACTGGACAATGTGCAAACACTTTGGAAAATGTGTAAGCAAACACTGGTATGAACATCGGCCAGCGCCGGTTACAGAAATAGAAGATGTCACCATTCTATGGGATTATACCATCCACACAGACAGAAAAAATGAAGCAAATAGGGCCGGACATTATTGTCAAAAACCAGAAAGAAAAAAAACTTGCCTACTAATTGATATGGCTTGTCCAGCGGATTGTAACATAGCAACCAAGGAATTTGAAAAACTATCAAAATACAAAGACCTAGAAATTGAAATAGAAAAAATGTGGAAATTGAAAACAAGAATAATACCAGTGGTAATAGGTGCACTTGGAATTATAAAAAATGGAACAAAACAACACATTGAAAGAATCCCTGAAACCCCAGCTTAAGAGACATACAGAAAATTGTCTTATTAAGTACAGCACACACTGAGGAGAACTTTGTCTATGTAACGCTAGCAACTTCATCGGAGATAAAAAAAAAAAAAAAAAAAAAAAATTAACATGAAATGTGGCCATAACAACACACCACGACCTGCCTTAGGTCTTTCCGCAGACTTGGTAGGTAGTGTGTCCATAGCAGAAATCGAATGATGATGATGATGACAGTAATAATAATAATACAAAAAATTGTTCTCATAAGTACAGCCCACATTTTACGAAGGGCTTTATCTATGTTATATATATATATATATATATATATATATATATATATATATTCATTTGTCAGTGGAAAGTGCCATGATGCCATTTCTAACCTTAGATCTCTGGGCGGGACCCAGAAAGAAATGTGTAATCTCCAGAAATCAAAAGAAATAATAATAATAATAATAATAATAGTATTAATAATACTTCTAATAATAATTATACTACTACTACTGGTACTACTACTACTAATAATAATACAAAAAATTGATCTCACAAGTGCAGCCCACATTTTCCAAAGGGCTTTATCTATGTAACATATATATATATATATATATATATATATATATATATATATATATATATATTGTCAATGGAAAGTGACATGATGCCATTTCTAACCTTAGGTCTCTGGGCGGAACTTGGGAAGAAATGTACACACGCTAGAAATCATATAAATAGTAATAATAATAATAATGATAATAATAATAATAATAATGACAATGATAATAATAATAATAATAATAATAATGATAATAATAATAATAATAATAGACCACATAGAGAAGAGCAAGATTAAAGGAAAAGAAATGACACGGTGTCTTTTCTTGACTTTCCCTGATCACGGTTTTCTTGAAGTGTTAAAAAATATTGGAAGAATTATGTCAATCATTTTATTTAATAATAATAATAATAATAATAATAATAATAATAATAGTTTAGGGCCTCATCTTCTGAAGGAAAGTACTGAAACACTCTCTGTAGAGTTCTGACATTAACAAAACTAAAATAAAATACATTTTAAACGAGTTTTGTTGAGCTAATAGTCATGCTTATCGTTTAGTTAATAAAAAACTTTACTTTTCTTTGCAGAAATCAAGGATGCCTTCGACATGTTCGACATTGATGGTGATGGTCAAATTACTAGCAAGGAGCTCCGATCAGTGATGAAATCACTCGGTCAGACTCCGTCCGATGCCGAACTTGAAGAAATGATCCGAGAGGTTGACACCGACGGTAAGTAGCCAAGTTGACATCCGATTTCAAACCTGACGCAATGCATTAGAAATATTCATATAACAATATTCCTTTGACAGTAAATCTAATTTTTATTCCTGCACGAAAAGAAAGAAACGGAATTGGGTTGTTCAGGAACAAATGCAAACCTTACTCAGGGAATATGAGAATTTTAGACATAATGCGAATGCAATGAAAGAAATAAGCGCAGTACTGCGATGTAATATCAATTCTCTTATAGGTTAGTGAATGCAGGACAATTTCTTTCCAGATGAACAGAAAACTGGGACAATATTTACATTATTCAGACCATTGTCCTCATCTTTGCTGCCATAATTATCTCAACGATTCGGTCCTTTAGTATCTGTCTATATTTCTGAGATGAGGTATTATGTACACTATTTACATTATTCGAACAATTGTCCTCGTCTTTGACGCCATATTTATTACAACGTTTCGACAATGTACGCTCTGGTGTTTGGAATGTCGAAATTAGACATGGCACATGGAACTAGAACAGTCTACCCCAGTGAGGGAAATAAAGGGTTCAGTTCGACATTCCAATCACCTGAAGAAGGCCGGAACTTACAATGGCCGAAACGTTGTAATAAATATGGCGACAAAGATGAGGACAATAGTCCGATTAATGGAAATAGTGTACATAATACCTCATCACAAAAATATAGACAGATACTGAAGGGCCGAAACGTTGTGATAAATATGGCGACAAAGATGAGGACAATAGTCTGAATAATGTAAATAGTGTACATAATACCTCATCTCAAAAATATAGACAGATACTGAAGGGCCGAAACGTTGTGATAAATATGGCGACAAAGATGAGGACAATAGTCTGAATAATGTAAATAGTGTACATAATACATCATCTCAGAAATATAGACAGATACTGAAAGGCCGAAACGTTGTAATAAATATGGCGACAAAGATGAGGACAATAGTCCAAATAATGTAAATAGTGTACATAATACCTCATCACAAAAATATAGACAGATACTGAAGGGCCGAAACGTTGTGATAAATATGGCGACAAAGATGAGGACAATAGTCTGAATAATGTAAATAGTGTACATAATACCTCATCTCAAAAATATAGACAGATACTGAAGGGCCGAAACGTTGTGATAAATATGGCGACAAAGATGAGGACAATAGTCTGAATAATGTAAATAGTGTACATAATACATCATCTCAGAAATATAGACAGATACTGAAAGGCCGAAACGTTGTAATAAATATGGCGACAAAGATGAGGACAATAGTCCGAATAATGTAAATAGTGTACATAATACCTCATCTCAGAAATATAGACAGATACTGAAGGGCCGAAACATTGTAATAAATATGGCGACAAAGATGAGGACAATAGTTTGAATAATATAAATAGTGCTCATCTCAGAAATATAGACAGAAAACTGGAAGCAACAGGAATAAGTAGCTTGTACAAACGAATGGTGGAACAGGGTTGCGAGGGACGCCAATATTTACGAATAGCTCCCATGAATAGGAAGTTGTCCTCTATGGACACATTTTGCATAATAGTATGGACCCAAAATGTTGTTTGCGTAACCAATACATTGAAACTATTGATTACATTATCTCAAGATGCTCAATATTTAAAACCAGTATGTTGAAAAATCGTCATGACAGTGTAGGTCAGTATCTACATCTGAAAATCTGTATTCACAACTGTATGATAAACAGCTGCAAACTGGTATGAATCTCATCTGAATCTACAGTTGAAGGAGCAGATGTTACCATCCTCTGGGATTTTTCTATCAGCACAGATCGAACCATACAATCGCCATTGTATCATTATCAAAGAAAGAAAAGAAAAAGTTTGCCAACTAATTGACATAAGCATATCAAGCGGCAAAAAAGTGTTTTTGAAAAATTAGTCAAATGCAAAAACCTGGAAATGTAAACAAATAATGTGCCATTTAAAAACTAAAAGTGTTGCTGTTGTGCTTGGAGCTTTAGGATTGATTAAGATAGGAACTCAACAACAAATGAACACTGTCCCTAGTTTATGATGTCTACAGAAAGTCATTCCAAAAAACACGGCTCATGTAATACTAAGATCTGTGTTCATTTAAGCTTTTTCATTGTTAATAACAGTCTTTTGTTTAATCAAGTGGAAACACCAAAAATCACGCACTTCACTTGCTCTATATCAAAAGTTATATCCTGGTATCGGATTATGAAACAAATGCTGGAGAAAATAATTTTTTATAATAATAATAATAATGATATGGAACTTCAAAATGCAGAACAATCTAAGCTAATCTCCCGGACATTGTGATAAGAGATCGCAAACACAAAATTACCTCATTATTGATATGGCAGTCCCTGCAGACTGCAATGTATTTTTGGGGATAGCAAAAATACTATTATAATACAAGGACCTTGAAATCGAAATCTTAAAAGTGTGTCACATGAGAACATCAAAAATTCCAGTTGTAATTGGAGCCCTCGGATTGATTGTAAAGAATTCCAATAGACTCAAATTAAAGGATTCCTGACAGATTCCAAAAAAACATTCTTCTTACTAGTACAGCCCATGCCTTACGAAGGGTTTTATCGATGTAAAATATATGTAGTTTTTTTTTAATTGGTTAGTGGAAAATGTCAGTTCTGACCCTAGGTCTCTGGTTGGGACCGGGAAGAAATGAATACACACCAAAAATAAAGGAAATGAAATAATAATAATAATAATAATAATAATAATAATAATACGCCACATAGAGAAGAGCACGATTTAAGGACAAGAAATGACACGGGGTCTTTTCTTGAATCGCGGTTTTCTTCAAGTGTTAAAAAATATTGTAAGAATTATGTCTATCATAATGTAGATAGTGTACATAATACATCATCTCAGAAATATAGACAGATACTGAAGGGCCGAAACGTTGTAATAAATATGGCGACAAAGATGAGGACAATAGTCCGAATAATGTAAATAGTGTACATAATACCTCATCTCAAAAATATAGACAGATACTGAAGGGCCGAAAATTTGTGATAAATATGGCGACAAAGATGAGGACAATAGTCCGAATAATGTAAATAGTGCTCATCTCAGAAATATAGACAAAACTGGAAGCAACAGGAATAAGTAGCTTGTACAAACGAATGCTGGAACAGGTTGCGAGAGACGTCAATATTTACGAATAGCTACCATGAATAGGAAGTTGTTCTATATGGACACATTTTGCATAATAGTATGGACCCAAAATGTTGTTTCCGTAACCAATACATTGAAACTATTGATTACATTATCTCAAGATGCTCAATATTTAAAACCAGTGAGTTGAAAAATCGTCATGACAGTGTAGGTCAGTGTCTACATCTGAAAATCTATATTCACAAATGTATGATAAACAGCTGAAAACTGGTATGAATCTCATCTGAATCTACAGTTGAAATAATAATAATAATAATAATAATAATAATAATAATAATAATAATAATACTTATTTTTGTTGTTGTTTTTCACACTGCAAAAAAAAATTAAGGACGGAACGCCCATCAGTACAGGAGAGCGTGATCATATTGGGCTGGTGTAGCTTATGTTACTGAAAAAATGTTTTAAAAGAAAGATGTCATAAATTCCAAACAAGCGGTAAAGCAAATTGCTCGGTCAATGAATGTCGAATTTTTCGCGTATAATAACGAGGAAGCTTTCTATTACTATTGTTATTCCTTACCATTATTCACTGGAATTGTGCAAAAAGTGCAAGTATTCTGAAGATGTGTTCACAAAATCAAAGAAGCTGCTGGAGAATTTCAAAGTAAAATTCCTGTGCGATATTTTGATAGATCAATAGTAACTTCAATGTACAATAAATCAGATATTCTGGATAAACAGAAACAAATGCTTCCTGATAGAATTTCCCTGTCTGTTTGGCCTAAGATTGTCAGAATAATAAATGTTGTTCTTGTGAGGGAATATAGCATTAGGAATGTTTTTGAAAATGAATGATTTTTCAGAGACAAGTGTTACTATTTAACCCATAGAGAAGGATTCATAACTTTCTCAATATTATTTGCGCAGGAGTCAATGTAATTGGAATTGGAATTCGATTCTTCGATATATGTTTTAATCAAATATAGGAGAAAAATCAGCTTTTAAACAAAGTACTGGTTCAACAAATCTCTGGTAATCTCCATTATCCTATATGGATGTGAAACATGGACACTGTTGGCAGATACAGAGAGAAGATTCCAAGCGTTTGAGAAGAAATTCATGAGAAAACTTCTTGGCATTTTCTATTGGGAGCAAATTAAACCAATGTGTTTGTGCTGAAAGTGTTGAATGTTTTGTGGAACACCAGGAATCTCTTCTGGTCACTGTCAAAAGGAGAAAAATGGCGTGGCTTAGACACGTTACAAGACACAACAGCCATCATGCTAGTGCCTTGCATTGAAGGTGGACGTAGGAAAGGACGCCAACACAAAAACTGGTTGGAGAATGTCAAAAAATAGACAGGTATGACTGTACCAGAATTGCTGCTGGTTGCCATTAATAGACCATCGTGGAAAAGAGTGTGGCTTCTGCATTTGGATCTGACCTACGATTACGAAAGTCAAGGGGACGATGATGATGATGATGATAATAATGAATAAATTATCGTTAAAGTTATGAAACCAATAACAATCAGAGATTTTCTAGACTGACTCAAACTGGTGTGTCTAGGCGGTGGGGTGTTGAAAAGTTCCTAGTCTGGCCATTATAAAAAATAGATATTTGTTTATTAAGTTTGACTTTTGCAAGAGGTTCAAGACAAGATCTCTTCAGCATTCCAACGGAATTAGGATTAAACACGCTAATGGACTTTTAAGTAATCTTACTGAACATCGCAGAAGTATTCTGTATCAATCTAAATAAATAATAGATGTATACTTAAATTGGTAATTATATTTATCTCACCCCGTATCCTTCAGATAATTCTGTGTATTTATTCCGTGTATTTATCTCATCTCATATCATCCCAGAATAGACTTTAAACTGTGTCCTTCAATGAAATCAATACCAGAATTAAGCCAGGGGAGTGCACACTGACTACCGAGTGTACGTAGATGTGTGTGATCTGCCAGGCTATTCTGTTTTTTCTGTCATAATTTCACCCCAAGCAAGAAAATAAAGCCACTAAGACGAAAGGAATTACTTATCGTGAGAGAATCAGTCAGTTAAGTGCCATGCGTGATAGACGCTTGGGCGATCATGTCTGTTTCTTTTCATGACTGACTAGGCAATATATTTCCTTGTAGTAGGTTGTCATTTCTTTCTGTGGTAGACTCGTTGCCAATAAAGTCTATAGGACCCAGTCTAACCTGCTATTCAACCCATAGCTGAGGAGAGAAAAGACGGTTCATACCTTTCTCAAGGGTACTTGTGCGAAAGTGAATGTAACAAACTCGACTGGAATTCGAACTCGGCTCTCCAAGTTCTCATTCCGAGACCATATCCATTAGGCCACAAATATGAAAGAAAAAAAATGTTAAGAAGAGAGAACAATAAAAGAAGAGAAATTAAAAAGACAGAAGATAAAGATTCCGATTGTATTTAAATTTTCGAAGATTAAAGTAGTCTCGGAACCAAGAAACCGGAAGAGATTTCCACAAGTTAGACGTGCGAGAAGAAGAAATTCTTAGCATAGAACTTACGGTTACACCTAAACATTTCAACTGTAAAATGATGAGACCTTGCCGCCAATCTAGTACTGCGCTTAAATTCATAAAGTCTAGGTACTATATAGAACATATAGAATTTTCTCGCACTTCTCACCTGTGGAACTCCTTTCCGATTTCTTGCTTCCCAAAAATTTAAATTGACTTTTGAACCTTGTTCTTTTTCCCCCTTTCCTTCCCCTTCCCTATTCGCTTTCACTCGTTATACTCCTAATGCCATTGTCACCTTGCATGGTGTGAAACTATAAAAATAAAAAATCTTGAAGTGATTGTAGCAGCGAATACTAAGAATACTATATAGAACATATAGACAAACAGGGAAAGAAAAGAACGTATACTTACAATCAGAAAGAGACACATGGAATTTTCGGGTAACATAATGAGGAAAGAGGACTTGGAGAATTTAACACTTACCGGACATAGTGAAAGCAAAGAAGACATATATGCCTGGATGACAAAACAAGGTCAGCCGAGGGTGGGTTCTTTGTAGACTTGAGATAAAATACCCTTTTACATTTAAATGATTTAAAAGCGCATTTATTAATTAAGAATATTTTTTTTAAATTGTAAAAACCGAACGGAATGATGGCTACGTATTCCATCTTCTGAAACGTTTTAAATCAAAATGGATATTTAAATTATGAAAACTAGAAAAATATTTCTGTTTCTTAATCAATAATTAAATTCAGAATAACTCATTATTTTTAATTTTGTTTTTCTTCTACTTCATCTGCATCTAAAAAGTGTTTACGCAAAAGTATATTCAGGATAGGCTCATACCGTAGAGCCATTATTTATCAATGGGGTATCGTAAACCAATTGTCTAGTATCATGTGTCCTATCATGAGAAATATAGAGGAAAATTCCTCAGACCAATTACCATGTATATATAATAAATTCAAAGGGAGGTTATGGCGGTAGGAAACTAACTAAGTCCGAGATACAAAGTCCGGACCTATAATATTGCAGATATTATTAAGGATCGAGAACACTAAAAGAACAGGAATTATGAAGACAGTAGATAACGATTGACGTTGAATTTAAATTTCTGAACATCAAAGTTGACTGGAAGGCAAAAAGCCGAAAGAGTTTTCCATAATCGAGACGTGCGAGAAGAAGAAAATGTTAACATAGAACTTACGGTTACATCAAACCATTTCAACTGTAAAATAATGAGGCCATGCTGCCAAGCTAGTACTGCGCTTAAATTCATAAAGTCTAGGTACCACAGAGGAAAGTTCATCAGAACAATTACAATGAAAACATTTATAGAAAAGACACAGGGAAGCTACATTACGTCGGAGGAAAAGTTGCTGAAGCCGTTCTTATGTGTAGTTTATAAAGAATTTCTAAATGCATAGCAGATGTGCCTGTAATAGTCAAAGCATGGACGAATGGTAGACTTATAAATATGTTAGATAAATTCTTGCGTTCAAAATTCACTTGTTATATACGGTTTTCCAAATGTAAATAAATGACGTCACACATTATGAAATGGACAAAGTCCGACAATTATTTTTCAGTATAAACATAAAAATGGATAAACATAAAAATGTCTTGAAATAATTGTCGGACTTTGTCCATTTCTTAATATGTGACGTCATTTGTTTACATTTGGATACGCATCGAGCAGATAGGACTGTACGAGAGAAAATCATGGAAAATTGTAGTTTAAAACCAGTGAAATCGACCTTGCTAACCGAAACGCTCCTCTGTGGCGAAGTCGGTAAAAGCACGTCACGCTATATATGAATATATATATATATATATATATATATATGCTATAAAAAGAATGTATGAACGTAAAAAATGTCTTAAAATACGAAATTATCTGAACTATGACGTAAGCTAAGTCACTTTATACTTATTAGTAGTTACTGAAAAACAAAGGAATAAAAAAAAGAACAATAGAAGAAGGTTATATAATTAATATCTGATCGAATCTTTGTCAGAACGTCCTTTTTCTAGGGTTTATGCAGGACTTTTTAACGTTACTCTGGAACAAAATATATTCCACTTTCAAATGAAAGGCCTAAACTTTGACGTACAGCTCGAAATAACACAAAAGGAATCGTTTGAAAGATGAGAAATCAAATCTTTGATTGAAACACCATACGGTCTATCTCATCCCCATCTCCCCTTTAACCTCTCACCGAATAGCTGTATAATTCCAGAAAATTATTTTTTAGCTTAATAGAACGAAGTTTTCCGAACAGAAATATACAGAAAGGAGCTGAATCGTTTGAAAGGCAGTTATTGATCAAAACCTCAGTTCTTGCCTTGTATCTCCAAAATCAGAAATTTTTATATGTATAAGCGTAACGACTGTTTTTTTGTACGTTTTATTTTAGTATAAACTTAGCAAAAAATAATCATCTAACAAAATCTGATTGATAAAATAAATATAATCTTTGATCAGCTGTAAACATTGATTTTCATCGTATTCTGTCCCTTCCTCAAATATCTGATGGTGATTGAAATGATGGGAGGTACATATAAGTCACAGTAATTCCAGACTAAAAAAAATAAAGCACATATTGGACTGATATATGCCAGACGATATATTTCTTTAAAGTTTCTTCTTTTATGTGACGTGTACCTTTGGGATATGGGCAATCATAACTTTTTACAGCTTCCTGTTCTTTGTAGTTCTAAGCAATGTCTAGCCCTTTACAATCCTTTCCCCAGACCCTTTTATTTCAGCCATTTGTATAAACACTAATGTTAGATCTAATGTTAGATAAATTATCCATTGCCTCCATCTGTCCGCCATTTTTATGTGCTGTGAGTATTAAACTCGCCAAGTCTTTATTTTTGATATAATTGTAACAGTTACATGATTAAAAAAAAAAGGAGATATTTTTTTCAGCCTACTTTGAATTTTTTCTGCGAAAATATATATTCCGTAAAATTATGAAAAGACGAATCTTATTACTGGATTCTGGGTGGGCCTTTAAGAAAATTAAGTTTTTAATTATTTTATATGTAGGTCTAACCGCCATTACAAAAATTGTTTCCTAAAATACTAACCCGGAATCCAGTAATAAAAAAAAACAGTTAATTTTGTGTATTTTTAGGAAAACTTTACCTGCAAGATTTTCTCCGCAATGCACAGAAAATATCTTTTTCTGTACACCAGATAATTACTATAATTATGCCAAGAACACGATCGTCGAAAAATACAATTACATTTGGTTAATACATGACCTTTTGTAATGCGTAGACAAATAATACACCTTAGGACTTGGCTCAGCCTGTTAACACTATGCAACTCTTTTAAAAATATCTAAGTATAAGATAGATTAAAAGTATTAACAAGAAAATGAAATACAAATTTTACGCCATTTTTACTTACTATTTAGCGGGAATTTAGAAAGATTATAGATGAGAATAAAGATGGGAACACAATAAATATTTCCTTGACTTTTAAACACCTTGGTGTTTGTAGCTTACATTCTTATTAAGTCATAATGAAAAGTATATGGACCGAGTGGGTTGTAATAAGAAGCAATTATAATAACTCGTAGAAGCCGTGAAAATGTCAAGATTTTCCTTATTGAGTTTTCTTCTGCTTTAATTTTTAAATAAAATCATCACGAATTTCACCAATACAAAATACGCGGGAAAATTCCCCTATTGAATATTTGAGTTTAACGAATTTAACAAAATGTTAAAATGAAAATCATGATTCGTTAAAAATTAACAATGATTTCCATTTCACTGAAGCAGACGTTAAACGTACGAGAGCTTTATCATCTATTTTACTTTACTTTTCTTTCTTTCTGTCACTGAAACCAAGCAGCGTATCTGATATGTCTGCCCATCTTTCCTGCTAAACAAAACAGAATATTCCCTTATTTGTTAAGTGTTGGCAGGGCGTATCGTACGTGATAATTAATTTACTAATTAATAACTTACTAACGAAAGAACGCTTTCCGGAGATAAACAGCCCTCTTATTTTATAACAAGCTTCGGATCTTCAACACCAAAGACAAGTCGGGTCCTAACTTATGGCTCAGAAACCTGGCGGGTAAGCAAGACCAACAACCACAAACTTCAGGCATTTACTAACCGATGCCTCAGGAACATCGTGGCAGGAAGTCGTCTCCAACAACCAACTGTGGGACAGGACCAGACAAGCCCCCAATCGAGATTGACATCAAAAAACGGAAATGGGTATGAATTCACACACTCCACAAACTTGCTTCTAGTGTCTCCAGTCAGGCCCTTGACTGGAATCACAAGGAAAGCGAAAAGTGGGTGTACCAAAACAGATTTGGTGTTGAAATGTTGAGGTG